>CM077221.1:45961178-46163678 GCA_039654775.1 Spinibarbus caldwelli | reverse complement strand
TTGTTTTTTTTTTTTTTTTTTTTAATTAGTGTTGCCCTAAATATATATATTTTTTTCCACATAAGATATATTTACATACAGTCCACAAGACAAAACAACAACTGAATTTACAAAATACTGCCCTGTATAAAAGATTCAGAATACTAAAAATAATATAAATCCTCCAGTTGCTTCAATAAAAAAAGGATATATCATTTTTTTTTATTATTTATATGTAAAATGCAATTTTTATGATGCCTCTCATGTTGTTAAAATTATTAATATTAATCCAGCCATTCTTGGGCACATACTGCATTAACATTAACACACAATGCTCTGAATCCAGCAGAAACTCCTCACTGAACGCTCATGACGGACGTCACGTCTGTGCTTCACAGTGATTGGCTGCCAGACAGGATTTTTGCATCTATTTTGATTAAGTTCAACGCTGGGAATCCCACAATTCCCTGTGTCTCACTCAGCTTTTACACAGAATCAACTGAATACTTTTATTTATTTATTATTTACTTTTTATAAACTTTTTTTTTTTAGGGTTAGGGTTTATTATTACCGATTATTATTTCTTTTTACTTTACCCTTTCCTTTTTTACAGCACAGTGGTCAACTTTTGTTGTGCTTATTTGTGCTTTATAAATAAATAAATGAAATGAAATAAAATGAAATCAATATTTCGACTCAACTCTGCGCCGGTGGACACTTACAGCCATTATTGTGACAAATAAATATATTATTATAATCATTACATACAGAATATTCAAAGCAAAGTACTATATTCAGTAAAAATACTGCTGAAGAAACATTAAAACTTCCAGCAACACAGTTTTTAGCACCAAAATGCTCCTGTGCTGAATGTTAACCTGGATATTTGGCAAAAATAAACATTTTTATCTAGTTAGCCTATTTTAGGGTCATCTGGTGTGCTCTTTATTTGCCAGAGTCACATTTGCGTTCAGGTTGCAATATCAGCAATACAGTTTTTTTATAAATACAGATAAATGCATTTTTGCTCAGCCAAACACTTCAGTTCCCAAACCAAACACATATAAAGTAAAAAAATGTTGTTTTAAATTTAATACCATCTTAAAAATGCCTTGACTTAACCAACACTTTAGGAAAGTAAACTATGTAGCCCAAAAAATTGAACGTTATTATAGTATGTTATAATGTTACTTACACTCCAGCTGTTTTCCAGCGGTTTTATTTTTCCTCCAGGAATCCGCATGATTAATTATGAACTGCGGATGTCAAACTCCACAAATGTCCAATCTGCTTTATATTGGTTAAGGCTAGAAGGAAGACAGCTGTGTCTACTGGGCATGTGCACATCAATACAGCATAATTTTAGTCACACTGTACAACAATAATTAATATTTTTACATTATTGTAAGGGGTAGGTTTAGGGTTGGGGTAGGTGTAGATGTTAATAAAACACAATCTAATAGGTATTAATGGTTAGTTTCTGGTCGGAGCTGTATCCCTTCTAACCACAGCCCTTTATATCTGCTGTGGCTGTCGCGTGTTTTTAGCGGATTAAAGTCGTGGCACAAATGCCACGTCGCTGCTGTTCAACAAACAGCGGTATTATCAGTGCAAATCTACTGCTACTGACATTACAAGAGCAATGATGTAACTGAAGAAGTTCCCGCTGATTTAAAGTCTCTTTTATTTATCGATAATACGATAACTAACCGATAATAATATTTTCATTCACATTGTTGGATAGAGGAGCCTGCTGGTGAGTCATTTTGGGTACAACATGTAAATAAAGCTGTTTCAGTCAGTCATATTGCTGTTAACATGCTGAAAAGCATTTACCAGCGTCAAGCTTTTCTGATTACATGAATGGGAAAACGCTTAAATTATTGTATTGTATTGCAAAAGTGTAATTTAAAAAAGCTACAATAATGATATATTGTATATATCATTATATATGCAATAATGATATATTATTAATTAAATAAAAGGCCACTTAAGTGTACGCTAAGAGAGTACACTTACATTACATTACAAAAAAAAAAAAAAACACATTACATTTGGTTAATATACTTGAGTATATTCTTTGATCTTAAGTGTATTATTCCATAACAAGTACTCTTTTTTTAAAGTGTGCTAAAGTGCACTTGTTTTGGTTTGTGATGTTGGCATGTCGTCTGATTTAAAGCTGTATTTGCTGCTGGATCTGTTCATTATTTTTTATATATGTATATTTTTTTCACCTGTGTCTGACAGAAGCTCATTTGAAAACAGGAGGCATTTGACTTTCTCTCTCATTTCAGCTTTAATTTGTGCCCCTTCACAGTGAAATGAACCCCTCTTAATTTCCCATCACTGTCAAGAGCGGGTCGCCACGGAAACGGTTTCTGTGGCAACAAAGGGAGGCGGCGACTCCTCCTCCTCCTCCTCAGAGCTCTGGATGAGGGGCTCGTTACAAAAATGGGCTCAGCCATGTTGAATTAGCACTAATTAGGATAATTACGCTCAGTCTCTCTCTGCTGGGGAAAATGGCTTCTGTAGAAAGTGGCTGAATAAATTAGACAGAAAGTCACAGCGCTGCGGTGTTTCTCAATCACAAGGCATTGTGGGCAACGAGCGATCGGGCCGAGTCACGCGTTTACGCCGGCCGGGTGTTACGAATCACGGCTGTTTTAACGCGTTTTGCTGCGACGCTTCCAGTAAACAAATGAACGCTGTGATGTTCCAGAGGAGCTGGAGGAGCTCCAGAGATGCTCTCAGAGCTTTGGCACACAAACACCTTTAGCTGCGAGCTGGATTCATCCAAATGTTTCCTCTGTGTGTGTGTGTGTATGTGTGTGTGTGTGTGTGTGTGTGTGTGTGTGTGTGCTCTACATCAAGTTTTGTAGTCATTTGGTGTCGTAATGCAGCATATATGATGTGGAATATGGAGCTGAAGACAGCACAGTGCAACAACTACAACCATCAAATCCAAACGTACTCTATTGACTCCCTAAATACAGGTGCATCTCAATAAATTAGAATTTCGTGGAAAAGTTCATTTACTTCATTTACATTTATGCATTTAGCAGACACTTTTATCCAAAGCGACTTACAGTGCATTCAGGCTATACATTTTTTTTTATCAGTATGTGTGCTCCCTGGGAAATGAACCCACAACCTTTTGCGCTGCTAACGCAATGCTCTACCACTGAGCCACAGGAACCATTTCAGTAATTCAACTCAAATTGTGAAACTCGTGTATTAAATAAATTCATGAGTTTCACGAAATTCACTTTGGTTCTTTTAATTGTGATGATTTTGGCTCACATTTAACAAAAACCCACCAATTCACTATCTCAACAAATTAGAATACTTCATAAGACCAATAAAAAAAAAAAAAAAAAAAAAAAAAAAACATTTTTAGTGAATTGTTGGCCTTCTGGAAAGTATGTTCATTTACTGTATATGTACTCAATACTTGGTAGGGGCTCCTTTTGCTTTAATTACTGCCTCAATTCGGCGTGGCATGGAGGTGATCAGTTTGTGGCACTGCTGAGGTGGTATGGAAGCCCAGGTTTCTTTGACAGTGGCCTTCAGCTCATCTGCATTTTTTGGTCTCTTGTTTCTCATTTTCCTCTTGACAATACCCCATAGATTCTCTATGGGGTTCAGGTCTGGTGAGTTTGCTGTCCAGTCAAGCACACCAACACCATGGTCATTTAACCAACTTTTGGTGCTTTTGGCAGTGTGGGCAGGTGCCAAATCCTGCTGGAAAATGAAATCAGCATCTTTAAAAAGCTGGACAGCAGAAGGAAGCATGAAGTGCTCCAAAATTTCTTGGTAAACGGCGCAGTGACTTTGGTTTTCAAAAAACACAATGGACCAACACCAGCAGATGACATTGCACCCCAAATCATCACAGACTGTGGAAACTTAACACTGGACTTCAAGCAACTTGGGCTATGAGCTTCTCCACCCTTCCTCTAGACTCTAGGACCCTGGTTTCCAAATGAAATACAAAACTTGCTCTCATCTGAAAAGAGGACTTTGGACCACTGGGCAACAGTCCAGTTCTTCTTCTCCTTAGCCCAGGTAAGACGCCTCTGACGTTGTCTGTGGTTCAGGAGTGGCTTAACAAGAGGAATACGACAACTGTAGCCAAATTCCTTGACACGTCTGTGTGTGGTGGCTCTTGATGCCTTGACCCCAGCCTCAGTCCATTCCTTGTGAAGTTCACCCAAATTCTTGAATCGATTTTGCTTGACAATCCTCATAAGGCTGCGGTTCTCTCGGTTGGTTGTGCATCTTTTTCTTACACACTTTTTCCTTCCACTCAACTTTCTGTTAACATGCTTGGGTACAGCACTCTGTGAACAGCCAGCTTCTTTGGCAATGAATGTTTGTGGCTTACCCTCCTTGTGAAGGGTGTCAATGATTGTCTTCTGGACAACTGTCAGGTCAGCAGTCTTCCCCATGATTGTGTAGCCTAGTGAACCAAACTGAGAGACCATTTTGAAGGCTCAGGAAACGTTTACAGGTGTTTTGAGTTGATTAGCTGATTGGCATGTCACCATATTCTAATTTGTTGAGAATTGGTGGGTTTTTGTTAAATGTGAGACAAAATCATCACAATTAAAAGAACCAAACACTTAAATTACTTCAGTCTGTGTGCATTGAATTTATTTAATACATGAGTTTCACAATTTGAGCTGAATTATTGAAATAAATGAACTTTTCCACGACATTATAACTTATTGAGATGCACCTGTATTCACTGGAAAACATTATTGTACATTTAATGGTAAAAGTCTATAAAAATTCTAGAGTAGAAACCTGATAATTGGTTAACAGTTGGTTCACTTACTACATACGGCGAAAAACTGTAATCCCAGTTAACAGGGAACATTCTGGCGAGGTTCTCTCAAAGTGATGAGCAAACGTTCTTCCAGTAATGTTAATAGAAAATTCAAAGTTAATTCAAAGTTATCTGGACTTTGATAATGTTCTTAAAATGTTAATACAGAATCATGATTTATACATCATTCATAGAACATTTTTCTGAAACATTTTAGTTGGACAGCCATCTAAGCTTGTTAACTTTAGTTGAAGTTTTAGTGATTTTGTTGTGTGTTTTGTCGTTTTTGTTAGATTTTGTTGTTTGTAAAATGTCTATATAAATGTCTTTTTATAAATTTTATTTGTTTATTTTAGTTTTAGTTATTTCAGTACATCAATTTAAACTAAATGAAAATGAGAAATGTTGGCTTGTTAACTAGCTGAAATAAAATAAGTTATGATTCAGAGAACATTCAAAGTAATGTTTCCACAATATTTGCAAAATCATATAATGTAATTTACCCTTAATATTTTTACATAACCAAGAAAAAAAAAAAAAAAAAGAAGAAGAAGAAAAAGAAAAAAAAAACATTTAAAAAACTTCACATTTTGAAGATTCAGAAATAACCTTTTCAGAACTCACTGGGAATGTCAGCAAACTATTCTTAGAACGTTTTGTTGGCTAGGATTGGTATTATATTACATGCAATTTTACAGTAAAATACTGCTCAATGTACAGTTTGTGAAAGTGAAAAAGAATGAGTCATCTTATAATTTACAGGAAAAGCCATGAACTGGTATTGCTAGAATTCATTGTGTGACACTTCATATTTGATGGCATTTTGTGTAAATAATTGTGTTTCGTAATGTTGTTTGTTATTGGTTCTGTACATTAGGGTTTCATGTTACATCTAATGTTGTTTAATTCATGTTTATTGCATTATTTAGTATTGTGTGTCTCCATGGTGTTTTTTATGTTAAACTCGCGATGAGCTTTGATTCATCATGTCTCTTTGTGTCTATTTTGGATATTATGTTTTTAAATATCATATTTTTATTTTGTTTTCCTTTATTTTTTTAGAATTATTCTGGCAACCACAGCTGTGTGTGTGAGTGTGTGTGTGTGTGTGTGTGTGTGTGTGTGAGTGTGTGTGTGTGTGTGTGTGTGTGTGTGTGTGTGTGTGTGTGTGTGTGTGTGTGTGAGTGTGTGTGTGTGTGTGTGTGAGTGTGTGTGTGTGTGTGTGTGTGTGTGTGAGTGTGTGTGTGTGTGTGTGTGTGTGTCTGGTTTTGGTCTTACTGCAAATGATTCATCAATGCATGTTATTCTGAAGATAGACAATTGTCTTGGTAATCTTTCATCAGAATGTAATAACCTCTGAAACGACTTTACTTTTCCTCTGACATCATCAGTCCCTCTTGTTTTTTAATCAGCCAATAAATCAAAATGACGTCCCACACAGCCGTTATTTTTTTTATTTTATTTTGTTCTTGTTGCATTCGATTATGTAAAGTGAGTTGTTTCATGATGAGTTTTAAATATTCCACATCGACTTTTACAGTAATGCTGATGTTTACAATCAAGTGTAGTAAAAATTGAATGTTTTCTGCTTCATGCTGCACTGCGACTTTTGGCGCTCTAGTGGCTCAAGCATTAAACTTCAAGTTACTTGTAATTAAGTGAGTTGTTTACAGGCATACCATAGAGAATTGAGGTCAAGAGAAAAACACAGTTAGGAAAATGGATTTATGATATATTCACTCAAATTTTTGTTCATTTATATGAACAAATAGTATCTTTAATGCAGCATGAACTGTAACATGTAGTGACAGCAGCAGCAAATGCTCTGTGTGTGTGTGTGTGTGTGTGTGTGTGTGTGTGTCAGATTTACCTCTGCTGACCAAACGTCTTCACAATGATAGTAAAACCTGAGATTAGCTACATTATGAGACAAAGACTATGGTCCCCAAGAGAAAACCAGCATCATAAACATACTAAACAGCCTCCTAATGAACACTTAAAAATGCAGCGTGTGTGAGAGAGTTTAGAGAATATCATTAGCTCAAGATAAAACAACAGAAGACCCAACATAATAACAAACAAGCATGTGTGTGTGTGTGTGTGTGTGTGTTTCTTCTGCCTCAGTGCTTCCAGAGATCTTCAGCCAGCAGGAAAGAGAAACACAGTTTCAGAGAAAAACATTGACCAAACAGTCAGAGAAATCTAATGAGCGGCTATAAACGGAGGAGATCCGGCCATCGCTCCTGAGCAAACCAGATATTAACAGTGATAATGATGTTTGAATAAGCAGATTGGATGAGCAGCGAAGGTAAACGTCTTTAAGAACACACACACACACACACACACACACACACACACACACGGCTCTGCCTCGGGTTTCAGGGCATCAGATGCAGGAAAAGCGAGGAATTAGGGAAGGATTTAATGTGCAGTAAAACACAGCTGAGAGCAAACAGCTTCAGTTTAATCAAGCCACGCTAATTATCTACAAATTATTATTGAACAATAATGTGATTAAGCTAACAGAAACTCTGAAGGGTCCGGTTTCCATCAGACATTAGTCATTATGTTCATAATTTCATTTTTTTTCTGTGTGTAGACGGTGGTCAGCACCAACACACTCTCACAGCAATACGTCATTATTTTACATTTTGGTGAATTTGTAGGAGTCAGTATGATCTCATTCCAGCATGTTCATATGATATTCCACTTAAGGTTAGGTTTAGGGGTCAGTCTTATGCTTATGTTTATCTTATGTTTACTTGTAAATAAACATTAAATCCTACAAATCAATACAATACTATATGAATTCATTGACTGCACCATCAGTAATGAGGATGGAAGAAAACAGTGTTCATTTCTTGCCAGTACCAAGACTCGAATGCAAAACCTTGGGGTTACAAGTCTGACTCACTAATCATTAGGCCACAAAATCACCAATCAACAAGGAACATACTTTACAATGGGGAAAAAAAACAACAACAACAATGTATATAACAATAAACATTATTAAATCATTACAAATCTAGTTTTGAATTCTAGTATGTTATTCCATCCACATTTGCATTTAGATTTGAATTTTAGCCTACTGTAAAATTGGAAATATATTTTCTTGCCCCGTAATATATTTCAAAATATATTTTGGCATATGAAAAGTTAAAACTTTGGTACTGAAAACTTAAGTTCACCTTACTTTAATAGTTATTCCAACTAAATTTTGTAAGCTCAAATGACTAAATTTGTCAAGTTGAAAATACTTAGGGTCAGATTTACTAAACAGGGCAAATTAGCATTAGAGCGAAATTCCATAAAAGCGCAGATGGGAAAATTCTGCGTGTGATTTACTGACAATGCACACATTAAAGAACACAGACGCAGCCAGATTCATTTCCATAATGACCAGTGCAATCTACCAAGAGTGGCGCAAATTACGGCCTGCTTTAAGACATGCTTTTTTTGGGCGTTAAATGCGTCTGAAAGGGAAACTCCTACAAATTCATATTCAATAAGGTCAGGCGCAAAAATAACTGTGTCCATGCCTTTTCAGCGCTATTTCTTCACTGCACGCCAAAAGACGGTTTGCTCTGGCACAAGTTGTTAGTAAATCGAGCCCTTAATATTCTAAGTAAAATAGACTTAAGTCAATGGAAACTGGTACCTCAAAAAGTTCAGTTGAGTGAAAAAACAAACAAACAAATAAAAAAACACAAATAAATTACAGGGAACTTTTGTGCTGAAAACTAAAGAAAATTCACCTTACTTTCACAAATTATTCCAACTAAACTTTAAAAGTTCAAATACCATTACATTTGTCAAGTTGAACAAACTTAATATTCTACATAAATGCAACTTAAATGAATGCAAAAAGATAATTCAAAAAGTTAAGTGAATTATTTTATTTTTTATTTACTTATTTTTTACAGTGTAAACATCCAAAAAACAGAGCCATTAAATTCTGAAAACATCTAAAGACAAGTGACCCTCCGCATACCATTATAAAGCCCTAAAACACCAAGAGCTGAGATAAAGGGTTATGAAACCTTTGGAAATCTTTGGAAAAATGCTAAATTTTATGAATTATTTTATTATTATTATTATTATTATTATTATTATTATTATTATTATTTATTTATTTATTTTATTTATTTATTTAAATTTTTTTTTTTGCAGTATGAGACTGTAGTTCATGCATTGTAGGCTATACCACGGCCTCATTGGATAGTAAAGTGGTCCACTGGTACTTTTACCTACTATGTTATAAACACTTCCTAATTGGACATACTACTGATTTCACCTACTGTTCTCATAGTAGGGAATTAGGCATGAACATCTTTGCAGTACTACACCGTAGAGTTTAGCGCCGGGTTAAACGTGTCTGAGAATAAGAAGCAGCGTGTGCAAAAGCAGCCTAATTCACCTGAAGACTCCTCAGGAATGAAGGCTTCACACAATCTTGCTTCTTCAGCTGCTTGGGCTCTGTCTGTACGCCGAGATACGCGTCCGTTCCTCCGAAGACAGAGCTGGACGCTTTCCCACAATTCTCAGAGTGACAGTGACGTATCGCCCCAAACACCCGCATCGATCCCAGTTCAGTCTGTGCGGACACAGTAACTGTGTTCCAAATGACACACTATACACTATGCACTTATATATTATGCACTATGTACTCCACCATATAGTGTTTGAATTGTATAAGGTTATTTTGTCATTAATAATCAGAGTCTGACAGCCCTTCACGACGTAATTTAAAGCTGTGACAGTTGAGTGCATGAAGTGTCCAACATTTCATACTTATACTTATTTTAGTACATCATCCAAGTATTTAAAGTGCACTTTTTCGTTTTGGAATTTTCAGTGTGAACACACTACTCGCACTATTAATATTACAAAACGTCACTGAATAGTGCATAAGTACGCAATTTGGAACGCACCTTAATTCTTCATGTCCGAGCGTCAAGGTGACTAAAACTCAGGTAAACACTTCTCCTTCAGCAGAAACTGTAAATGAAGAAGTGAAGTAGCATTTAAGAGCTACGGATGGACGGACGAACGGATGGACAGAGCGAAAACACTTCTATCAGCTCTTTTTCTCTGTCACAGAGTTCCAGTTCGCTCGGGCCAAAGCGCCACGCAACTCCTGTCACCTGAAATCTGCTCATCGGTGGAGGCCATTTATCACTTTAATAAGAGGTGTCACGTTTGTGAAAGAAAGAGGCAGCCGGCCGCGAGGACTCTGGCCGTGTTTTCCCGCGACTCGAGCTGCTATCTGCGCACAATAAGCCTCTAATGGGGTTTGTGTAAAAGCGTTTAGCTCTCAGCGCTGGAGGTGCCCAGAACCGTTTCACTTTGATGACAATAATTTAGGCTTCCAGACGCCTTTGATAAGAAACGGCAATATTATGTGTTGGACTTTGCTGAGTTGAATTTTCCATATTCTGTAATATGTATTCATGAGCTCAAGTTTAGAAGCGAGAGAAATATGAAATATGAATGCTTTTAAACAGCGGCTTCTTTAATAGCCGTTTGGACTAGCGTTCACTGAGGACGGACTGGTGCGTCCAGTCTTTGTTTAACAGTGACATATATCCGTTTGCACGTCCAGTGGAAGTGTGGAAGTCCAATATAACAGTTTGAATCTGTTTTTAAAGTTGCTGAACAATAGCAGCCCGTTTAATCATGGTAATGGGAATATGAGCAGTTCAGCTGCAGTTTAACTTGTAGTTTAAGAAGCTACGATATTAAAGCAGGATGAGTGTTTTACAGCATCTTTGAATGTCCGATATGATTATAGAGCAGCTGAATGATGTGTTTTACAAGAGACTTCCTTTCAATCAACTCTAATTCCAGTGAATATGAAAGTAGAATCAGAGAACAGTGCAAGATTGGAGAATTGGTCATTTCAGACACGTCCATCACAAATGTTACGGATTCAGATTTCTGATGAGAGTAAATCCAGCAGAATGAAAAAATCACAACAACACACTGCTAAAATCATTTTCACAAATGCTTTTCTTGTTTTCCAATGAAATACCTAAATATCAATCAAATCATGTTTACTTGTATAATATGTATACTTGTAAATTTATTTATACATATTTATTTTAAAAAGTTGTTTAAGAGAAGTTGTTACTGTAGCTTAAGCAGTAGATCACAGCGCTAGCAACAGCAAGGTCATGGGTTTGATTCCCAGGGAACGTATGGACTGATTATTACTGTACGTTTACCTTGAATGCAATGTAAGTCATAAATCGAAAATAATGTCTGCCAAATGTATAACCATAAAATAAATAAATAATAAGAATAATATTTTGAATTTGAAAAATGAAAATTTGAAATTATATTTTAACTGAATTAAGGTAAAATAAAAAAATAAAATAAAATAAAAATATATATTTTTCAGCTAGTTCAACAATTCTTAACTTGATGTCCTAAAATAACTAAAACTGAATAATTAATATTATATAGACATATTTAAAGAGAAGAATAACTATTAAAATAATAATAAAAACATATTATATTACTAAAGCTTTAAATATAAAATAAAATAAAAAAAAACTAATTCAGATATTAATAAAAACTGTAATAGTATCTGAGTGATAGTGAAATAAGACTGCTGGGAAGACAATAATTCATTCATTTGTTTTTTTTTTTTGTTGTTTTTTTTTTTTTTTTTTGTTTTTCATTGTACTAAATTCATATTAACTCTTTATTGTTTTTATCCCATAAACATTTTTCTTACTTTAAGTGCAAACTTCACTTAGATTACGCTTAAAATAAGAGAAAATAAAATCCACCCAAGCACCTGTTCTCTGTCAGGTTGTGGTGATGCTGGAGCCGATCCATCACACTGAATATAGTCTTATATCAATAATGCGGTTCTGATTCTCAGGTAAATATGTTTTGTAAGCAGTGAATTGAGCAGACGCAGTATATGGAGGCCCGCTGCAGTCATTTCACCCTCAGAATGAGCTGAAATAAGAGTCATGTGTAGCATTTGGACCAATCAGACACATTTGTTCAAATCAGATTTAACAACATCAGATTTAACAAATCAGTTAGTTATTAGATTAACAAATGGTCACAGACCTCCCACCCAATACACATACTGAGTGCTGGTATGTCTGTCAATGACTCCAGGCCCCCGGTGCCATGGCAACCCATCTGATAACACTAGTTTTATTGGTCAAAGGAATGGGGGCAGAGAAACATTTCCCTTTAGGAAAGACATAATGCCCATAAAAGTAGACTCTTCTCTATTTAATTCATAGAAAATCTTTCTTTGAATTAACACCCATATCCTTCAGGTCATTGTGTATATTGTTACTGTTCTTGTATATTGTCTTTTGTACTGTATATTGTTTTATACATGCTTATGATAGATCACTAGTTAATATCAGCCCATTTATTCTATGTTTGGTCTCTATCAATTCGTCTTCGGGTGATCTAAATGACAGTGTATATTACATGTTGATTCCTATGCAGCATATTAGTGTTCTAAGAATCTTTAATAGTTTGTATATCAACTATTAATCCAACCCCATGCAAATTACCATGCTCAGAGACAAAGAGTCGTAAAAGCTTCCCTCCAAAAGTTCAAGTCACCATTGGCTTTTTAACTCCCCAGAGGTGTGACTTCTATACCAAATAAAGCTCTCACATCAGTGACGCCAGCCAGTCAGCGGTTCTGTTAGATGCTAAGAGGATGAGGAAGATGTGAGCTAAAACTCTTCTGAACACCTTAAGTTATTGTGCCGGGCTTACGGCCTTGTCTTTCCATTCAACCAAAGCTCCTCGGACCTCAGCAGATCTCTTTCTCAGCTCTTTTTCCACTCTCTACCTGGAAGAACATTTCTACCTCAGAACATCTTTGGAATTCATCACTCTTCAACCCAGAAGAATGTGATTGGGAGTCCAAAACCTTGAAACCATTAAGACCTTCATCTGAGACTGCAATCCGGACATTCGTCACGACCAAATGCATTGCAAGTATTGTACATTTAACTAAATGAAACAGAGGTTATTAGTACAAGTTATAGACCCCGTTATAAACAGCGCTGATGGTTTTACTCAGGTGGTTAAATGACTTTTTCCATAACTGCATTCTCTGGTTTTCCTGATGGTTTCATCCATCAACTCTCATTATTGTATTGTATGTTTTTTTGTTTGTTTGTTTTTGTTTGTTAGACTAGTTTGCGTTAGTGTTTAGTTAATAAAACTCTTGTGCACAAATTACATGAGTTTCTGATTCTGCCTTGCATATTAATGTCCCTTTACGATTTTGATCCTTACTACATGCTCTAATGCATTAATACTTAGGAAAGTATTTTCTGTGGCCACAAAAATATCCTTTCTTATGAACATACACTGAATGTTCGCCGGACGAACAGATCAGCTGATGACAATTTAATTCTGCTACAGTTTATTACTGTCAGCCAATGTAAATAATTGTAATTAATCATAATTAATTGTAATTATTTATATACATTTCCCCTTTGAGTTTGCCTATTCAAAAAAACTAAAACAAAAACAAAACTGCGACATGGCTTAGTGGGGTTATGAAATAATGAAGGTTTTGATATAAATGAATATGTATGTGTGTTTCAGAGCGGCAGTGCAGTGAACACTTGTTTCTAAAAGGATGAAATGAATGTAATTCCTCATGATATCAGCCTTTAGCACTCGTGAACTGAAGCAAACATCAGAGATGAGCATCTCATGGCCTGCGAGACTCTTTCACACCCAGAGGAAGCATCTGAGGGCCTTTCTGAAAGTTTACATGCTATTGCTAAATCCAAAAAAAAAAAAAAAAAACAACAAGAAAAAACGGATGGTATTTATTTTCTTCAAGTAACAACGCATTACTTATAAAATTTAGCCACATGCTAGAGCATACTAGCATCAAGTTAACAACATGCTAAAACATGCTAGCAGTGTGTTAAAACATTAGGAACATGTTAGCAACATGTTAAAATGTGTTAAGATGTGTTAAGATTTTACAACATGTTAGCAATAGTGCATGGTGTAAAATATGCTACAACATATGGACACTGTGTTAGAAACATGACAAAAATATTTGCAGCATATAAACAACATGCTAAAACATTCTAGCAACATGTAAAACTAGCAAAACTGTAACAAACATGCTAGCAACTTGACAAAAAGTGTTAACGGTGTGCTAAAACATGCTAGCCAGAAATGTTCACAATAGTGCATAGTGTAAAATATGCTAGTAAAGTGCTTAAACATGCTACCAACTTCTTAAAACATGTTAGCAGCATGTTAGCGACATTCAAAAACTAACAGTGTGCTAAAACATGTAGCAATGTGCAAGAAAAACGCTAAAATATGGTAGCGACCCCTAGGATCATGCTAAAGCATGTATAAGTGCTAAAACATGATGGCAACCTTATGAACATACTGAAACGTGTCAGAAATGTGCTAAAACATTCTAGCAAAATGTTAAAACAAGCACATGTAGCTAATATTTCAACAATGTTGTTAATATCACTTGTTAAGAAATGATAACTATTAGAAACATGCTAGCAGTGCCTAGAAATGTGGTTTGATGATGAGCTTTAATTGGGTCTAAAAGGTTGATTGTGGACTAAACTGGTTTGATATGTTTTTTAGAGGTCTCATGAAGTGGTCTAATATGGTCTGTCTGAGATTTCATTTCTTATTTTCTCTCTGTCTGACAATGAAACCTCAAGCTTTTAGAACTATTTGATACTTTTAGGCCAGACTTTCTCAAGCCAACAACAAAGTCTATCTGGTTAAATTTACACAGCATATATTATTACACAGTATATTTGCACAGTTTCTATAACTGACAGAGGTGATGTTTTCCTCCAGTTCTCTGTCATCGTCTGTGAATGGACTCTATGGATGACTGTCCTGCTGCTGATCTCGTTCCTCACAACAATGGTAATCGGACTGTAGTTTGACCGAAGCGATCAGAGCGAGTGTGAAAGAGGCGTCATGATCGGTGTGTGTTGCTCACAGACACTATTAGTGTTATCTGAGGCTGACAACTGCAGGCCGAAAAACACACCACATTCATTTCATCTGCTTGACAAGATCTCTCACCAGAGATTACAGCAGTGTGTGTGTGTCTCTATCTGGCGTATCTACAGGCGAGTGTGTGTGTGTGTGTATCAGTGTAAATATCCCCTTTAGCAGTCGCTCAGTGGAAGTGTGGCGGTTTAAATGAGGGTCAAACATTTTGACTCATTGTGACACTAACAGCATCACTGCTAGAAAAACTTGTCAAGACGATGAACGATCACTTGACAAAGACTCAACTGGACATTTACAACAGTTTGAAGTCTGACAAAGATGTGAGGTTTGAAGATTAAGGCCTTGTGCATATATATATATATATATATATATATATATATATATATATACATACACGCAACTGTGAACTGAATGTATTGTTTACAGACACTTAAATGCATGTTAAATGTATTATAGTTTAAGCTTATATTCAGTGCAATTAGCTGAACTTTAGAGTGTTTCTGTATGGAATGCCAAACCTGCCATAATTATAAATAAATAAATAAATAAATAAATAAATAAATAAATAAATAAATAAATGTACAAAGAAATGTAAAAAAAACAAAAAAACAAATATAAATAAATAAATGTACAAAGAAAAGTAAAAAAAAATAAATAAACACAAATTAAAATAATAAAAATTTATAATTTTATTTCCTTATTTATGTATGTTTTATTTTTTTTCCACATTAATTTATTTCCACTTTTATTTATTTTCACATTTATGTATTTATTTACGTATTTATTTCCACATTTATTTAATTTCACATTTACTTATTTCCACATTTATTTATTTCCACATTTATTTATTTCCACATTTATGTATTTTCACATTTATTTATTTCTACATTTCTTTGTCCGTAGGGTAATGAGGAGGGCGTGTTTTGCCTCAGGAATAGCAATCGAGCCAGAGTAGGTGAGGGGTAAGCTTTGAAGCCACAGTGACACCTTGAGGTGCCCAAACGAAATACAAGAATTGCAGCCTGCATGACGTGCTGTTGATAGTGTGTGATGAATGACTTAGATGGGCAATATGGCCAAAATCTTATATGACGGGTCAGTGGCGTAACTACTGACAGTGCAGGCAATGCAGCTGAAGAAGTGACTATGTTAATATAAATATAAATATTAATGATACAATGTAATTAGTGCCGAGATTCTTCACAGCAGTGAAGAAATACATAAATTCGCATGTTTCACTTGTGTATTTTGATGGTCTAGCGGTATAACTTTTGTCAAGCATTTCTGAGATTCTGGGTTCTAATCCACCCTCATATAGATTTTTTTTTTTCTCATTAAAACCAAAAATGTTTATCAGTGATTGTGTATCAAGAGCTGGGAGCATTTTGTTTTGTGCTTTTACCAGAATGAAGCGCTCGATCATCTGTGTGAAGACTGCACATTGTGCACTGATAACAGCGGCAACAAGCACTCGCCATGATTTCAAAAACAACACATTCCGGTGATAGATCGCCTGCTATTTAACACACACCAACCAATTTCTTATCGAATGGAGATGTTTCTTTCTTTTAGGTACATCCGTGCGGCACCGCGAGATGTTGCAAAAAGTGGTGGGGTCGTGGGGACACGTCCCACCTGCAAATTACGCCTATTCAATAGGCTAGCACTTTGAGGAAACTATTAAAAATATTCCACAGAATGAATAGTCTTGTTTTATCTGTTATATGTCATTTCCATTTACAGATGATAAACTGATAATTATTCGTTGAATTTCAGTTCATCTTTGAGACAGTCTCGCAGAGACGGCTGAAAGCGCACCCTGTTTATTATTAATTTTATTTTTATTTTACAAAAGTACAAGATTTCGTTTTTATTGTGAGTGTACACAAATAAAAGTAGACCATTTATAGTTTATAATGATGTCTTGCACTAATCTGGGGTGCATTTCCCAAAACCATCGTTAGCTAACTATGGTCGTTAGTTCCATTGAACTCTATTGGTAACGAGGGAACTTGTGACCATAGTTGTTTTTGGGAAACGCACCCCTGTATGGCCAAAAATGAATAAAAAATCATAAGGAAATAAAATTATAAATAATTATTTATTTTTTATTTATTTATTTTTTTTTACTTTTCTTTGTACATTTATTTATATATTTAATTATTTATATTTGCTTTTTTATATTTCTTTGTACATTTATTTATTTCTATATTTCTAATAATGGCAGGTTTGGCATTCCATATTTCTGACCCACTTAAGTAGGACTCAAGTATATTTATATGTCATTTCATAATTACTTCTATTGTCTTTGAAATATGGTTAAAGTACCGCTGAATGTACTGTCAAGCATTTATGATCAACTCAAGTATACTTTAACTTTCATTTTGAAGTTGCAATTTAGTGCATTTAAAATCTAACTTTAAAGGGGTCATATTATGGTGCTAAAAAGAACATTCTTATGTGTATTTGGTGTAAGGCAATGTGTTTATGTGGTTTAAAGTAAAACAAAACACATTATTTTCCATATATTTTGAAACTTTCTGAAACGGGTCGATTTTTACAAAGCTCATCGGTGTGAAACAGCGAGCTGTGCTCTGATTGCCCAGCGATCCAGTGCGCTGTGATTGGCCGAATAGCTCAAGCGTGTGTTGGAAATGTTACGCCCCTTACCATAATATGACGCTGCGTCCCCACCACGACACAAAAACATTAAAAGCCATTTCAAACGAGGCATTTGTTGCATCCAGTGGGGACATAATTACTGATTATAATGACTTATACTGTCTTTTTACGTGTAGCATTGCATCGCGCCGCATAAACATAACACCATGTCTGCATTTGTGATCGGAGAAACACAAACAACAAGCACTACTTACACTCGCATTTGAATAGTACGTAGCAGATTTTTTAAATAATAAAACATAACGTTACTTACAGTAAACACACAGCACCTCTCCTCATGGTGACATGGACAACAACACTAGCGCAAGAGAGTTACGCCTTCTTTCTTTGCGTATACATTTGGGCAGTGTCATGCAAATCTTCCCACATCGTGACGTAGAGATGTGGGGGCGTGTTAGAACGAGCCATTTGAAATCGAATTGAAATCGCATCATATGACCCCTTTAAATGTAATATTGAATAACACAGTTAAAATGATAATCAAGTTCTTTACATGTGGTTTAGTATGTCAGAATATGTGTACTTATTAAAACATAATGATTTTAAATGTGCTTTAAGTAAATGTATCTCAATTTTCCAATAAAAGTATCAAGTCCTTAAAACAAGAAAAAAACACACTTGTTGCAGTGCTCACACATATTTAGCTCATAGACAGCAGTGATTTTAGGTGTTTTGAGTGACTCTCCTGGCTGACTCGAGACAGAAGCTCAAACAGACTCTTCCTGAAATAAAGGGACATTCGCCGTGTCACGAGCTCGTCATTTCTCTGATGATCTGTGTAAATCAGTCAATTTAATTACTGTGGGGAAACAATAGTGTTTGTGCAGACGAGGGACTGCATTCGACCCGATTAAGAAGCAAAAGCAGATGTTCAAGACGACTTCATCGGCATGTTTAATTAATTATACTTCAGATAATTATTTGATCATTGCTCTGATTACATTTTAGCATCCTGGATCATTGGCTAAACGGCTTCAGGATGTCAAGGGTTCAGAAAATGAGATTCAGTTTTTACATCCACACTATTAAAAATGATGGATGAGGGTTATTGTGTTAATTATTTTCAGTTGAGAAAGAATAATGAAATATCACAGAGGAACGTGTCATTCTTCTCTCAAACACTCGCTCATTTTACCACAGATGTTTGTGAAATCTGTCTGTGTATCTAGCAACACTCTAGCAACATCTTCAACATGAAAAAAGAATTGTGCTTAACTGTACTGAACGTGCACTTGCAGTGTTCTTCAAATATTAAAAGTATATTTAAAAAAAAAAAAAAAAAAACTAATGAACTTGCAACTAATACAGTACCAATCAAAATTTTTTGACCAGTAATATTTTTGATGTTTTTTAAGGAAGTCTCTTCTGCTCAGCAAGCCTGCATTTATTTGATCCAAAGAACAGCAAAACCAGTAACACTTTGAAATATTTTTTACTATTTTAAATAACTGTTTTCTATTTGAATATGTTTTAAAATGTAATTTATTCCTGTGATTTCAAAGCTAAATTTTAGCATCATTACTCCAGTCACATGATCCTTCAGAAATCATTCTAATATTCTGATTTGCTGCTAATGAAACATTTTATTTTATTTTTGAATAAATATTTCAGCTTGGAGTCAGTATTTTTATATGTTTATTTATTTATTTATTTATTTTTTGGGGGGGAGGGGGGGGGGGATTATAGAAATTAATACTTTTATTTAGCAACGATGCTAATTAAATTGATCAAAAGTGATGATAAAGTTTTCATATATAAAGTTTTTATGTTTAAAAATTACATAAAATTTCTATTTCAGATAAATGCTGTTCTTCTGAACTCAAACATCAAAGAAACCAGAAAAAAAAAAATCTGTTTTTATTTTTATATTTATTTATTTATTTATTTTTCTTTCTTGAGCAGCAGCTCAGAATATTAGAATGATTTCTGAAGGAACGTGACTGGAGTAATGCTGCTAAAAAAATCAGCTTTGAAATCACAAGAATAAATTAAATTTTAAAATATATTCAAATAGAAAACAGTTATTTTAAATAGTAAAAAAAAAATGTATATATTTCAAAATGTTACTGTTTTTGCTGTACTTTGGATCAAATATATAGAGGCTTGGTGAGTAGAAGAGACTTCTTTAAAAAATAAATAAATAAATAAATAAATAAATAAAAAAAAAACACCTTCAAAATCTTACTGTCCAAAAACTTTTGACTGGTAGTGTATATATTAATAATAATGAAATAAAAGGCCACTTAAGTGATGGTGCAGTGTAGTTTCATTACAGCAGAACTAATTATTACAGGTTTCTGTGATATGTGTTATAAGTAAATGAAATGCAAGTTACAGATTTACATTTTATTAGTTCTTGCTTTCCTGGGATTCGACACCATGACCTTCATAAATCACACTTTTTCCAACACAATAATAGTATCTGTATCTCTATGAGTGATATTGGTCATGCTGCTGAAGCACTTGATATCAAAACTGAAATCAATGTCCATCTGTACATGTTTGCGTGTGTTCCTGAATGATCCATTATCTGAGTTTAAGGACAGTGTGCATTTGTCTTTGAATATTTGATGACTAAATGGACTGCGTTTGAATCAATCAGGCTCATATTTCTTGTTAAGAGTAATTAATGATGCACTTCACCAAAAGTCACTTTGCAGGAATAAATAATGCATTTAAAGCAAAAGAGAGCAGAAATGTGTGTTTCTGCAGTATTTTAGTAGTGATTCGCCATTTACTAACGGCACCGTGGTGAATATTTTCTCTCCAATGGAAACAGAGCCGTAATTCCTCTAATTACATCTGAACACCAACTCCATCATTAATCAAACTTCACATCGCGTCCCTGAACCCTGCCAGCTCATTAAATTAACCATATTATTACAAATTATGATTGGGATTATACAGCCTCCCACACCGTTGCTAAAGACGAGAGTTTATGGCAACGAGCTCCTCGTTTTTCTCGTTTCAGGTTCAACAGGACACCAGAGAGACGTTCAGATGTTCAGCACTCGATAGCTCAGAAGATGGACAGCGTCTGATTTAGTTTATCATTGACGTCATAAACACCATGTTGTTTTGTTATTACCGTTGTTGCAGCACTAGTAACTACATGCAGCATCCCACAATGCACTGCGCTCAACCTTCTGTTTCCAGTGTGACGGATGAAATCAGAAAGCGACCCTAAAACTGACCCTCGCTTTGAGGAAACGTGACAAACTCACACAAGTTCAGACGATAATAGTTTTAAGGCTTTTAAGGAGTATTTTTAGCCAGCGTTCAAATATCAGACACCGTGCACACAATGTAATTAAATCTGTTGGTGGTTTGGGAGACTGTAAAATCTTGGAGAAAATAATGGTGGCCAGCTTCATTTTGACAGAAATATAAATGAAACGCGACCGCCGTGTCTCACAGAACCCGAGGCGCTTTTGAAAGCGCTGCCAGCTTCATTCATCCTGCCCAAATAAAAACGGCCTTCAACACGATCAATTATTGGTAATTATGTTCCGCTAAAGCGCTTCCAGTCTTTGTCTGCGATCGGTGGCTTTGCTCGCGTCCGTGTCGCCAGCTGCTCTGTTCTTCACCACAAATAAAAGGTGTTTGTCTTCTGCAGGAACGTACAGAGAAGAAAGGCAGCAGTGTGTTTTAATAAGCTTCTGTTTGTACACACGTGTGAGCGCCGTTCAGAGCGTCTGAGTCAATTCATGCAAATCCTGCACCGCATGTTGCTCTTTGTGAAAATTAGTCTTTCTGGCAGCGGTGTTTTATGCTTAAAAAAAGTAATAAAATAGAATATCTGCTGCTTTCATAAGCGTTAAATGCCCACAGCTGAATATTGTCCATGGCTATGTTTGATGTTAGCATGATGCTAAGCTAATTAAATGATACTCTATAATAAAAAGCACTTAAATAATAAAATATCGGTTAAAGTCTTGTGCACCCTTGTGAAAAAGAAGTTCACTTTATCATACTTTATAAAAGAGTACTTACTGCAGAAGTAGACTTTAAAAGAATATACGTACGTGTGAACTGAATGTATTGTTTTATAGTTTAAATTTATGTAGTGTATTATAGTTTAAATTTATATTAAATGAAATTAGCTTAACTTTAGAGTGTTTCTGACCCACTTAAGTAGGACTTAAGTTTCTTTATATGTAATTTCATAGTTACTTCAGTTGTCTTTGAAATATGGTTAAAGTACTGCTGAATGTACTGACAAGCATTTATGATCAACTAAAATATACTTCATACTATCTATCTATCTATCTATCTATCTATCTATCTATCTATCTATCTATCTATCTATCATCCATGTTAGTTATGACAAACTTTTTTATTTATCTAGTTATTTTCTGTTGTTTAGCTGACTTTGCAGTTAACTTTGAAACTGATGTACTAGTTAGTCATTTAACAGAGTTTAAATGGTATGTGAGGGAAAAAGCAATTTCATTCCTCCAGCAAACAAACAAATAAACAAATAAATAAGCAGATATAAAACAACAGAAATAAATAAGTAAATAAGTGCAGTAGTGGAATGAGGTGATATTTCTAAAGGCTGTTTGTGTGTAACGGATAGAGTTTATTATTAAGACTATCAAATCAACACAGCATGACATCAAATTAGCGTTCGAGGATCAAAAGCACAACGCAGGACGATGTTTTTACCACACAACTCGAATTAATTGAATTTCTTAGTTCTGCATGGTTTATAAAAATGAACAGGAGCATATTTTATTGGCCAGGCTTGTGTTTTTGCCTGCTGTGTGAGTGTGTTTCTGTTTCTGCGGCCACTATGAGCCACGGAGCATGAAATGAAGCGAGCCACTAAATGTGTGAGAGAAACAGACGAGGATGAATGTGCGTTTGTGTCTCTCAGATGAGCTTCATCTCGTTAGATGCTGCTAATGCCGCAGCGCTTTAAATGAGAGACGAGGGGACGGATATGAACACAACATCAGGAAATCATCCGCAAAACTTCCTGTTACAAATGAGTAGAAAACACAGACTGCATGATGGGCCACAAGCAGCCGCAGAGAGCTTCGACAGCTTTAAGGCAAGAAAACATTGTTTCTTCATGCACTGGTCAATCTGGAGATTCTGGGCTATTTGGATGTTGTTTCAGACTAGTGAAAATATCCAAATACACAGTCCAGCGCTTATTTTCTTACACATTTGATTTTAATTTGAATCCGTATCATTTATATTGATTTATACATCAAGTTATTCCTAAAAACAAATGCATGTCTGTCAACTGTATCTTCTGATTTATGGAGCAATAGAAAGAGAAATCCAAAATCCTTTGTAAAAACTTTTAACTCTAATGTCAACCAAATCAAACAATAAGTTTGAACCTGGCTTCATCTAATGATCAGATTTATAGCCCTGAAATGTATGCAAATGAGTCCATATTTAACTAGATGATACATTGTTTATATGTTTAAACATAACATTTCAGAAAACATATCAAAGCTGAAAGCAGTGATGAAAAGGCCCTCTTATCAAAGTTTTATGGCAGATCCAACATTGTATGCAACTTCCTTTTTCGCGGCAAAACATCAAACTTCATGCCGCCAGGGACACACCCTTCAACCAACACTCAAGATCTTTGCAATTTAACATCTTAAAAGCCTTTAGATTAGACTCACCAAATGTGATGTTGATCTGATAAAATCTCTAAGAGGAGTTTGTTAAAGTACAATGACAAAATCGGCACAAAATTTACAGAGAAAATTCAAAATAGCTGACTTCCTGTTGGGTTTATGGTTTTGTGAAGGTATTGAGGTGTTACATGTGTGTACTGAATTTCGTACATGGTTGAGTGGGGCATTTCGTTGAAATTTTGTAGGTGGCGCTATTGAGTCATTTTTTCCACACTGAATTCTGAAACCCATATCAGATGTAAATTTTTGCCACTTCTGATTCATGTGCAAGTTTTATGAATTTTCTAGCATGTTTAGGCCCTAAAAAATATGATTTATTTCAGAGGAGAAGAATGATAAACGCAACAATTCCAAGCAGGCCCATTGGTGCTTGGGCCCTAAAAATGCAAAACAATTGTACTGTGATTAATCAGCTGAAAAGTACTGTGGGTTCTATTAGATACCATTTTTGTCCCGTTTTCTTGCCTTAATCACAAATGTTTTGCGGCATTATTCGAGGCGTTTGTCAGCGGCAGTGTCTGGTGTCCGTCTATCAGTCCATGAGCTCTGACTTGTTTTATGGACTTGGTTTGTGTGAGTTTGGCACACACTGCCGCTCTTCTTGAAAACATTTCCGTTCCCACATTAACTCATTTAGCTGATTGTGTGTTTCGTGCACCTGCGCGTTTGGTCATCGAATGTCTGGCTTTGCTAGTAAACTCGTCTGCTGGTGCATCAGGCTGTCGCGGCTCTTTTAATGCAGCTGCTAATGGCTAATTAACCAAAAGTGACTCACCTTTGCAGTTGCAATTTGAGTGATTTAGTTACTGCAGCATTAAAGCTCTTGTTCATGTTCTGTTGTTTTTTTATGTTCTTGTATAAATAATCTCAGCCACAGTTGAGCTCTTTCTTCAGACAAGCAGCAAAGGCTAATTTTTGGTTGTGTACAACTCAAATCAATTTGTTTCTAGGCTCAACAAGAGAAAAAAGCTTCACAATAAACAAAAATCATGGGATAATTTTGTTGTTGTTGTTTTCCTTGAACGTCACGAACAAATGTTACTAAAACAATACAGAAACAGTGGGAATTAACTGTCACCATACCATCACCACCACTAGCCCATAATTATTTTAATATGAGAAAAAAAAAAAAATACATTTTCATTTATACATCAACATTTTACAGTAGTTCCAATTTTTATTACATAATATGAGCAGTGTTGGGTAGATTACTTACAAATTGTAGTTCCTTACTGATTACAAATTACATGATGACAATTGCAGTTAGTAACCCTAGTAAAAAAAAAAAAAAAAAAAAAGTAATATATTTAAAATACATTTATTTCATACTAAATATAGTTTAAATCTATTAACATATTTGCTGACATATCGCTTGAGACTTACTGATATAAAATTATAATTAAACGTTATTTGGAGTACTACTTGTGCACAATGCACATTTCTTAATATTAAGCCTAAAATGTGGTTTAATGTCACTATTGATGAGGATTATATGATCTTTGAACAATATCAGTCTTTAAATGCAAGATATTTAAAGTGTACCTGAAGTATACTTGCAATAGTTCCACTTTAGCACAATCAAATATATTTCAGTATGTCTTTAGTAGGACTTCAGCACTACTTCCACACAATTAAAGTGTATTAAGCACAACATTAGTTGTTCCAATTTAGCAGACTTTAAGTATACCAGTTTAGTATACTAAAAGTACAATTGCATGGTATTTTTATGAATTACATAAATATGTAAATGTATTTGTAGCATCCTTATCATGAAATAAATGTATTTCAAATATATTTTAGTATATTTATTTTTCACTAGGGAACATAATCTAGATTACTTATTTAGGTGATGTATTCTGATTACTTTTTTAGATTGCTTTTATTTTATCTAACTTGTTTTAAATTTCTCATTACTAGGGATGTCCTGAGTCGATCGGAATCGGGGCCGATCAATCGGCTCTCCTAAGCCAGATTCTTATTTTACATCAGCTGTCATGCCGTGACGTGCAGTTAGTGGCAGTATGCGTTTTACAAGTAGATTTCAGCGGTTAAGGCTAGAAGGGATACGTATGGCGCTACTGGGCATGCACACATCAATACAGCGTAATTTTTGTCACACTGTACAACAATAATTACTATTTTTTTCATTATTGTAAGGGGTAGGTTTAGGGTTGGGGTAGATGTAGATGTTGATAAAACACAATCTAATAGGTAGAAAATTAAATTTCATTGTTCGTTTCCGGTCAGAGCTGTATCCCTTCTAGCCACAACCGTGTTCAGCCACTATTAAAACCAAAGGAAGAAGAAATATGTGTGTGAAATATGTGAGAACCAGTGAGATCTGTTCTAGTGCGTCACACACGTTTGAGCTTCTGTGTTCAGTGTATTTCAATCATGACAACTCTCTGAACATTTTAGCATGGTGATGGATATGACAATGTTAATGTATTTGGTCTTGGCGGAATAGATCTGCTATGCTGCTGCTGAATTGCTGCTGTTGGTTACTGCTGTAGTTGTAGATTGTTGCTGCTGCAAGTAAGTACAGGAACTTGCTACTGCCAATGCATATGGCGATATGGTGCTGTGAGTATTTAAGACATACTGCTGCTGGCCAAATAGCATATAAAATAACCTGTAGCAGATCTATACAGGTGGAGCTGGGGAAGGTGGAGGGTTTCAGAGAAACTCTGAAAGCGCGCTGCAGGAATCTCAGCTGAATGCTAGCCAGCCTTATAAATGCAAGGCAGTAAGCTCATTGGCTGCATATGCAGCATGAACCAATCAGCTTGTGCCAAGTCGTTTAACTCTCTGAATATCATCAGTTACGTTAACAACCCATCAGCCTGCACCATCTAGAGTTTCATGACTGAACTATACATTTGATGCACACTTTTATAATGATCACTCATTCATTTATAGTGTACTTTTACCTGATGTCAGAGATGTCATTGTCATAACGTGTTGCTATGGGTTGCGTCTTGAATTCATACGAATGACCACACCTAACCCCACCCCTAAACCTACCCTCAAAGAAATCGTACAAAATTGTGATTTATAATGCACATACATTTTATGAGCATGTGTGTTCTCTGGGATCGAACCCATGATCACATATCGACGCAGATAAAAGAGTACAAAGCATTAATATGAAAGTGTCCTGTTGCTGATAGGGGCGCAAATATACTATAAGCTCTGATGGGTTGTATTTCAGGGATTTTGACAAACGATCTATACAGGCGTATTGGTTGGTGGACAGGTTGTTGTGTGCATAATAAGCAATCATGTAATCCATAAAAAGTAACTATAATATGATTAGAATAATATACTCTATGTAATATATGTAATATACTCTAATTACAAGTACTTAAATTTTGGTATCTGATCACGTAATCGAGATTACATGTAATCAGTTACTGCCCAGCACTGCATATGAGTCTGATTTGATCACAAATAAAATAAATGTCAGTTGAAACGTAAATATAAGATATTCATGTCGAGCTTGTTCATAAAACTTTTTCTTCACAGCTGGAGTGTTCTAGAGTGTTTGTATGATGCTCATTATGAGTTGAAGAGCATTGTGAGATGTTTTCCATCCTCACTGACAGTCTCTCGACATTGTGCTGACGCATATATTGACTGCATTGTCTGAAAACACTGATCCGGTTTAATCATTCAAAAAATGACAGTGCGGATGGGCAGTCCTAAAAACTGGACTGAAAAACCAATGGTAATTGGGTTCACAGTGATAAACATGCAAACACTTTCACAAACAGCCTGGAATCAGCAGCATTTCCCACAGAAGAGACGCTCGGTCCGGCAGAAGCCGAAAGCGCTGACACACGAACCACATCAGCAGCACAAATTTCCACAGACAGAGATTGAGATCTTTTGTTAATTACTTTCATGGTGCTGCAGGGCTCAATATGATAAATCAACTCAATTAGATGTACAGAAGTGCGGTGTGAACTAATCAAAAACACATGTGTCCAAAGCCGGACAGACCACCTCGTGCACTCGCTCTCCTTCTGAACATAGCGTTCATGAACGTGTTCGTTTTGTGGATGGTTTCATCTGTATTTTACAAAGAAAAAATGTCTAATTATCAGTAAATTGAAGGTGCAGCTTCACCTTTGGAAAATGTAGATGTTTAAACTCAAACTAAATGTCATGAGAGCAGCTGTATTTTAAAGTGATTATTACATAAGTTTCGGGAACAAATGTTGGCTTGTTGTTATTAAAACATATTTTCCATGAAATATAAAGAAAAAAAAAATTGTTCAATCATTTTTCTTACTATAACAGTTGAATGGTTGAGTTTTCAATAAACCAATGAAATAGTATGTGTAAAAAAGCTAAACATTTGTATTTCATTTATAAATTATTTTTATTATTATTAATTTATTTTAATGACCAAAAACATTTTAATAATAATAATAATAATAATAATAATAATAATAATAATAATAATAATAATAATCACAATTATTATTATTATTATTATTATTATTATTATTATTATTATTATTACGTTATATACTGTAGTTATATTGAATGGGGAAGAAAAACCTTTCAAATTACATTAATAGTCAAATGAACATTAAAAGACATGGGTAATAACCAGAAAAAAATAAATAAATAAATAAAAATAAATAAAACATTGTTTATTATTGTCACGGTTGAGCACTGTGGCAGGACGAGGAACGAGGAGACGAGAGGTAAACTTTAAAATAAACAGTCTTTAATCCACAACTCAAACAGGGAACACAAGGCAGGGAGAGACTCACAAGAACACAACATCGATGTTAATACCGGACCCTAGACTCAGGAAAACACAGGGCTTATAAAACACAGGGAACATAATCAAACACAGGTGGGACTTAATTAACTAATAATGAAACAATAAAGACAGGAACAGGAACATAACCAAATATGGGCATACATGAGGAAAAATTAGGTCTAGGGGAGCACATAGACAGAAACCACAACACACGACAGACACAAGCCTGACATTAATATGTTTGCTTAACACAACTGAATATCAAAAGAAATCTGTCTGCAACCCATTTTACTTTTATAATCTGTCATATGTCCAAGTGAAGCAGAATATTAAATTGAAAAAGCATAATGATCTTGATTTGTTTATCATGAATTAATAAGATTGTGAAAAATGGGCCAAGTAAATATGGACCATTATGATTTCATGTTGACTTTGTTTTACGTCTCCACGTTTCTCAGAAACACCGTACTGTACAGCGTTAGCAGCATTCTTATATAAGCTAATGGAGCCACTGAACGGTGTGTGTCATCAGTGCTAGCCGTGACCCTTTAGCCAATAAAAGACACTCAAAAAAAGAAACGAAGAACTGAAGGCCACGTCTTTGCTATGAATAGACTTTAAAATAGTGGCAAGAGCAGGTCATACATATGGATCAGTCCTGCTGTGAACCTGGCAGATCCATTAGTGATAACATCCCCTTGATTAGACACATTAGACACCGGCAATGTTTGCTTTGATACCATTAGACCGAGAAAAAGCATTTGAGAGGCTGGAGCACTGTATTTCTGGAATGATCTTGAGATGTTGGGCTCTGGGCTCCTCTCGTGGCTTTATTGTATGAATAAAGTGATTCATGTTAACACTGAAGATGCTTATTGTGAATTTAAAGGGGAATTGGGAAGGATTGTTAGAAATGCCATCAATGGCCTACAATCACTTGGGTTGGGATTATTATCAATGTTGAAAACAGTTGTGCTGCTGAATATTTTTGCTGAAACTGTGATACATTTGATTTTCTTTTAGGATACTTTGATGAATGGAAAGTTCAAAAGAAATATTTTGTAACATTCTAAATGTCTTTACTGTCACTTTTGATACATTTTATGTGTCCTTTTTGAATAAAAGTATAAAAAGTATATGTGTGTGTGTATATATATATATATATATATATATATATATATATATATACACACACACACACACACACACACACACATATATATATATATATATATATTATCAAACAAACAAACAAACATAAGTAGCTTAACTGAGGAATCTACTTTTTTTGATGTGCCAGAAACAATCTATGATCCACTGAGGTAAAAACCATAAGAAGGCATGCAAGTCATGACAGATGCTGTTTTTTTATGTCTTTTGATGTCCAGTTTCTTGCATCATTGAGGGTTATCTAGGTTGTGGGTTTCACAATTTCTTTTTTTTTTATGTTGTACAAATCTATGAAGAATATGGAAGATGAAAGGAAGTGTGGGAAAATAAGAGACTGTTATTTTCTGTTGAAGTTGATGAATTAGTTTGTACTAAGTGAACAGAGTACCTTTGTATCGAGTAAATAATGGTTTAACAAAATATTAAAAGCCATCTGTCTGTCTGTGGTCTGCTGCTCTAAAGCAGGCTCTGACGCTTATTTGATAGACTCCAGAGAGCCGCTGCGACTGAAGCGAGATTGTTTTGGAAAAGCTGCCCGGCATTGTGGGTAATGAGCTGGCAGAGCGGAGGGATCAGAGGTCGACACTCAGCAAGCAGCAGATAACGTGACATAACAGAAACACACACACAATCACACACCTTCTCTGAAGGTTCATTCTGCAGTTTGTACATCTGAGAGTAGGACACACAGGCACAAAACAAGTGTACAAAACACACACAGCTGACTGAATGCGCTACACGTTTGCAAAAACCTGCATCACATTCGCTGATCACCCGCAATCCAGTGTGCTGTAATAGCGCTGAATATCTTGCTTAAGTCATCGTCATTATTTTTAGCACAAACACGTCTGATTTCTGTGTCAAATCATTAAAAATTGTGCCTTATTAACTAAACTCAGTGCTATTTAACAAAAGCACTGTGATTTTACTACCAATGGAAAGGTGAATTTCCTGAATTTCATTAAAAACCTCTTTTTTATTGATCATGGCAGCAGTAATTTATCAAATGATATGGTCATCGTTTCTTTTGTTTTCTCTTCACTAGTTCTTTTCACGTGGTTCTGTGGTGTGACAAATGACAAAGTACAAATATTATGAGGCTGTAAAAACAGCATGCATAATAATGATGAAAGAATGCACCAGATGTTGTTTGAAATAGTTTTAGATGGAGTATAGCATGTCACACTACAGGTCAACTTTCTCATGTCCGTGTATCCAGAACATCTGAGAAGAGATGATGCCAACCCCTAAGAGGACATCAGATGATGCCAACCCTGAAACAACATACAGAACTATCAAATCTTGCTATAAGTTTGGTTTCAACATATAATAATTGCTGTTAATAGTGTTCATCGTCTGTTTGATTACGTCTTTAATTGATTTTCCGTACATTTCTGCCATTTGTACATTATCTGACATAGTCACCAATGATAAGCTACTACTAAATATATTGTTAAAACTTAATTTTCTGTACAGCGCTTTGCAACGATTTGTATCGTGAAAAGCGTTATACAAATAAACTTGAATTGAATTGAATTATTCTGCCAAAGACTATCAAAACAAATTGTACTGTCATCTTTATTCATTTATCTGTTTACTGCTAATGGGATAAAAGAACAGAAAGCAGCTAATTTGCTGTTGCCAGTTCTGAATTAGCATGAGTTATTGATGAAAACATGGAATGTTACATTTCCCTCGAAGCTGTGAAACTTATTAGACTTTCTGAAAAATAACAAAAATATATCCACGAGGAACAGTGACTGTGTGCGTGAACAAACGAGTGTGTCTGGCTTTTGGGCAGGTATAATATTCTCCTAAATGACTTTCATCCATGTGGTTTGGGTCAGGCCATCTGCACCAGGCACTGATAAATAGTGCTGTTGAATGCAGGGTATTATGGGTAAATGCATGTGCTCTAATACAGGCCAGTTTAACAAACACAATCTGGAACAAACTAAACCCTTAAAAAAGGCTCATCTAAATGGGTGACTATTATGCTTTATGCATTTACCAAAACTGATCTAAACCTCTGATCTGGAGTAAAGTCACATCAGAACAAATCTCAACATGATACAGACTGCTCAGAATCTATAATTCTACTGTTGTATAGTCTCAGTGTCACTTATACCAAGTGTTCATAATGGTACTGATGATTAGCAATATCAGACAAGCTTTCAGAAATCTAATGATTTTAAAATTCTACATTAAATCTTCATTAAGGGACATATGGGGAATGGAAAAAAAAATCCTCTCAATAACTACAAAGATCTGCTACTGCAGTGGTGTGATTTTGTAATTGCATATGGTTTTCTAGCTGTTTACTCTTCTGAGCATCTATGGCGAGGATCGCAAGAATATTGTTTACCCACGTGAGCAGCTGATTGCTAGTGTGTCAGACTCACCGGCGAGAGGCCGTCAGTCCTGGAGGAATGGAGGATTTGCCAAAGAAGATTACAATGATTTGCCAATAGAGGGCAAAGATCGACGAGCTGGGAGTGCTGGTTAGCCGGTATATGAGTTTCTCTGAGACACGGCTGAAGGAACACATCCTGGATACTAACTCTACCATCAGAAGACGAAAGGCTTCCACCAGCGGTAAAAGGAAAGCTAGAGAACTCCAGAAAGTGTTACTAATAAAAAAAAAAAGTCTGCAAAGACTAAGCACTGAAATGACTGCTACTGAAGTACATCCTTTTTTATCTGCTTTGAGAGATTACATCCTGCATCTTAGTGGCTGTTTACTGTCCTCTTAGTGCGGGATGCACCTTGTGAAGTTATGCAGGCAGCCACAAATACAAACACGCCACTACTTTTATCAACTTAAAAGGTTTCTCTTTCAACCACTCTGCCTCCATACAGCACATCTTTGCCCGCTTTACGGCATTCTGCAAGCTTCTACTCAACATTTGACCATTAGGACTGTAAGATGGACCTGGAGTTAATGGAGTGGATCTGCTGGGGATCTGGACGTTTCCCTGGACATGTGTTGTGCGAGCCACATGGGGATGACGCTGACAACTTTTGTATTGATAACACCATGCCTATCAATGAAGCAGTTCCACACAACAAACCCTGGATCACCAGTGGCCTAAGGCACTACTGATGTCAAGAGCAGCTGGGGACAAGGTAAAACATGTAGAAAAGGACTTAAAGCAAAAGTTGATGGAGATCAAGGACTCGTATCGAAGGAATGTAGAGGACAATTGGTGAGGAATAAGATGAAGGATGTTTGGAGAGGGATGAGGAAGGTCAATGGGTTTAAACAGATGTGAGAGATGCAGGGGTACCTGCAGAGGGCCAATGTGTTCAATCACTTCTTGAACAGGTTTGATGCAGGGTTAACCACATATTCACTCACTTCACCTTAAAGCAGACCCTTGCCTCTTATTATACACAAGTTGGTGCTGTGCCATGCTTACACCGCTGAGACCAAGCTGACCATCACTGTTGACCAGGTTAAGAAGGAGAAGGCTTTATTCAGGTAAAGATACAGGACCTGATGACATCTGGCCCAGAGTCTTGAGAGTTTGTGTTGATAAGTTGATTTCTTCCAATCAGTTCAACCTGAGTCCCTTTGCTTTGGGAAACTTTATCTGGCTCCAGTATCAAAGAGAGTCTACAGGCAACTGCAGATCAGTCACACTGTGAAGACTTGGGCTGTGTATCGCCAAGAATGAAGTGCTTTGACCGTAATGAAAAACACTGGTTTTAAATTTTACACCGGGGTGAGCTCAAACCCTAATCAAACACCTGCCTGCAATTTTCAAGCAGTCCTAAAGATTTTGATTAGATTTTTTTGCAGGTGTGTCTGATTAAATTGGAGCTGAACTCTGCAGAACAGTGGACTCGAGGGCCAGAGTTGCCCAGCCCTGTTTTAAGGTCCTTGTACACGGAGTCCGAAATTTTCGTATGCATTTTTCGTATTCGTCATCCTAAAAATTTGTCACGCACAGAAACCTTGCACACTGAGTCAGACGCGTGTTAATCTGTTGCAAAAAACAAAAAAACAAAAAAAACAATACAAAACGGAGTCTTCAAGCAGTGAAGATGATTATGTTGTCCTCTCGCTTCTTAAAAAGAACAACAGTCTGTTCCTATCTGTTGTGCTGCTGAGAGGTTTGCGATTGTAGCTCCGCTTTTTTATTGAATCTTTACCTTACTTTCACTCTCTGTTGTTTAAAGTGATAATATATGACTTAATTCCCACCATATTTCTGGTATTATCTATCAAACTAATCTAACTAATTTGATCGTTCACTTTTAAAACCACCGCGAAGCGCGTTAGCACTTGTTAGCTGGTTAGCTTGTCACTTGAGGTTCCATTCGCGTTTCTATTCGCGCCTATTATTGTTTTCTTTTTTTCTTTTTTTTCTGCTCAATTTTCATTTCTCTCTCGCTCCATTTTTCACGAGTTCATCAAACAACAGTGGTAAGTGGTAAGTTAAGTTGGTATCATTCATCAATCACGGTGAGTAATGGCTTCTTCTCCTGCTACTGTTGTTTGCACCGCCTGCCACATGTACAGTTTATCTGTCTCTGTCAGCAGCGAGGGATTCACATGTGATAAATGCAGGGAAATAGTTAAGCTGACAGAGAAGATTTTAGAAATAGAGACACGCATCCAAACTTTAGTTGAGGATAGTAAGAATGTGAGGGCTGTAGATACTGCTTTGGATGCGACTAGTTCAGGGACTCCTGGGTGACTGTGAGGCAGCCTAGTCGCGGGTCAAAACACCGCTCTTCCGTTCTGATCAAAACATCAAACAGGTTCTCCCCACTCAGTGACGCACCCACTGAGAAACCTGATGTAAGTGCTCTAGTTATTGGCGATTCTATTGTACGAAACGTGAAAATAGAGACACCAGCCACCATAGTCCAATGTTTACCGGGAGCCAGAGCACCTGACATCTTGGCAAATTTAAAAGTGCTGGCTAATGGTAAACGTAAATTCAGTAAGATTGTTATCCACGTCGGCGCTAATGATGTTCGACTTCGCCAGTCAGAGATCATTAAAAATAATGTTAAAGAGGTGTGTGAACTTGCAAGTATGATGTCAGACACTGTAATATGCTCTGGTCCGCTCCCTGCTTACCGTGGCGATGAGATTCATAGCAGACTGTCGTCACTCAATGGCTGGATGTCTAAGTGGTGCCCGCAGAATAACATAGGCTTTATAGACAATTGAACGAGTTTTTGGGGCAGACCTGACCTGTTGAAAAGAGATGGTCTTCATCCCTCCTGGGGTGGTGCTGCTTTTCTCTCTAGAAATATGGCATACATAGTCTTAGAGTTCGTACTTGACTAACTAGGGCCCAGGTCAGGAAGCAGACAGACTGGCTAAACCGACCGTCTGCTAGCCACCTCACGCCAAAGTCGTCAGTTAATTCTCAGCACATAGAGACTCCTTCACCTAGATATCACACTATAGAGACTGTGTCTGTTCCCCGTACTAGAAAATACAGAAAACGTCCAAACCAAAGTAATAGTAACAATTTAACTGATGTTCAACAAATAAAAAAAAATGTTTACAATACAAAGAAACAACTGATAAAACTCGGCTTACTGAATAGCAGGTCCCTTTCTACAAAAGCACTATTTGTAAATGATTTGATCAATGATCATAACCTAGATTTACTCTGTTTGACAGAAACATGGCTAGAACCAGATGAATACATTACTTTAAATGAGTCTACCTCCAAAGATTACTGCTATAAAAATGAGCCACGTCCAAAAGGTAAAGGGGGAGGTTTTGCTACAATTTATAGCAATATTCTCAGTATTTCTCAGAGGGCAGGCTTTAAGTATAACTCGTTTGAAGTTATGGTGCTGCGTATAACATTATCAAGAGAAACACGTGTTAGTGATAAATCCCCTGTGATGTTTGTACTGGCTACTGTGTACAGACCACCAGGGCACCACACAGACTTTATTAAAGAATTTTCAGATTTTCTATCTGAGTTAGTACTGGCTGCAGATAGAGTCTTAATTGTTGGTGATTTTAACATCCATGTCGATAATGAAAAATATGCATTAGGATCAGCATTCATAGACATTCTGAACTCTATTGGGGTTAGACAACATGTTTCAGGACCTACTCATTGTCGAAATCATACTCTAGATTTAATACTGTCACATGGAATTGATGTTAGTGGTGTTGAAATTCTACAGCAAAGCGATGATATCTCAGATCATTATCTAGTCTTGTGTAAACTCAATATAGCCAAAACTGTAAATTCTACTCCTTGTTACAAGTATGGTAGAACCATCACTTCTACCACAAAAGACTGCTTTGTAAGTAATCTTCCTGATTTATCTCAATTCCTCAGCATATCCAACAGTGTAGAAAAACTTGATGATGTAACAGAAACTATGGACTCTCTCTTTTCTAGCACTTTAGATACAGTTGCTCCTTTATGCTTAAGGAAGATCAAAGAAAACAGTCTGACTCTGTGGTATAATGAGCACACTTGCACCATAAAGAGAGCAGCCCGTAAAATGGAGCACAGCTGGAGGAAAACAAAACTAGAGGTATTTCGTGTAGCTTGGTGGGAAAGTACCCTATCCTACAGAAAAGCATTAAAAACTGCTAGATCTGATTACTTTTCGTCTCTTCTAGAAGAAAACAAACATAACCCCCTGTATTTATTCAATACAGTCACTAAATTAACGAAAAATAAAGCATCAACAGGTGTTGGCATTTCCCAAGAGCACAGCTGTAATAACTATGAACTATTTTACTTCCAAGATCGATACTTTCAGAGATAAAATTGTAACCATGCAGCCGTCAGCTACAGTATCGCATCAGATAGTGCACTATAAATCCCCTGAGGAACAATTCCACTCATTCTCTATTATAGGAGAGGAAGAATTGTATAAACTTGTTAAATCATCTAAACCAACAACATGTATGTTAGACCCTATTCCATCTAAACTACTAAAAGAGGTGCTTCCAGAAGTCATAGATCCTCTTTTGGCTATTATTAATGCATCATTGTCATTAGGATATGTCCCCAAAACCTTCAAATTGGCTGTTATTAAGCCTCTCATTAAAAAAAAAAAAAAAAAAAAAAACACAACTTGACCCCAAAGATCTAGTTAATTACAGACCGATCTCAAATCTCCCTTTTCTGTCAAAGATACTAGAAAAGGTAGTATCCTCACAATTATCTTCCTTCTTAGAGAAAAATGGTATCTGTGAGGAATTCCAGTCAGGATTTAGACCGTATCATAGTACTGAGACTGCTCTCATTAGAGTTACAAATGACCTGCTTCTATCATCTGATCGTGGTTGTATCTCTTTATTAGTTCTACTGGATCTTAGCGCTGCGTTCGACACTATCGACCACAACATTCTTTTGAATAGTCTAGAAAACTTGTTGGCATTAGTGGAAGTGCCCTAGCATGGTTCAAATCGTACTTATCTGACCGCCATCAGTTCATAGCAGTAACTGAAGAGGTAACATATCGATCACAAGTGCAGTATGGAGTACCTCAAGGCTCAGTACTAGGGCCGTTACTTTTCACGCTTTACATGTTACCCTTGGGAGATATTATCAGGAGACATGGTATTAGCTTTCACTGTTATGCTGATGATACTCAGCTCTATATTTCTTCACGGCCCAGTGAAACACACCAAACTGAGAAACAAATGGAATGCATAGTCGATATAAAAAAAAACTGGATGTCGAGTAATTTCTTACTGCTAAATTCTGAAAAAAACAGAGGTGTTAATTATTGGACCTAAAAACACCACATGTAATAACCTAGAACACTATCTAACACTTGACGGCTGCTCTGTCAATTCTTCTTCATCAGTTAGGAACCTAGGTGTGCTGTTTGATAGCAATCTTTTATTTGAAAGCCATGTTTCTAGTATCTGTAAAACTGCATTTTTCCATATCAAAAACATATCTAAATTGCGACCTATGCTCTCAACGTCAAATGCAGAAATGCTAATACATGCGCTTATGACCTCAAGGTTAGACTATTGTAATGCTTTACTGGGTGGTTGTTCTGCACGCTTGATCAATAAACTACCGTTTGTCCAAAATGCAGCTGCTAGAGTCCTTACTAGAACCAGGAAGTATGACCATATTAGCGGTTCTGTCAACACTGCACTGGCTCCCTATCAAACATCGGATAGATTTTAAAATCTTGTTAATTACTTATAAAGTCCTGAATGTCTTAGCTCCTCAGTACTTGAGCGAGCTCTTATCACATTATAGTACTCCACATCCGCTGCGTTCTCAATACTCTGGCCATTTGATAATACCTAGAATATCAAAATCGACTGCGGGCGGCAGATCCTTTTCCTATTTAGCACCCAAACTCTGGAACAATCTACCTAACACTGTTCGGGAGGCAGACACACTCTGTCAGTTTAAATCTAGATTAAAGACACATTTCTTTAACCTGGCTTACACATAACACACTAATACACTTCTATTATTCAAATCCGTTAAAGGATTGTTAGGCTGCATTAATTAGATCAACCGGAACCGGGAACACTCCTCATAACACACGATGTACTTGTTACATCGTAAGAAGAATGGCATCTACGCTAATATTTGTCTGTTTCTTTCTTATTCTTTTTCTCAGTCCGTGTCCGGATCAGATGGTGGATCGGTGCCAGGAGATGATGTCTGCGACCCTGATCGTCGGCGGAGGCCGGACACCTGGATGAGCCCCGGGGACATATCCCCAGTGAAGACCTCGACTTACATACAATAAAACTTAAAATTAAACAAAATAACTAAAAATATAATAAAATACCTAACTACATAATACTACTATTGTTAGAAATTGCAACAATATAAAAATAGAAATATAATACATTTATACATTTAAAATTTAATTAAAACAGTAAGTAAAAAAATAAATAAACAATAATATTCTGGCCAGAGGAGAACTGGCCCCCCAACTGAGCCTGGTTTCTCCCAAGGTTTTTTCTCCATTCTGTCACAGAGGGAGTTTTGGTTCCTTGCCGCTGTCGCCTCTGGCTTGCTCAGTTGGGGACACTTAATTTCTAACGATTATCATCAATTTGATTTCATATACAGTGGGGCAAAAAAGTATTTAGTCAGCCACCAATTGTGCAAGTTCTCCCACTTAAAAAGATGAGAGAGGCCTGTAATTTTCATCATAGGTATACCTCAACTATGAGAGACAAAATGAGAAAAAAAAAAAAAAAAATCCAGAAAATCACATTGTAGGATTTTTAAAGAATTTATTTGCAAATTATGGTGGAAAATAAGTATTTGGTCAATAACAAAATTTCATCTCAATACTTTGTTATATACCCTTTGTTGGCAATGACAGAGGTCAAACGTTTTCTGTAAGTCTTCACAAGGTTTTCACACATTGTTGCTGGTATTTTGGCCTCTAGAGCAGTAATGTTTTGGGGCTGTCGCTGGGCAACACGGACTTTCAACTCCCTCCAAAGATTTTCGATGGGGTTGAGATCTGGAGACTGGCTAGGCCACTCCAGGACCTTGAAATGCTTCTTACGAAGCCACTCCTTCATTGCCCGGGCGGTGTGTTTGGGATCATTGTCATGCTGAAAGACCCAGCCACGTTTCATCTTCAATGCCCTTGCTGATGGAAGGAAGTTTTCACTCAAAATCTCACGATACATGGCCCCATTCATTCTTTCGTTTACGCAGATCAGTTGTCCTGGTCCCTTTGCAGAAAATCAGCCCCAAAGCATGATGTTTCCACCCCCATGCTTCACAGTAGGTATGGTGTTCTTTGGATGCAACTCAGCATTCTTTCTCCTCCAAACACGACAAGTTGAGTTTTTACCAAAAAGTTGTATTTTGGTTTCATCATTCTCCCAATCCTCTTCTGGATCATCCAAATGCTCTCTAGCAAACTTCAGTCGGGCCCAGACATGTACTGGCTTAAGCAGGGGGACACGTCTGGCACTGCAGGATTTGAGTCCCTGGCGGTGCAGTGTGTTACTGATGGTAGCCTTTGTTACTTTGGTCCCAGCTCTCTGCAGGTCATTCACTAGGTCCCCCCGTGTGGTTCTGGGATTTTTGCTCACAGTTCTTGTGATCATTTTGACCCCACGGGGTGAGATCTTGCGTGGAGCCCCAGATCGAGGGAGATTATCAGGGGTCTTGTATGTCTTCCATTTTCTAATAATTGCTCCCACAGTTGATTTCTTCACACCAAGCTGCTTACCTATTGCAGATTCAGTCTTCCCAGCCTGGTGCAGGTCTACAATGTTGTTTCTGGTGTCCTTTGACAGCTCTTTGGTCTTGGCCATGGTGGAGTTTGGAGTTGGACTGTTTGAGGTTGTGGACAGGTGTCTTTTATACTGATATAGAGTTCAAACAGATGCCATTAATACAGGTAACGAGTGGAGGACAGAGGAGCCTCTTAAAGAAGAAGTTACAGGTCTGTGAGAGCCAGAAATCTTGCTTGTTTGTAGGTGACCAAATACTTATTTTACCGAGGAATTTACCAATAAATTCTTTAAAAATCCTACAATGTGATTTTCTGGATTTTTTTTTTCTCATTTTGTCTCTCATAGTTAAGGTATACCTATGATGAAAATTACAGGCCTCTCTCATCTTTTTAAGTGGGAGAACTTGCACAATTGGTGGCTGACTAAATACTTTTTTGCCCCACTGTATACTATTTAAACTAAACTGAGCTAGACAATGACATCTCTGAATTCAATAATGAAATGCCTTTAACTAAAAAATTGAGTGTTTAATCGTATTATTATACTGTACATTACTGACACTCTATCCTCCAATTTGATACTGTTAAGTGCTTTGACACAATCTGTATTGTTAAAAGCGCTATATAAATAAAGGTGACTTGACTTAAAAAGAGAAAAGAAAGGAAATATTGGGTCCATCCAATCCTGAGATATAGAGAGAATGGAGAGTTCCACCTCCTGTGGGATTATCACGGGCGATTCAAAGTTTACTTCAGGATGCCAGTGGTACAGATGCATTGATAGTGATACTGGAGCTACATATTAAAAAGAAGACCACCAATTTCAGTGAACTCAGAGTGCAAGGACCTTTACAGTGCTTTGTGCTGTGAGATGAAGTGGATGAACTTGTCAGTCGCCATTCTGGATTTTGATGTTCACTTGTATGGTGGCTCTAAATTGTCAAAACGTCTCTCAAAATGCTTGCTACAGATGCAAAAAATGCAGAAAATTGAACTCGATCCGATTTTTTTTTTTTTTTTTTTTTTTTTTTATGACAGATGGCAGTGTGTACACGTGATTGACACAACGTGAGGTCATATTTATTTTTTAACGTGTGAATATTTCGCATGAAATCTTCGGACTCAGTGTGCAATGACCTTTACACTTATTTACACAAATTAGTTCTCCATTGCTTACATTACATTACTTACATTACTCTATTACTGTAGGAAAAATGAATGCACACACATTGTTGCCAAGACTTAACATATACAGAGAAAAGACAACGTGAACATATTGGCACAGCCCCAATGCAGACCTGAAACAGGCTACTCTTGGTTTTCCCACCTGGTTTGGCAGCTTTGTGAGGATCATGTGCTTTTGTTACCCTCCATCTCGCATCACTAGGTTAGAAACTGGAAATAATGCAGGTGGATGCCTCTTTGATAGCTTGGGTCACCGATTACCTCTTGGGCAGAACTGTGTGGTGAGCAACATATGGGCTCCTCAGGCAACAGTTCTATCCTCCATGTACTTCAGACCTCTTCTTGCACTTGCCCACTTACAGACCCAGTTGAAAAGACAAGCATTGCTGATCATCAGTCATGCGTTGTGTATAGAGGTCAACCGATTTATCAGTTTTGCCAATTAATCGGCACTGATAGTTTATTGCTAGATCTATCAGCTATCGGAAAAAAATACATGCCGATAGTTTTCTGGGTTGCGTCTGTTGCTGGAGCTGCTGAGAAGGGTCTGCTGTCATTATACAGTGTGAGTTCGTTGTTCATTCTTAAAGTAAACTTTCTTAAAGTAAACTTTTGCCTGTTTGGTGATTAAATAAACAGTTTTGGACCGCCGCTTGAGTTAAATGGATTTTGATTAGATAATCATCAAGGTTTCTAGAATAGAAGCAGTTAAAGTGTGAGAGTATACATACAGTATCCATATGTATGTAATTTCAATGCTATGGCCAGTAGATATTTGAGGATATTTAATGATATATGTGTAGATATTTAAAGATGGCCATCTTTAAGCATAACTGTTGAAATGAAATGGTAACACTTTACAATAAGACTCCATTTGTAACATTAAGATTAATGAAACCTGTAGAAGTATTGTTCCTTGTTAGAGTGTTTTAATAATGTAAACATTTACTTTTAATACATTTTTTTTAATACTAAAGCACTATTTTTTTGTTCAGTATCCATTTTAAAAACTCGGTTGATTAATTGGTATCGGCCAGTGTGGTCCAACCTAGCTATCGGTATTGGTAAAATCCACTGTTGGTTGACGTCTAGTTGTGTACTGAATGCTTTTCAACAAAGTAATTTCTTGGATGACTTTGATATTGTGTGTGAACATGAGGCAGAATATACAGCAACTTTTATAGGACTGCAGTTGACCAGCAACACCATGGTAATGAACAAGAATGACCAAACCCAACTTCTTGAGAAGGCTCAGGTTCTTCAGTGTTTGTAGTAAGATGAGGTCACCAGTCATCTTGTTTTCTGCTGTAGTATTCCAGGAAACGGTAGCTAAAGCAGAGGCTCATCAAAATAACAGGTTCGGTTGGGTTAGATCTGGAATGATGTCTAAATTGCAGATCATTATGGACAACATGACCCACCCTGCCCATGCCGTGCTTGTTGGAATGAGGAGCACGTTCTGCAGCAGCAACCTCACAACAGGGAGCATTACAGAAGGTCATTTGTGCCTGCTGCCCTCAGACTGTACAACTCAACCTCTGTGTTCACGAACAGTGCAATCTTTGAGTTACTGTCAATAGGCCTAAATGCACAACTCTTACCTAACCCTAACCAACCAATCTATCTGTCTGTCTGTCCGTCCGTCCGTCCGTCCGTCCGTCCGTCCGTCCGTCCGTCCGTCCGTTAATTGTGCTCAGCCAGCAGGAAAAAGCCTGTTCTCTCTCCCCTGATCTGTCGTTCGCACAGGGGCCCGGTCGACTCTGTTCTGCTCCAGAAATCCATTAGAATCCCTGTCTCAGCACACTGATGCCGGACGAATGAACCGATCACCATAAAAATGTCACTGAGAAAAACACACGCCTTGTGTTATTTGCATGCGTTTGGAGCACAGCACAGGATTTATGGAAAGGTCAGCTGCTGAAGGTGAAGGTTTACGAACTGTGAAGGGACGCTTGGTGCTGTTATCACCACGGCGACAGAGGGAGAATGATGCTCACGAGCAGAGAAGAGTGTGCTGTGAGCTCAGAGGATGTGTATTTACCCTCATATATCTATCTATTGTTAAATCATCTATCTATCTATCTATCTATATAGATAGATAGATAGATAGATAGATAGATAGGTTTGGTGTTTGGTGATGAGTTTTTGGCTCAAGATCTGCATTTAAAGTCACACCAGAGGTTTTCAGCTTCAATCATTTCTTTTTGAACCTTGCCTTATATACAGAGGCATTGTCATGTTAGAATAGAAAAGGGTCCTGTTCAAACTGTTGCTTTAAAATCAGAAGCGCACAATTCCCTGGAATATCATTATATGCTTAAACATTAAGATTTGTACTCATGGAAATTACTAAAGTAGTCAAACCTGTTCATTAGAAGGAGGTGACCCAATACTTTTGGCAATATAGTGTGTGTGTGTGTGTGTGTGTGTGTGTGTGTATATATATATATATATATATATATAAATTCTAATTCAAAAGTGCTTTATTGGCATGACTATAAATGATACAGTATTGCCAAAGCTTAGTATGCATGTACAAAAAGATAAAAAAATAAATAAATAAATAAGTAAAATAATAATAATAATAATAATAATAATAATAACAATAATAATAATGATAATAATAATAATAATAATAATAATAATAATAATAATAATAATTAAATGAACATCACATTAATAGAATGGAATATTATAACATCTTAGAAGTATTAAACTGTAACAAATTAGAATGTGTGAACATTTGATACCACAGTCTTTAACTTACATAGAAACATACATACATACTAAGGGTCACTGTGGTGGACGATAGGGTAACACACAGGTCAGGTCAGACACAATACACATTCACCTGCTGTCTCTCAGGCTGTGGCACATCCACACACACACACACACAAACACACACACACACACACACACACACACACACGCGCGCGCACACACACACGCACACACACACACACACACATTCACCTGGTGTCTCTCAGGCTGTGGCACATCAACACGTATCTCCCAGAAAGTGCTGCTGTCTGTCCCTCTCCTAGAATTATCTTTATTTGTTTTGTTTCACTAATGGCTGTAAAGTCCTTTATTAAGTTGGTGAGTTTGTTGAAGTAGAGGTTTCTTATGGATATGTATTTATGATATGTATCTCTGGGTAACCAGCTCTTTCTGTGTCTGCCGGTCTCGATGGCTAGACCGTGCTCGCTGAACCTGTACTTGGTCAGGATCTGTCTCTGCTTTGTGTCTCTGACACTCTGGAGATAATCTTCCAATTCATAATTTGATTTTATAGTCCAATATAGTTGTAATTTACTTTGTGTTTTAGTTTCTTGATCCCAATGTTTCAGATATGTATTTTTAGATTGTTTGATAATTTGATTTATTTTGATGTTTAGGAGAGAAGCAGTGCTGGTCTGAGACTGGTTAGTGTTAGTAGAGTTAGTCAGGTTAGTAAGTCTCAGAACCAGCTGACTGAGTGGACTCTTTTCGGGGTTCAGTTCTTGTGTTTGTATTGCTTTAAAATGTGCGATTTTGTGGGACTTGATTTTAGATGCATCCAGAATTTGAGGGACCTTTTATGCATATTAATAATCAATGGGAATTGGCCTAATTCTGCCCTACATGCATTATTGGGTGTTTTTCTTTGTAGTTTTAGAATCATTTTGCAGAATTCTGTGTGTAGGGCTTCTGTTAGATGTCTATCCCTTCTAGTGTAGCTCTGATCACTGAGTGGACCCCAAACCTCAATTCCATACAGCACTATGAGCTGAATCACACTATCAAAGATTTTACACCAAATTGGAAGCGGTATTTCAATATTTTGGAATTTTTTAGTATAGAGCTCTTCAAGCGTTATCTTTGAGAGCATTCACTGCCGTACTGAAACTCCCCGATGCAGTGATGATCAGGCCGAGGTAAGCGTACTGCATCGTGTGTTCTAGAGCGGTGCTGCCTCGACTGAACCGGTATCTGTGTTCCTGACATCTGGGCTTTTCCTGAAAGACCATAATGTTGGTCTTTTTGAGGTTTACTGCCAGGGTCCAGTTCTGACAGTAGTTCTCCAGCAGCACCAGATCATCTGTGTACAGCAAAAGCTTGATGTTTTTGTCTTGTAGAGTGAGTCCAGGGGCTGTAGACTGTTCCAACTGCACCACTAACTCATTAATGTAGATGTTGAACAGTGTTGAACTCAGGCTACAGTCCTGCTGCACTCCTCTCTTCTGGGTGAAGAATTCTGTATGTTTATTGCCAATTCGGATTGCACATTTGTTGTTTGAATACATTGATTTTTACAATGTCATAAACTTTACCCTCTACACCACTTTGTAAAAGTTTGTAATATAATTTGTCGTGCCAAATAGAATCAAATGCTTTTTTTAAAATCGACAAAGCATGCACATATTTTTCCGTGTTTAGTCTGTTTTACGTGTTTGTTGATTAGGGTGTGTAGGGTGTAAATGTGGTCAGTAGTTCTATAATTAGGAAGAAAGCAAATCTGACTATAGCTCAGGAGATTGTGTTCGTTAAGGAAGATTACTATTCTATGGTTTAAAATACTGCTAAATAACTTCCCCAGATTACTGCTCACACAAATGCCTCTGAAATTATTAGGGTCCAATTTATTTCCACTCTTATGAATAGGGGTAATGAGTCCTTGCCTCCAGATGTCAGGAAAGCAGCCTGAACTAAGTACAAGGTTGAATAATTTGAGCACAGCTGTCTGAAGTTCAGGTGTACAGTGTTTCAGCATTTCACATAGAATGCTGTCAGGACCACAAGATTTCTTACATTTTGGGCTTTTGAGTTTGTTTGTCAATTCTTTATATGTAATTGGGAAGTCAAGTGGATTTTGATTATTTTTAATTGTGTCTTCACAGGTTTGTAGATTTTGTTTGATCAGATGATAATAGTCATTGAGTTGTTTTGGTGGGATTTCTTTATACAAGTTTTCAAAATGTTTTGTCCAAATATTTCCATCTTGTTTTGATATGTCTTGTGGTTTTGTTGTGCTCAGATTATTCCACATTTCCCAGAACTGATTATGATTTATTGAATGTTCTATTTCTTGTAAACTTTTGGTCAGATGGTGTTGCTTTTTTGCTATAATTGTGTCTTTGTATTGTTTTAGTTTTGAACAGTATTCAGTTCTTATGTTGGTGTTGTATGGCTCTTTATGTTTCAGATTTGATAATTTTCTAAGTTGTTTTCTTAATGTTTTGCAGTCTGAGTCAAACCATTTTTCATCTTTTGGTGTTTTTTTCTTAGTGTATTGTTTTGCCTATTATATATATATATATATATATATACACACACACACACACACACACATTGATGGTACTACTAATGCAAGTGTGTTCACTCTTTAACACTTAGTTTGTGGCATTTACAAATCTGTTGTGCTACTAAAGAGGACGCAGGTCCTTCACCAAGTAATATTCCTAATTTGTCATTAAATTTGTCATCTATCTATCTATCTATCTATCTATCTATCTATCTATAACTGTTTTGTCTATTTTGTCTAAACAATAGACAATGTTTTGTCTGTTTTTCTGTCCATCTGTCTATCATTCTGTTTGAACAGAATATTCTGTGTCAAATCCAGCATATGTATTAAAATAGCTCTACAGCATCTGTGACATGCTTTTGATTACCACAGAAAATAATATTGACTCGTCTCACATTTTGTAAAAAAAGAACAAGTTTGCAATAATGAAGTTACAATAAAAATAAAAAAGGCAATTGTGCCAGAGGCTTTAAAAGCAGAAATGTGAGTCTTGTATTTTTCCTCTGGTTTGTATATTTCTTTAATCACTTTGGTATGGTTTGGGCTAGTCTGTAGTCATTATAATTAGCTTTATATAAAATCAATATAAATCCATGTTATGTTCTGATTTAGACATGTTAGAAAATTGCGTGTGAGTGTTTTATAGTGTGTGTGTGTGTGTGTGTGTGTGCGTGTGTGTGTGTGTGTGTTCTGTCCCCTGGTTTCTCTGCTGTTTGTATCCCATAATGCTCCTCTCTCCTGAGAGTGGCACCTAATCAACTCTATTCTGATGACACAATGAGAGACTGATTCTCGCGTCTGATACTGACAAACACACGCAGTATGATGAAGCCGGAGCTCGCATGGAGCCCATGTTCCTGTATCTGTGTGTCATCAGTTCATGTATTCATGTTCAGAGCCAGTCGGTGCCAAAAAGCCAAGAATAATTACATATTATTATTCATTTTTGAGGTGTTTACGAAGTCAAGCATCAGTATTATTATTGCTCATAGTAATTTGAACAAGTACGAAATATCAGCACATCACAGAGCTGCGTTTCACACCAGACAGGGAGAAAACACTAGAAACCAGGAACATCGGTGAGACGTGCAAACACAAGCGTGTTTTCTTCAGAAAGATCTAGTGTTGTTATTGTTCATGGAAAGACTTAAGCCCCAAACCTGCCGCAGATCATACGCGCATGTGTGTGTGTGTGTGTGTGTGTGTGTGTGTGTGTGATTGTGTGTGTGTGTAGATAAACAGCACACTAGAACCTCAAACCCAATGAGACAAGCAGAAACACATGTCTACACCACAGGAGCAACGTTTGCACGTGATTGCATCAGAGACAATGATCAGACAAAATACAACCCCACAACAAAACCCAGTCCAAAACAACGATAAAAGAGAGAAAACCCCGTTCAGCAGACAGCGAGAGAGACAGACGCTTTATGAAGAGGACGAGAGACTGAATTTGGAGAACATTAGGGAAGGACTGACAGTCACAGATGGCACAGGAACGGCACACAAACACACACACGGTTTTCTGTGAGTTTACAGAAGCGAGGATGACGACTGCAGAGAGACTGGCTTTCATCTTGATGAGGAATCAAACGACACACGGCAGATAAAGGCAGTGAGACGATGGACAAATGCAGACAGAGCGACCGGCCCTCAGTGTGATCATACTGCCATCCGCTGGAGACACTGCAGAATACACACTAACACTGTTTAGAGGAATTATAAACTCAAACTGCTCTTTTCCATACAGTGACCATAAGACTAAGACTGCTACATAGCTGTATATGTGACCCTGGACCACAAAACCAGTCATAAGGGTCAGTTTTTGAAATTGATATTTATACATCATCTGCTAAATGAATAGCCATTCCATTGATGTATGGTTTGTTAGGATAGGACAATATTTGGCTGAGATGCAACTATTTGAAAATCTGGAATCTGAGGGTGCAAAAAAAAAAGAAAAAAGAAAAAAAAAACTAAATATTGAGAAAATATATTGAGAAGTTCTTAGCAATGCATATTACTAATCAAAAATTAAGTTTTGATATATTTACGGTAGGAAATATACAAAATATCTTCATGGAACATGATCTTTACTTAATATCCTAATGATTTTTGGCTATTGCTACAAATATACCTGTGCTACTAATGACTGCTTTTTTGGTCCAGGGTCAGATATGGATCATGTACTATATTACATGTAGCCAAGTTTTGGTCATTCTTATTTGATAATCAGCTAAACATCTGCTGTTGTGTTTCTACAGGAGGAATAAAGTCATATGGGTTTGGACTAATGTGAGGGAGAGAAAATGATTACAGAATCATCACATTGATTGATTGATTGATTGATTGATTGATTGATTTTGGACAACTTTTTCAGCACAGTTTTGGTTATCAAGTATTTCCTTACATTATATGTAGCTCAAACACTAGAGAGAGCCGCTTGCAACACTAAGGTTATGGGTTTGATTCCCCCAAAAATGCATGCACTGATAAAATGTGCACTGTATAGCTCTGTATTTATTATTGACAGTCTGTTTCTAACAGTAATTACATCAGCTGGTGTTAAAAACTTGCTTTCTTATTTATTGCCTTATTATATTTAATGATGTCAGCTACAGATGAAAAGAATTTATAACTGTGGCATTAAAATTGACTTCTGTAAAAGTGGTTTGTAACACCAAGTTAGAGATAATCTGGACCATATTTACATTTAAAAAATGCCATTAAAAATAATTGCTAGCCTCATTTAAAAGTATCATTTTGTTCTTATTTCATAAAAAAATGATGCAGAAAAGTTCTAATAATCAGAATAAAATTATTTTCAGCATTTTGCAATTGTGAACTTTTTGCATCCAAATGCAGGAATACCATTTGCTTCATTCAATTATTAGTGAAAAATTACCAAAAAACAAAAACAAAAAATAAATAAAAAAAATCACAGTTGTTTGTGGTCATTCATCAGACTGAATATTGAATATGCAGTACATACTGTAGACTGAAACATTGTGCAGTAAAGCTAGTATACTGTTATGATGATGTTGTTTATGAGCAGATTTCAGTGTTCATCTCAATACTGAATGTTATGTTTTTAGTCACGCGTAAACTGTTAATTTCTGAAAGTCAAGTAGATAGTCAGGATCCTGCTGAAATATGAAAGCACATCAGCACAAACAGTCCTGCAGGAGCAGTGTGTGTGTGTGTGTGTGTGTGTGTGTGTGTGTGTGTGTGCGTGTGTGTTCAGTGGAGTTACACTGACATCTGCTGGTGGAGATCATGATGACAGCGGCACTACAACACTGTCTTAATCACACAACTATCACCTTCATGCTGAGCCCCTATCAAATCCAAATCAAAATGAATGCAATATACACTCTTAATGAAAATATAGAAATGCAGAAAGGTTTGTGTGAGGGTTAGGCTCTATATAATATTATTAATGACTTTATATTTAATGTGAAAGGCTAGCGCTGGGGTTTAAAGTCATGGCAGAGCAAATATAACCAGCTCAATATAAAAACAGAAGTCTGTCTGTGTGTGTGTGTGTGTGTGTGTGGGGGGGTTTATTCATTCAGCATCAAGGCCTATATCAGCAGGTTTGCACTTGAAAACAGCCTCATTACAGCTGAAGAGCATCAAACTGACTCTCTAAAATGACTCTTCTCTGACTCTTTCTGACTCTAGAGCAGTGTTTGAGTGAATCAGACGTGTTTGTTGGCTGGACTTACACTCGCTGCCGCCGCAGGTTCACGCTGGTTCCATCTGGATCCCTGAACTGAGACTCACAACACGCTCTGAGCCAGACCGCACCTGACGAACAGAGAGACGGGTTACTGAGAACAGAAACACACACATCTCTAGCGGATCTAGAAGCTCTGTTTCATCTCTGCAGTCATTTATCTGTTTGTTTCTCCATTCATTTCATCATCATCCGTCCAATTCATGCTTACAGTGTTTCCTGCAGCCCAACAACCAAACAACACAACAGCTATATAACAAAAGTACGATCCAACATATACAGTAGATGATACCGCCCAAAAAAAAAAAATAAATAAATAAATAAATAAATAAAATTATAATATATATATATATATATATATATATATATATATATATATATATTTTTTTTTAGGCCATAATGTGCAAAATGCCAGGGTGATACCTGTCTTGATATCAAACCAAAGAAAAAGTTCTTGAAGAGAAAAGCTGTGTAGATGATCTATATTTCCATATGTATTTTTGTGTTTAATCTATAATTTGAGTTCTCTCGATAGTTTGAGAATCTCTCTCTCTCTCTCTCTCTCTCTCTCTCTCTCTCAGGATGGTAAGTAAAGTAAAAATGTTCTTATGTAGTGTAGTTCTGAGTTAATATTGAAGTGTTGGATGAAGTTAATTTACTTTATGTGCTTTTCTGACAATAGTTTAACAGATATTCTGAGTTTTATTAGCAATTGTATGATGTTGCCACTTACGCACTAATTTAAAGCATGAATTCTTTGTGTAAATATGAGATTTATGAGTATAATGCTGGTGAACAGAGACACATGCAGTGTATGTCATGTTTATAGCCATAGTGGTCACACGTTATATTAGGTGGCCTTAACTACTATGTACTTACATAAAAAATTAATAAATAAAAAAAAAAGTACAATGTACTTATTCTGTTCACATTGTATTGCAAAACACTGTTGCTGCTCTTGAGGTGGGATACGAGTAAGGTTAGGGACAGGTGTGGTGGTGTGAGTAGGTTTAAGGGTGGGTTAAGATGTAAGGGATGGGTCAACAGTGTAATTATAAATGTAATTATTTATTATTTACAGATGTAATTACATATAGGTATTTTTTAAAATATTAGTACAATGTAAAAACATGTATGTACACAAAAAGTGCATTGTATCAGCTTATTAATTTAAATGTAAGTACATAGTAGTTAAGGCCACCTAATATAAAGCGGGACCGCCATATTTGTGTCACAACCCAGTGAACAATTTTTGGTTCCCAGAAAGTTAGTTTTTGGTTCCCAGAACGTTATTTGTTTATAGTTTGTTTTTGGTTAGCCAGGAGAGTTTTCTTAACAGAAATAGAATGCTAGTTTTGGTTTGTAGAACGTTATTCTAACACTAATCTAATGTTCACGTAATATTATAACGTTTCTATGATGTTCGTTTTTGGTTCCCAGAATGTTATTTTGAGTATGGTTTGTTTTTGGTTAGCCAGAAAAGCATTCTTAACAGAAACAGAGCGCTAGTTTTTGGTTTGTAGAACGTTATGCAAACCTTAATCTAACATTCCCCAGTAACACTTTATTTTAAGGTGTCCATGTTACACATTACATGTACTTACTATTATAATAACAATAAATTATGCATAATTACATGCAAGTAACCCTAAGCCAAACCCTAGCCATTTATTAAGTACATGTAATTAATTAATATTGCTCAGTACCTAAGGCCACGAACACACTGCAAGTTTCAGGAGTGACAACCGCATTTAAATGTGGGAGTGAGTCCTGTAAATTATTGTTCCGTGTGTGTACAGAACAGCAGTCACTCCCGCATTTGTAACCACAGCAACATTTTGGCATCTTGCGGGAGTGAATAAGAAATTGGCCATTTGGTATCTGGCATTTTTTGGCTGAAGACACTTTTTGTCCGTTGATTTTAACTAAACTGCCGCTGATAGACGTGCTGTGTTTTGTTTATGCTCGGGAGGCTGCTTTAGCGAGCGCTGTCTTGCAGTGTTGCCCTGTCCTCATATATACAAGCGCTTTCAAGCATCTTTGTTTGGTCTTAACTCATAAAGCTAGGCACTTTATGAAGTTAATAAAGTGGTCTTGTGGATATGAGATATATGATTTTTTTTTTTTTTTTTTTTGGTGTTATTAAACAAAGTATTTGGGTGTTTTAGTGTTTTTTGTGCTTGTCCTTATTTGTTGTTGTTTTGTTTTTTTTTCCCTATGAAGATCTGGCAACACTGACACTTTAACACAGGGCTCTTGAGTGCAACTAGCCCCGTGTCAAAATGTACTAAGGTTAAAGACTTCTTTCACTGTTATTTTTTTGCATCTCACATATAGACGAAGACACATTTCTGATGCATGTTCAAATACATCATTAACAACTAGTTGTTCAGTTCGGTTCCGTTAAATGACCGTTAATTTTTTAATTCTGTGAGTGTGCAGCTCCTTGTGGAAGATCAGAGGCGCGCAGTAAATGAAGATGAAACAAACTCACAAATTTATGATTTCTATTATCACTTTACGCTTAATGCTTGCTTAATATTATAATTTAAAACATGTTTTGATTGATCTAATTTCTGTGTATAGGCCATTACACACAAAAAAAAGGGGAAAAAAAAACAAAAAAACATCTGCATCGTTTTCATTGGAAAGATAGTTTACAGGGTTATAAAAAAATAACCTAAGAATAATCATTAGGGAACATTCTGTATTCATTATTTTTTAGGTTATTAAAAAAAAAAAAAAAAATTCTGCAATGGTCTGGGAATTTTATTTTACAAAATAATAACCTAAAATAACAATTAGGGAATTTTCTGTATAAGTTATTTTAGGTTCTTAAAAATATAACCACCCTGCAATGTTCTGGGAACACTGTTTTATGTTTGCAAAAATAAAACCAAAAAAGAACATTACTAGAACCTTATTTCTTGGTTACAGAGTGTTTTGAAAATCTAAAAATGCCTGCAGTTTTGTGTGAGGGGTAGGTTTAGGGTAAGGGGATAGAAAATACAGTTTGTACAGTAGAAAAACTATTACACCTGTGAAATGAAACCAGTATGGGTGTTTGTGTATATTTAATATGAGTATAAAAATACAGAGAAGTCGATTAGTCACCAGAAGAGACGGACGACAGCGCGTAAGTGTTTTAATACTTGTTCGTATATCTGTTGTTCAAATTATTTACTTGCTGCTAGGAAGGAATACTTCGTTTCCTACCTATTTCTATTCTGTTTTTTCGTTGTGGTTTATATTTTTGATTGCACTTACTGATAATTATAATAATTGCCCCTGGGCTAAGAAGGAGCCAGTGTCATTTGCTTTGCTCCTTTCATAAGAGCAAAGTGTTAGTTTCGATTTGAGCCATCTGCCCTGCTATAGGCTGGTGGCTGTGCTAATTAGAAGGTGGCCACAGGTTTTTTAAATTTTTTTAAAAAATTTTTTCCACTTTTATCTCTTAGACTGTGTATTTATTTGATGTGTGAGCGCTGTTCAGCCCTCGTGTTCAGCCTCCTCGTGTGAAGACCGACGAGTGTAAAGACCTGTGACTTTTTCCTGCGCGACTTTAACCGAGCAACAAAACCGAGCTACACACTTAAGTATCATTTTTATCTTCCCTCACACACTCTCCTTTCCTTCTCTTTCCTTCCACCTCTATCATGTGTTTCCAAACCATTTCGGTTCTCTCTCAACCACGCTCTACCACCACACGCAGACGGCAACGCAATCTTGCTAACCTGCGCCCTATCTCTACATCTTCCACTACACCTCTTTCTTTCTCTGTGGGTCTCTGGAATTGTCAGTCAGCTGTCAACAAAGCTGACTTCATTTCTGCTTTTTCTTTACAATCCACACTCAGCATCTTGGGCTTGACTGAGACCTGGATTCGTCCAGAAGACTCAGCAACCCCAGCTGCTCTCTCTAACAACTTCTCTTTCTCTCACTCCCCACGTCAAGTTGGCCGGAGTGGGGGCACTGGTCTGCTCATTTCAAACAATTGGAAATACTCAACCCGCTCTCCCCTATGCAATTACAACTCATTTGAATGGCATGCGATTACTGTAACAGCTCCTATAAAACTCCAGATTGTGGTAATTTACCGTCCTCCTGGCCAAATTCTAGCCACCTTCCTAGAGGAGCTGGACAGGCTGCTGTCCTCTTTCATGGAGGTTGGCACTCCACTCTTAGTCTTTGGCGATTTCAACATTCATCTAGACAAGCCTTATGCTACAGACTTCCATTCACTCCTAGCTTCATTTGATCTCAAACGCCTTACCACTTCTAGCACGCACAAATCAGGCAACCAACTTGATTTAATTTACACACGCAATTGTACTGCAGATAACATTCTGGTGCAACCACTACATATCTCTGATCATTTCTTCATTACATTTACATTGCATTTTGCTACCCGTGTGCCACCAACCCCCCTACCGGTTACTTTTAGACAGAACCTACGTTTCCTTTCTCCCTCCCATCTTTCCTCTGTAGTATCCTCCTCTCTTCCCTCACCTACCCATTTCTCTTCTCTGGATGTGAATGCAGCTACTGACACTTTATGCCAGACCTTAACCTCTTGTCTAGACAACATTTGTCCTCCATTCTCTAGGCCAGCACGGGCTGCCCCTTCTAACCCCTGGTTATCCGATGTTCTTCGTGAGCATCGGACTAAACTCAGAGCGGCAGAGAGAAAATGGCGCAAATCAAATGATCTGTCGGACCTGATTAGGTATCAGTCTTTGCTCTCATCTTTCTCTGCTGAAGTCCACACTGCCAAATCCGCACATTTCCACAACAAGATCAACAGTAATCAGTTCTCTCCTCCACACACACAGGATCCCCAACCAACCACATCCACTGCTAAAACTCCCATCTTCTCCTTCTGTCCCCTCACTGAGGCTGAAGTATCCTAACTTCTCCTCTCCAACCATCCTACAACATGTCCTCTTGACCCAATCCCCTCACACCTTCTCCAAGCAATCTCTCCCACACTCTTACCAGCACTCACACACATTATCAACATCCCTCCTCACAGGCATCTTCCCCACTGCGTTCAAGCAGGCTCGGGTAACCCCACTGCTCAAAAAACCTACATTAAACATTTCTCTTATAGAAAACTACAGACCTGTACCTCTCCTTCTATTCATAGCGAAAACACTCGAACGAGTTGTCTTCAACCAGGTCTCATTGTTTCTTTCACAAAATAACAAACTGGACACTAAACAGTCAGGTTTCAGGAGTGGCCATTCAACTGAGACTGCGCTACTCTCAGTCACTGAAGCCCTGCGAATTGCAAAAGCCGATTCCAAATTATCAGTTGTCATTCTGCTGGATCTATCTGCTGCTTTTGACACTGTCAATCATCAGATCCTCCTGTTCACCCTCTCATCACTGGGCATCACTGGGATTCCACTTCGCTGGTTTGAATCCTATCTCACTGGTAGGTCTTTCAGAGTGGCCTGGGGAGGGGAGGTATCCAAAGCACATCGACTGGTCACTGGGGTTCCTCAGGGATCGGTTCTTGGACCCCTCCTCTTCTCCACATACACTACATCACTGGGTCCCATCATACAGGCACATGGATTCTCCTACCATTGCTACGCTCATGACACACAGCTCTATCTCTCTTTTCAACCAGATAATCCAATGGTAGCTGCACGGATCTCAGGCTGCCTGGCGGACATCTCGGCATGGATGAAAGAACATCACCTACAGCTCAACCTGGCAAAGACTGAGCTTCTTGTCTTCCCTGCCACTCCAGCTCTACAGCATGACTTCACGATTCAGTTAGGTTCATCAACAATTACCCCATCAACTTTGGTCAGAAATCTTGGTGTAATCTTTGATGACCAGTTGACCTTCAAAGAGCACATTGCAAAGACTGCTCGATCTTGCAGGTTTGCACTACACAGCATCAGAAAGATCAGGCCCTTTCTGACAGAGCATGCTGCACAACTTCTTGTCCAGGCCCTTGTCATTTCTAGGCTGGACTACTGCAATGCTCTTCTGGCTGGCCTTCCATCAAACACAATCAAACCTCTACAAATGATTCAGAATGCAGCGGCACGACTGGTCTTCAATGAGCCCAAAAGAGCCCATGTTACACCTCTCTTTATCTCCTTGCACTGGCTACCAGTCGCAGCTCGCATCAAGTTCAAGACACTGATGCTTGCATATAGAACAACCACAGGCTCAGCACCCGCCTACTTGCACTCACTATTAAGAATCTACATCCCCTCCAGAAGTCTGAGATCTGCTAGTGAGCGACGCCTCGTGGTACCATCACAGGCTCAAAATCACTCTCCAGAACATTCTCGTTCACCATTCCTGGCTGGTGGAATGATCTTCCCACCCCTATCCGGAGTGCTGGATCCCTGTCAATCTTCAAGCAACAACTGAAAACTCATCTCTTTCGACACTAGTTGACTTCATCCCAAACTTTAAAAAAAAAAAAAAAAAATTTCTTTCTCTTTATTTATTCCTTCCCTTGCTAGCTTGTACTTATTTGAACAATGCCTGAGACTTGGTGTTACAAGCACTTCGTATTTCTGATTGGCTCTTTAAGAAGAAACGCTTTTGTATTCCCCAATTGTAAGTTGCTTTGGATAAAAGCATCTGCAAAATGACTAAATGTAAATGTAAATGTAAATGAACAAAAAAGTATTGCCAACAAAACCACTATATGATCACATAACTGAGATGTTATTATTTTATTATTTTATTTTATTTATATTATTGTCCTTAAGTGTAATATTTGCGTAGATTAATGTGTTATTGAATTTTACTTTTATCATTTAATTTGTGTTTTATGTGAATTTGTGAGATACGTTAAACAGAAGGTAAAAAACAAAAATAAATGAATTAAAAAAAAAAAAAAAAAAAAAAAAAAAAAAACAGATTTACTGCAAAGTAGTAATTTATTGAAGTTTTTTAAGTGTAGGAGTCAATCAAGGCAGTTTCAGTAACTAAAATGAGGCCATTCAGTTTATTATTGGTTGTTTGTTTGTAGTTAAGCAATTGGCAGCTTTATTCCAACACTGTGTCACTCTGCACTCTATAGCTTTAGCAGTGCAATCGTGGGTTTAACCCTGGTGTTAACCCTGCTCTCAAACTATTGGGTTTAACCAGACAATAAACTTTAAGGTTAAACGCAACGGGAAAAGCCCAAGAAACACACCACAAGTTTACTAGGTTAAATAGGCCTTTTGAACCCACTAAGACAACCATTTTGCAGTTGACAGAATCACTGGAATATTAATTTATGCCACACAACCCTCAATCTAACATAAGCTACTGTTGGCTTGACAGGCTACAAACTGCTAAAGCAGATTTAACTCAAGTACGCAAAGGAGACTAGGGAGAGATCAGAAAGTATTGAATTGTAATTATTCATTTATTTATTTTTAAATTTTAAATTGTTTCAAGTGTAGTAAATCACATTATTCATTTTGGAGTTGAGAATATTCTTTATGAATTAAAAAAAAAAAAAAAAGTTTCAGGCATCAGATACATTTGGTTTTCAGTCTTACCTTTCATGAAACCCTCGTCATCTGAGCTGTCTCCGGCCAGAGGAATGAAAGAATAAAACCCCTCAGAATCTCACCTGGGAGACAAGAGCAAAATAACAGAAATGGGTTACATTTAAATGTTCAAACTGTTTGTTCCTTTGTGGTTCTGTCTCAATTTCTATTTCTGTTTGGAGTTCATGATGTGCTGGATATGTCTCGATTTTGCTTTGGTCCTGGATTTGGGATGGTCCAATCACAAGTGTTCAGCACGAAATATATGTGAAAATGGGGTCCAAAAACATTTGTTACATTTGATAATACATTATCCACCGATGTTAAAGTTGATATGGAAGCCTTTTTCTGCCATGGAATGAAAAACAATAAAGGTAATTGCAATAAAAGATAAGTTAAATTAAAATAAGTTGCAATTACTTAATTTTTCACAATTGCAAGTTCCAGATGTTTTCTTTAGTACACATATATATTTTTATCAGTAAGACAATCGTTCTGACAGTTCAATTCAAAGGGATAGTTCACCCAAAAATGAAAATTCTGTCATTAATTACTCAGCCTCATGTCGTTCCAAACCCATAAGACCTTCGTTCATCTTCAGAACACAAATTAAGACATTTCTGACCCTCCATAGACAGCAATGCAACTGATACGTTCAAGGCCCAGAAACGTAGTAAGGACATCGTTAAAATAGTCCATGTGACATCAGTGGTTCAATCGTAATGTTATGAAGCTACGAGAATACATTTTGTGTACAAAGAAAAAAAAAAAAAAAAAAAACTTTATTCAACGATAACATAGCATTACAGTTGAACTACTGATGTCACTATTTGATGGACTATTTTAACAATGTCCTTACTACCTTACTAAGCCTTGAACGTGGTAGTTTCCTTGCGGTCTATGTAGGGTCAGAAAGCTCATCAAAAATATCTTAATTTGTGTTCCGAAGATGAATGAAGGTCTTACGGGTTTGTAACGACATGAGGGTGAGTAATTAATGACAGAATTTTCATTTTTGGACTATCCCTTTAAACTATGTATTATGTTGCAGTTCATCAGAAAAATACCAGCGGACTGGAGAGCAATTATTTTATGTTTTACTTGCCATAGCCAGTTTTTACTTACATTTGGCTTGGCGCATGATGATTTTTGACTTGCTGGCATGCTGTTGTTTGCATTTATTCTCATCAAAGCTGGACCATGTCCTTAATCACATCAAATAATCACATCCCATGTACCCTTGAGTTTTCTGCCCAACTGTACGTCCATCCCTCAGGTCTCATTCTTATTCACATCATTTTAACTGTGCTACCCTTATGTGTAAACAGCAATCTGCCTCATGTGACCAGGAGTAAACAGGCCTCTGTGTGCTTCATTACAGTAGATTGTCTAGCCACATGACAGCTGATGATTGACTGGATGATTGATTGACTGATTAGATTTTGGAGCTCCACACACTGTCAGACCTGAGCAATTAGTCTCCAAGGACGATGAGATAAAACAGCATTAAATAAAATCCTTTCCACACTCTCGTTCAGTTTTCTCATGTGAGTCCCCGGAGCTTACCGTTTTATTTAGATCCACTGCTAATTATGCAGACAGATCTGTTTACTCTTCAGATCAAAGTTTCTCCCCTCTGTGTTATTCACAGATCTAAACAGTCCTTTCATTAGCATGGCCAACAAAGACTTTAGCACCGCCCCCTCAGAAAACTCATTAATTAGTGTGCATAATGAATTTAGTGATTTAGAGTTAAATCCGCCATGCTAACGGACTCCTGTCTAACGTCACTCCACTTACACCTGGAGTCACATCAGTGGTCACAAACTTTGAATTGAGTAAATAGATTCTAGTGTATTATTCTGCTGAAGAAAAGACAAAGGCAAAATTCAGAGTTAAATAACTGGCTCAATCCATGTGTGTGAGTCTGAATTGTATTGGTTGCACTGCATTTGTTGCTGAATTAATAAAAAATTTAATTAGAGTGCACCATTGCGCCATTCATTTTTGACTAATTGTGCCTACGGTATATATTTTCTTGATCATACGATGTGCAATACTGTCAGTTTTCACAAATTTAAATTTTCCATACAGACCCACAAAATTTTACATAGAACATATACAAATGTATGAGCGCAATTGTATGAGCACGATATATGTGTACTATTAGATGATAATGCATATCAATTACTTTCCTGGACTGTGCCCAGCTGGTGGAATGTCCTCCCGATCTCAGTTTGAACATCTGAGTCTTTAGCCATTTTCAAAAATCATCTAAAGACACATCTTTTTCGCCAGCACCTGACCAACTAATACTAACACTTTCCTATTCTATTTAAAAAAAAAAAAAAAAAACCTAGCTACATGTACTGTGCTAGACTAACTGAGACTTGTCATGGCACTTGTATACTACTGCACTCTCGATGGTCTGATTGCTTCTATTGTTCTCATTTGTATGTCGCTTTAGATAAAAGCGTCTGCTAAATGATTAAATGTAAATGTAACTTTAACTACATAAATTGTAGCTAATATTTTAATGACACCTTTGTGCATATTCAATTTCACACCATTTTTTTTTCTTCAAAATACAATGATGCAATGAAAACTAATGCCATTCAGCCTAGTGATTTCACCCAAAGGGAGCATGAACAACAAGAAGAGCAAAGGACCTAATACTGAGCCTTGTGGCACACCGTAATTTACCACTGTAAGATCAGAGGTCTGTTCATTTTAACAAAGTGGTATCTATTTAAAGTCTAGGGTTTGAAACCAGGCATATTTGACATCTGGGCAGACAGACAGGTTTATCAAAGATCATTGGATGGTCAGGACGGGCAAGTGACAGGGTGGTGAATCACTCGCATTTTTAGTTTTTATATTCCAGTGCTAGTGTACATATTTTAGTTCTAGTTTTTCGTGTCACTTTTCTATGTATCAAATTTCACACTTTTTTTTTTCTCAAAATACAATGGCACAATGAAAACTAATCCCATGCAGCCCTATTGAAATCACCCAAAGCGAGCATGAACAAGAAAAAGAACAAAGGACCTAATACCGAGCCTTGTGGCACATCATAATTTACCAGTGTAAGATCAGATGTTTGTTTTATACAAACAAAGTAGTATCTACAGTATTTGAAGTCTAGGATTTGAAACCAGGCACATTTGACATCTGGGCAGACAGACAAATCAATGGTCAGTGGATGGTCAGGACAGGTGAGAGACACTTTTTATAGTTTTTATGTCATACAGACTTTTACAAAGAAAATAATTCATTAAAACAGTAGTAGGGAATATTACATTTCTTTGGCAATATTTTATCAGTGATGCAGTGATATGCATTACCTATATCACCATCTGATACAACACTGTACCATAGTACTGCCTCAGTAGGCTTTTTTATTTGTAAAGTAAGCAAGTAAGTAATATTTATTTCTATAGCACCTTTCAAGTGCAAGTGTCACAAAGTGCTGTACAACAACAATATACAATGAAGAACAAAAGACATGACAATTTAAAAATTAGACAAAAGCAAGTTTGAACAAGTGAGTTTTCATCTGCTTTTTAAAAATGTCCACCGAGTCCACAGATCTCAGTTCCCGAGGAAGAGCATTCCACAACTTGGGAGCAACTACTTCAAATGCACAGCCTCCTTTTGTCTTCAATCTAGACCGTGGAACAACTAGCAGGATCTGATTTGAGGATCTCAGATTCCTACTAGAGTTATAGGGTTTCAACATCTCATTTATATACACAGGGGCTTGACCATGCAACGCTCTAAACACCATGACGAGAATTTTAAAATGATTTCTAAATTTGACAGGGAGCCAATGTAAAGAAATTAAAATTGGGGTTACGTGAGATCTCTTTGATGACTTGGTTAAAAGCTTAGCAGCAGAATTTTGAACCACTTGTAAACGTTTGAGTGTTGAATTACTAAGACAGGTAAAAAGAGAGTTGCAGTAATCAAGGCGGGAGGAAATAAATGCATGTATAATCATTTCCAACTCCGCTGTAGACACAACTGGCCTCAATTTTGCGATGTTTCTCAACTGATAAAAACAATTTCGAACCAGATAATTCACATGTTGATCGAGACTGAAGGCTTGCCCCATATAAACACCTAAATTTCGAAGGGTAGATTTAACAGAATGTGATAAAGAACAAAGACTTTTCATCACTTTTGGAAGAACACCAACAGGAGCTGAGATAAGTACTTCAGTTTTTTCAGGATTTAACTGTAGATAATTATTTGCCATCCAAACTTTAATGGAGTTTATACAATTTAAAAGAGTAGACAATTTTGCAATTTCATGAGACTTAAAAGAGATATAAAGTTGAATATCATCTGCATAGCAATGATAGCGAATGCCTTCAAAACTACTTATCAGTTTCCCCAGAGGCAGCAAATACAAAGCAAAAAGCAATGGGGCCAAAACAGAACCCTGGGGAACACCACAGGACACCGGTGCTGTAGATGAAGTGTAATTTTGAACTCTTACTGAGAAAGACCGGTCTGATAAGTATGATGAAATTCAACTCAAGGCTGTACCCGAGATACCAACCTCCTGTCTAAGCCTCTCAACTAATATACACTGATCAACTGTATCAAAAGCAGCAGTGAGATCCAATAAAACCAGTACAGAGCATTCTCCTGCATCGCCTTGCATTAACAAGTTATTTAAAACTCTAAGAAGAGCAGTTTCAGTTGAGTGCATACGACGAAAGCCAGATTGAAATTTATCAAACATATTATGACCATCTAAAACAGCTAAAAGCTGATTTACAACAACTTTTTTCCAAGACCTTAGCCATAAAAGGTAACTTAGAAATAGGTCTATAATTTTGGAGTAAGGATGGATCAAGATTTGTTTTCTTTAGAATAGGCTGAACCACAGCTTGTTTAAAATAACCTGGAACTTGACCAGATGTTAATGAATTATTAATTATAGATAACACACAAGGACCAATCGTGTCAATAACATTTTTAAACAAGACAGTGGGTACCACATCCAGAGGACAAGAAGAACTTTTCATAGAACTAACTACCTTAGTAAGATCATCAATTGTTATCGGAGAAAAATTCTCCAGGGTTACTGGCCTGGAGACATGAGGTATTTGAAGTGAAGCAGAAGGTATAATATTATTTTGTATATTTTTTATCTTATCCACAAAAAAAATGGAGAAAATTATTGCACTCTTCAACTGAAGAGATTTGAAACGCCAGCGATGGAGGCGAAACAATGTTATGTATAGTGTCAAATAAAATTTTGGGATTATGTCTGCTGCTAGATATTAAATTAGAAAAATACTTAATTCTGGCATCCTTAACCTTGTTATTAAAATCCATTAAAAGTTCTTTTAAATGCTGATAGTGAACTAATAGTCGAGTACATTTCCACAGACGCTCAGTTTTACGACAAATACGTTTAAAGGAGTGAATACTATCATTGATCCAGGGAGTGGAATTTGGTAGACGAGCTGCTCTGGACTTCACAGGAGCAACTTCACCCAAGACTAAAAGTCAATGCTCATTAAAAGATTGTATTTGAACATCAACTCTACCATTTGACATATTAATGGACGAATTATTAAAAGCAGCAGAGAATTTCTCTGCAGAAAGGTTATTCAGGATGCGAGAATCAATTTCTCGACTACACAATGGTGCATCTAAATTACAAAATAACTCGAATGAGATGCAATTATGATCTGAAATAAAAATATCTTCAGACAAAACAGAACCAATATTTAAACCATAACTGAAAACAAGATCTAAAGTATGCCCTCTTATATGAGTAGGACCGGTAACATATTGGATAAGATTAAAAGACTCAGTAATATTAATAAAATCAATTGCAAATTTATCAGAAACATCATCAATATGAATGTTGAAGTCACCAACAATCACAATTTTAGTAAGCTGAAGAACAGATGACAAAAAAACACTAAAATCATCTAGGAAGGAGCAGTTTGGGCCAGGAGGACGATAAATTAAAATACAATAAAAGGGATCTGTACGCCCAACTTGAATCACTTGCACTTCAAAAGAGGAAAAAGACCCAACATTTACCATCCGAGAAAAAAAAAAAAAAACGTTTCTGAACACAGCAGCAAGTCCTCCACCACGGCCTGAAAGTCTAGGCAGACTAATAAATGTGTAATCCTTGGGACAAATTTCCTTAAGGGGAGCATTTTCCAGATTTCTCTGCCAGGTTTCAGTCATACACAAAAAATCAAGCTCCTTAGTTTTAACAAAGTCGTTTAGGACAAAAGTTTTATTAGTTATTGAACGAGCATTTACCAGTGCCATCCTGAGAGGTAGAGCAAAAACTTCGCTGGATATTTTGCAGGGAATTGTACGAAGTTGACGGGGGCTCAATCCGCTGCACACGAAAACTCCATTCGCCGGCGGGAAAATGGTCTCCACAAACATATCCGGAAAGACGGGACGGAGATAAGAGAGTCTAACATTGTCAGCCGTGGACAGGGGAAACTCATTCCACAGATGGGCCGAATATACTGAGGCCGAGCTCATCAGAAGCGATCGGCGCCGTTTTCCGACGACCCCTCTCTTCCAAGACAATCTCAGCTTCACCTGAAAACCAGCCCTTTTTCCGCGCTTCCTCTGTTGTCTTTGGGAGCTTTGGTCAAAAAGACCAGCTGAGTGGACTGATGTGGACAATAATGTGTGTGGAATATCAGCCCAGGGTGATTATGATCTACCATTGATGACCTTATGAGTAAAAGAGTTTGGTGATCATACACCTGAGCAGTAAGACCGTTATTTAGAAGCAGCAGAACAACCATAAAGACGCACAGGACAGATAGGACACAGCGCGGTAGACAGACAGTGGCAGCGGCAAAGCCAAACACAGGCGCCATCTTGATCTCTGCCAGGAAAGTCTCAAAAAAAAACAACAAAAAAAAAAAAGGAGCAGTTTAGAGAAGTGTAATAAGTGCTGTGTCATCTGAAGAAGTTTTTTAGAGATGCTTTGTCTTTGACCAGAAACACCTCGCATCTGGTTCAGTTTTGTAACCAATCATTTTTTGAGTAGTACAGCACATTGAGGTAAAGGTATTTCATTTCACAACGACCAATTGGTTGCAGAATTCATCACCGGCTGTTTTTTGCTTTTTAAATCTCTGTGTTGAGTGGGAACTCTTTGATGGTGAATCATTTCTGTCCTCAAACGTTTCACTTTTGTGTGCTAATTTTGGCCCTGCTGCTAATTAACAGCTCTGTGCTGAAGAGTTTGAGCTTGCAGCCGCACAAACTGTTCCCTGCTGTGTGCATGTGTGCGTACCTGCCTGCATGCACACACACACACACACACACACACACACACACACGCAGGTTTGACACCATTCTGTCAGAGTGCTGTGAGAGCGAAGCTCACTGTTTCTCAAACGAACAGAGCACAAACGAACCAACAGGAAACGGTTTCCATCACGGAATCATTTCAAACTGTCTTTCTCTCTCTCTTCCTGTCTGTCTGTCTTCAGAACCAGCTGTCTGAGTGTCGTACGGCTGTCTGGTCCCTGCAGTGATGGTTCCTGACTGCTGAAAAGCTCGTGGTTAATTAATATGTTCTGTATTAATTCAGCGTCATTATTCACAGGAGACGTGTTATACATTTACATGGTACTCTGGGTCTCTGTAATTTAACTACATTTCGAGAGTTTTCAGCGGCAGCGGTGTGTGTGTTTGGCTCATGGCTGTGTCTCTCTTTGTCTATATTTAGTGTGAGTGCGTTTGGAGTCTGTTGGATGTTTATTTGAGATGAAATTGAGAGCAGGTGACAGCGAGCGTGTGGGACGATCTCACGGGACTCAATGTGACGCGTACGACTGCTGATACGCTAAAGCTTCAATCACTGCTGAGATTTCACACTGTCAGTCTTCATCTGTATACCTGCATTATCTGTCTGTCTGTCTTTCTGTTCTATCTATCTATCTATCTATCTATCTATCTATCTATCTATCTATTAGTTGCTCTATTGTTCTGTGTTCTGTCTATCTTTCTTCATGGATGAATGGGATAAAAATGGTAGAAGGGCATTTTTAGATCATGCAAATGTAGTAGAGCTCCACTATATTCGTACACACACACACACACACACACACACACACACACAAAGCTCATTTTAAGTGAATTCATTTGGTGATCTCTTGCTGTGTTTAAGTGGGGCAGACAGCAGGGGAGGAGAAAAGACCAAAATTCATAAATCTACCACAGAACGACAGACAGAGAGAGAGAGAGAGACAGAGAGAGAGAGAGAGAGAGAGAGAGAGAGAGAGAGAGAGAGAGAGAGAGAGAGAGAGAGAGCAGGAGGAAGTATGGCCAAAATGGAAATAATGGTCTACATAAAAAGAGGAAAAAGATGAATTAAAGAGCAGGGCGTGTGAAAGAGTGGATGAAACAAGACAATGAAGAGGCTGTGTGAGAGATTCACAGATGCACCGCTAGTGTGCGCTGTTCAACCGCTAATGACACACAGACCCTGACCCAGATACACACACACACACACACAAAGCACTGTGACCCCAAGAGCATTATGGGAATTGTAGTTCTCATGCATTGAACTGAGCTGATCGTCTGTCTCTCTGTTACTGATACGAACTGCAAGATTACATCATCATATAAACCAACACATCGAGTATCGCTCAAACACACACACACTGAAAACATTACAGACAGATGGATAGGACGGTGATTTAAATGACAAACGTCTCTGAGGCTCATGAGGATGTGCTGGGAGAAACATCAAACCTGAGCCGTACAGTGAACGACACCTGTCTCACACACACTGTAAACCCTGAAAGAAACATGTCTCCGTTTGGCCTTCAGCAGCTCACTGTGTGTGTGTGTGTGTGTGTGTGTGTGTGTGTGTGAGAGTGTGAATGTTGTTTATGTTCTTATTAAGGCTCTATTTTGAGAGTGTAATATATTCAGCGTCTCCAGAGCTTTTCCTGTTTCCAGCAGAATTTCACTCAAGCACACCATTAACTTCCAGAGCTGCAACTCAATAACTAAACACACTCTCAGACAGTGTGTGTGTGTGTGTGTGTGTGTGTGTGTGTGTGTGTGTGTGTCGTACATCAGACGAGCTGCAGTCATAATGCTGAAGGATTGAAGATGTTGAAGTCATGTAAATAAAGCGCGAGTGTGTTCAGGTGTGTGTGACTGTACGTGCATTTGTTTGTAATGAAATTCAGATCATGGCTTTATGTATGAAATAATACGTGTGGAATTTAAACAGGTCTAAAAATAGAGGAGAGATTTGACTCTCGTCTGTCGCACACAGAGACAGCTCTGCAGCATGACGACAGACAGACACAAATTCCCAGCATGAATACAGATTGAAATGATGAAAACGTTCTGAAATCACTTGCACTCACGTGGACAAAGAAATGAGTTTTAAACACTCATGCAGGATCTTCAAAAACTCGCTTACTTCACACAGGATGCATTTCTTTCATTCACAATTTTCTCTCAGTTAAACTTCGGTAATCAGCGCAGGATCGAGATCTGAAGAAACCATTACCATACTTCACTCTCTATGAAGAGTTTTATGGGTCATTATAATGAGCTTTCAAGTCCTTCCACAAAATCTCACATTTAAGAGCAAGAGCCTCATTTTCATAATAAAAAATAATGTCTGGCTGACCCCCTGTTATAGGCCACACCCCTAAATACGGTTTTATGTGCTACTCTCAGACTTATTGTAAGTAGTGCCCTACAAAGTGCACAGTACAGAGAACAAGTGTACACAGACATATGACCTCTGATATTTACCCATCAGTCACTGTGCGACCTCAATACTGCATGAAGTTTGATCTAAAAAGGAGTTGAGGTTTAATTTATATTATTTTTATTAATATTTTTCTATTTATATTATAGTATTGTATATCAGTTCACATGAACGTACTGTATAAATGTACATGTAGCAGATTACGATATATATATATATATATATATATATATATATATATATATATATATATATATATATATATATATATATATATATATTTATTTATTATATATATATATATATATATATATATATATATATATATATATATAATATAATTTCAGTTAGCGTTTATTTTATTTCAATAAATATTTTTTCAATGATCATCTTTTTAGTTTCCATTTTAGTTTTAGTTAACTGTAATAGCCCTATCTATTATGCATATGAAACCTGCTTGTTTGTATAAAATTGCTGGATAAACTTTTTTGCAGTAAATGACGATGTGATATTCACACAAGCAGCACAATGCTGGGTTTTGCACAGAACTCCAACACTTACATCACCATAATGCTTGTTTTCACACGGCTCTGTTCCCGCCGCAGGTCTCTTTTCACATTGTGTTATTTGGCTCTGAACTGCGTAAGTATCACTGTAAGTACTAACAGCAGCTGGTTAGCACTGTAACTAGATAACCACTCAGGACGAGAGGACAGAAAAATGAGTGCTGTTCACTTCAATGGTTTGTTTGTATTTTTGTCCATTCGCTTTGGCTGAACTTTGATGTTCAGAAAAGTTATAGTTTAAAAACATCCACAAACTCTCTAATGCCATGTCCTGGAAATTACATTCAACCAACTGCAATATATATATATATATCCTGGAAGTGATGTCATTTTGGAGGGAAAACTGCGCACACATATCAGATTTGGTTCTGGGGTGTTTTGTGGTCATTCTATTTGATCAAATGACATAAATCAGTCTGAAATTGTCAACATTTAAGATGAATAAAAACATGAATATGAAAAGTCCTCATATAAGAGAACTGTCAAACCCTTACTGAGCAATAACTCACTTGAGCTCTTTATGAACATCCACTGACATTTGAACTTGTCATTGTGTAAATATCAAGTTCAAATGAATAAAGTTTGCATCTGAGTTTGGCCAGAGCAGATTTCTGAAGGTCTGATAAGCCTTTTTTAATGGAAATACTTGCTTAAAATATAACACATGCATACTCTTTTTTTTTTTTTTTTTTTTTTTTTTAAGTTTCACAGTTCAAAAGGTTCTGCAGGAGAGGAATGACCCAGAAACAAAAGACTTAAATTAGTCAGCTGGAGAGCAGAAACATGCTGCCTTGATCAAACGATCAGAAGAGATGTGGTCCGCACATGTAAAATATTAGTGAAACATGTTTTTATTTCAGGCCAATAAGGAAAATAAAGTGGTTGGAATAGCTGTGTAAAACGTCAAAAATAGTAACGGCTTGGGTTGGACAGCTTCGTTTGCACAAACACTGTCCTGAAACTCTGTAAATTTCCAGAGCTGATTCACCAACATTTCAGCCGAGTGTCCTATTCCAGATCTGTGACAGGAGAAGGCTGTAAATCATTGTTGGTGAATCGGTTGCGTGGGCCTTCGGTAAAACAGACATTTCACGCTGTGCATTCACCAGCAGGTGCAGAAACGACCTGATTTGAAAGTTAGAGACAACAAAGACAACAGCGTTAGAGAGGAAATCATATCAATGACCTCGAAAACACTGAAAACACAAGCGATCAGGACAGCGGCTGCGTCTCAAGGATTCACTGTTCTTTAGAGATAAATCTGAGTAAACTCACTTCATAAACATTCACCTTCATTTGTCCCACACATACACACTCTCTCTCTGTTTTATTTCCTGCTCTGCTGCTTGTTCTCTTTTCTTTTCATGTCCTCCTCGTCTCCGTCTGTTTATCCATCAGATCGTCTCAACAGCTCCCCAATTAGTTAACAGAGAAAAGCTGACTGGTTTCAGACTTTCAAACTCAACGACCGATACGCTGTCTGCAATTCAAATATGAGGAGGCTTAACGAAAGAAAGAGACAGACGAGTAGATAGATAGATAGATAGATAGATGGATGGTGTTTAATGCATTCAGATGCTGAGTGTGGAGGTTGAGATCCTCAGGAGTGAATCATTATTGATTGTGAACTAAGTGAAGTTTCCTGTGTTTATTAGCTGGCGTTCTGCTGATCTCTGCCTCGCGCTTTGTTCTCCACACACTCACAGCCTCCTTTGTTCAGGCAGCTTTGTCTCGATCGGTTGTAGTTTTGCTCTGCTGAATGTATGTTCTGTACGTCCGTCCTCTTTCTCTGATTAGTGCTGAGAGGAGAAACATTACAAATCAGAGCTTTACAACATGATGCAGACGTGCTGGTAACAATCCTCATTCTATATTTGACGAAATCATTTCCACTATTTAGATAAATGTTTAAATGCACATCCATATTGTGTCTAAATATCGTCTCATCTGGAAGCTCATGCCGTGATCTCACATTGGTTAAGTGAGTTTTCAGGAGTTTGTTGGTAAACAGTTCAGCTGTGAGAGTTTTGTGAGAATCGATATTTCTCAAAGGAGCCGGTTTGATGGAAAGAGTGAGTGAGTTACTTTATTTTCCCCTTTAATCTCTCTTTTAGACCCCAGCTAATCTCTCTCAGTCTGTCACGTGCGTTCAGGTGAGTGTGCTGATGTTAGCACATCAATTTAATGTTTCAGCTCTTTCTTTTTTGGAGATCAGTCTGTTAGCTCTTGTCTGATCAGAAACCCTTGGCATCATGTACTTTAGGGATCCGACTCCAGCCTGAGCCACTGCTATTGAGATGAATGGGAATGCTAATCTCCAGGTGTTACAGACCTTCTTGGGTCCATCAGCACAGCAGATTCTCATTCCCACGAACACACAACATATGCTGGGGACCATCAATGCTGAGACGTCTCCAACACGTCTCATCAGCGTTTTTCATCTTACTGCAGGTCATCAGTCGACTCATATGTGTCCGTTTTCTCCTCAGGGATTTAAGGATAAACATCTGGGACAGAGCTGATGGTGAGATGAAACATACGGCCTCCATCGAGTCTCCTGAGCAATGAAAGAGCAGTAAACGTTCCTCTGGGTCTCTGTCTCTCCCTGGCGTCTGTCTCTCAGCTACCTGTCCCGCTAATTGGCCGCTTATGTGTTTTGTGTGCGTTATTTTAAGTCGTTTAGGTAAGAACACGTCTGTTAAGATCATAATTAGTTTCTACTCGAGGGAGATCTTCGCTTCAGATTTCTCTTTATTCTAATTTTGCGAGCTGGAGAGGCAGCAGATGGCATCTGATCCAGATACAGCTGCTTTGTTCTGACAATCCTTTCAGCGTCCCGTTCCTGTGCAGAGCGCGTCTGTGAGTCCGGACCCCGCTTATCATCGCTAACTGAAACTAAAACTATTAGAAGCATTTTTGTTGATTTGAACTAAAGTTGAAATAAGAGGAAAATTAGAAATGTTGCATTACAACTTCATTAAATATTTTTTCATTGTAGCACTAAAATAAGCAACTGAAAATCATTTAAAAGTGAGACTTAAAAATAAATTAACTCTAAATGGCTATATTTATAGTTCACCCAAAGGAGAAAATATCCTCACCCTCAGGCCATCCAAGATATGAATTTGTTTCTTCATCAGATTTGGAGTGTTATTGTGGATTATTAACTCATATTTTAGCCAGAAGTGACTGTTTGAAGTTAAAAACTTCTTAATGGTGGATTTATTTCTTGCAAACAAGATGTTAATTGTGGTGTGGATTACTTGTGAATTATTGTGATGTTTCTATCAGCTGTTTGGACTCTCATTCTGACGGCACCCATTCACTGCAGAGCATCCATTGCTGAGACACTGATGCAATGCTACATTTCTCCAAACCTGATGAGGAAACAAACTCGTCCTAATCTTGGATGACCTGAGGATGAGGATATTTTCAGCACATTTTCATCTTTGGGTGAACAATTCCTTTAAAATGATGCAATAAAACTATAAACACTAAACAATACACTGTCGTGGTGGTTCACATTCTGTAGGCTGCTTCATATCTTTTACTCTTAATACTAAAATATGACTGCAAGCATATATATATATTGCATAATTTACAGTGAAATGCCACTGTTTGTAACATATACTATCTATACTATAATATTTTTCAGTATATGGTAACCCAATGAACATATTTCTGCCATAGTATTTTTCAGGATCGTGACGCTCCTGCTATGATCTGTAAGAGTCGAGATTTAGCTAAATGATCCTCTCTTTTTTCACAACTGCTGCAAAAATCCTCCATCGTAGCCCTTTGAAAGTCCATGAAAGTTCCTGCATTATCCAGAAAATCCATGGAGAAACATGCTGTTCCAGGAAAGAACGTGATGTCGCGCCTCTTGACGCAGCAGAGAAACATGAGCGGATCGGAACATAAATCACCCGCTCAACTCTCTTGACGCATCTGAACCAACACGATCACTCTCCACCGCCTGACAACTGATCCCATAATGCACTGGTAGTTTGTTGTCCAATACAGCTGGTATAGTTTATTTTTTAGCTTGATTTTGTCTTATTCTTGGTTTGTCTGTGTTAAGCATCATTCGCGTGCCTAGTCAATGTCGACTCGTGGCCATTTGTTGTTATAAAAGGAAAGTGTGTTCAAGCACCAGCAGAAGACAGTGTAAAGAAATACTCTTTGAGAGAAGCAGTCTATCAGCGGAAGTTAAAAGCAGCTCGTAAGTGTATTTACTTGTGTCATTAGTGTTTAGCGCAGTTGTCGCTGCTAGGAAACGCTTGTTTTGTTTACTGTGTGGAGACGTGCTGAAATCGCGTTTGGTCTCGTACTGTATCGCGTGCCTTGTCAGTGTTGACTTGTGCGCTCGCTTGGCCATTTGTTGTGATAAAAGGAAAGTGTGTCCAGCTGAATTCAATTAGTATTTTGTTAGACGGGTATAAAAAGCTTAGTTTACCGCGGCAGCTGTCTTGTGAACACCGACAAGTGTAAAGACCATCGATTCTACCGTGTGACTCCAGCGGGCAGGGACACTGGGAAATGATTTAAGTATCGCTTTTTATTTCTCCTCTTTCCTACTACTTGCATGTGTGTTTGGCTCAGTGTTATTATTTTTTTTATTTTTATTTTTTTTTTTTTTAGGCTTGCTGATAAACTAATGTAGTTTGATTTGTATTTGTTATCTATTTTAATTTTAGTTAAAGTTAGAATAATGTTTGTCATTTTATTAGGTTTTTTTATTATTATGTCTGTGTAGGTTTTTTTTATTAAGTTTTACTTTTATTTAATTTCAGTCATTTTAGTACTTCAACAAACTAAATGGAAATAATATATATATATATATATATATATATATATATGTATGTATGTATGTGTGTGTGGTTGTACATACATATATGTAGTTGTTTTTTGGTGTTTGGCTTAGTGTCATGTTAGAATCATTATTATACTCTTATACCTTTTGTTCTTTAATATTTTGAATTGTTTTTAACTTTAAGTTTTGACATTTTGCTTTTAGTTTTGGATCTGTTTTAGTTGTATTAATACTACAATTGTTTGCTTCTGTTGTCCTCATTTGTAAGTCACTTTGGATAAAAGCATCTGCTAAATGACTAAATTAAATAAATGAAAAAATCATCAGTGGAGTGAGGTTTATGTGATGTACAGTATGAGATTATCAAAGGTCAGGAGCACAAGACACACTTTAAGAGCTTTCCTCTGTTCAGTGTAGTCGTTTTGCAGCTAATCACACACTAGATGTGTCAATCACAAGATCATTCTGCTCCACCGCTCCAGAAACCTTCACTTCTGACACAAACACAGATACATACAGCCACAGGAGAGACCATGCAGCTCTGCAAACCCTCCATCACACAACAAGACACCTGAAGACTGATCGGATGGAAAAAAAGAAAGAAAACAAGGATGAATTCAGAGATCTGCTATCAGACAGCAAACTGTTTCCAGCGTGTTAATTTTGTTTAATAAACAGACTAATATTTTGTGAATGCTGTCCTCGCAGATATCTAATTGGTTCAATTGAACAAGAGAACTGAAATCAAACAGTAATTGCCTGGCAGATGTTAGATGAGAGAGACAGACAGACAGACAGAGAGATCATCTCTGAAGTTGAAATGCTATGTACAAGATACACACACACACACACGCACACCTACACACACACACGCACACACACACACACACCAGTTCTAGGTCACTAGTGCACTATGCAAGATAAGAATAACACATCAGGTTTTTCATTTAGTGTCCAAATGGTCCAAAGTTTAGATCCAAAACCTCAAATACAATTATAAGAAAAAATACAACTACATTAAAATGTAATTTATTAAACCATTCTAATATGCTGATTTGCTGCTCAAGAGACATTTCTGATTATTATCAATGTTGATAATTGATAACAATTATCACAGTTGTGCTGTTTCATATTTTTTGTAATAATATTTCACGATATTATTATTATTATTATTATTATTTTTTTTTTTTTTTGGGCCAAGCACTGAAGGTTCTGTAACCCCTATTGTATCTGTTGGTTTTCTTATTCTTATTCTTCCTCCCCAGTGGGAGTCAATGACAGCCCTATGAACCGTAAGAAGGAAAATGATGAGGACTGGCAAACTGATAGTGTTGGTCATGAAGAGTAATCAGACCAACATTGGGGTCTCTAGAACCAACTCTATAGCACCATCACCAGTTCGAATATTCACATTTCAAATGGTTATAATTATTGAACCACTTGTTCTAGAAAAATCAAACGCTCCTCTCGCTGATCACATGGAATGTCTTACAGTAAGACTCCTCCTATTACAGTAGTGGCCATTTTGAAAAGTATAGTATTGTTTTTTTTTTTTTTTTTTTTTTCTCACTACTCCTCATTCAAAATATGCTACTCCCAATACTTATGAAAATTTGTTCAGATGATCTGTGGACTGAGCTGCACAGAATCAAAGAACAGAATTTTCATATTCATATTTTTTCAAAACTTATGGTGTTATGAACTTAATGTCAACCCAAAACTGGTTCAGCAGCTGTATCTGGACAATACTTGGTAAAACTTGGTACACTTCATCAGCACCCTGATCTGAGGATACATGCCAGAGTTAGGAACAGTGCCACCTACGGGTCATCAGATACCAAAAAAGGACATTTCTGTCTATAATTTTTGAACATTTTGTCAGAAAACCGTGGTGTCTATGGATTCCTTGTGTCATGCTAAATCTGCAGATGTCGATTTTTAGGATCAAATAAACCATGTCCATCATTTTGAAATTGGTAATAAATTGCAATATCTTTTGAACAATTTGATACATCGGCACAAAAATTGGTAGGGATCATCAACAGCATGTCCCAGAGGTACATGAGAAGTCTGAACACAGTGCCGCCTAGTGTTCCAGAGATATAAGGATTTTTGCATAAACATCCTTTTTTTTCTCTCTTTGTCAATACATTTCTTGGCTTATGCTAATTCGGACTATATTTCATTTTTCATTTTCCATTATTTTGTTTGTCTGCCATTTTGAAGTAAATTTAAAAAAAAAAAAAAACAATTTTTATACTCTTTCTTCAAAATTTGTCCAATTCTTCCAAAAATTGGCTCAGGTTATCTTTGGACCAAGCCACACGGAAATTACTGAACAGATTTTTAATATTCTCTATAATTGTTCCCATGAAATACCTCTACAAAGTTGACTGCATCAGTGTTTGTTATCTTATGCTAGTTAGCTTAGCTTGCTAACTGGTTAGCATGCTAACCAGTTGACATATTTTCTAATGTGGCTCTTCAGATATCAGGTTAACCCTGAGAAACAGTCAAACACACACAGTCTTTTGTTTGAACATGAATAAAACACGATGATCTCACGGGTTCAACATTCTCAGAGTAAAACTTTGCCTTGATGAGGAAAATCAACACCTTTACACATATACATCACCATCATCATCATCATCATCATCTCTCACAAACTCACAGGTTTTATAAACTCTTCTCAACTTTCTTTTCATCGTCTTTTTTTCGTCGTGGTATCAGGGGAGAAAGACGTGAGAAGCACACACACTCGCAGACGTGAGAAGATGCAGGATCTTGGCGAATAAAAACAGTGAAAGGCTGTAAATGAATGTTCATCACACGTTTGGAGCGAGATCGTGAGAGAATGTTCTAATTTTAAACCCTCTGCCTTCTCGCCAGGGCCCGATGTGTTAGAGAGCCAAAACTTCATCAGAACTCAACACAACTTGCTCGCTGGCTCTCGGAGGAAGGTGGACGACATGTTCACACGGCGTTTAATGAGCTCGCACACACGTGAACGCACGGAGTGACGCCCTGAACCCGCGGCTGCCAAACACTCACTGTGACTGAAGCAGTTCAGCCGGTGGAAACTCATTAACGTCTCCTAGCGAACACATATGAACACAGACCCATCAGTATCTGGACTCCTGAACTAAAGCAAGCTGATTTCTGATAGAGAAACAGGGACATTTCCTACTTCAGTGGCCTTATTACCCTCACTTGTTATTATCTGTGTATGGAAAATTGGGGACAACAGATTTCTGATTGTATTTACATCCATACAGTTCCATTTACTCTCTCTCTCTCTCTCTCTCTCTCTCTCTCTCTCTCTCTCTCTCTCTCTCTCTCTATATATATATATATATATATATATAGATATATATATATATACACATATCCAAATATTTATATATTTGCCCTAACAGTTTTTTGTTACAATTTGGCACTATAAAAATGACAAATTACACTATAAAAATAGAAAGTAGTAAGCATTATAAGTAACAAATGGATAAACAATAATATTGTATTACAAAATATATTACAGAATTAACACAAAATAATACGTTTTTTTTTTTTTTTTCTAAAATATTTTTCCAATTGTATTTAGTATTTACATTTCTACAAAATCTATACACTGTATAAAGTAATAACAAAGTTTTATTTTAGCTCGTACAATAGAGATTTTAGGCTCATTTTGAGCACAAAGTATGTGCTTTTGCAAATGTAATTGATGCAAATTTATTTATTTATTTATTTATTTACACTTTATTTTAAGGTGTCCTTGTTACAGTGTAATTATACATTTAAGTACCAAGTAATATTAATTAACAACATGTACTTACTACACTCTTAAAAATAAAGGTTCCAAAAGGGGTTTTCACAGCGATGCCGTAGAAGAACCAGTTTTGGTTCCCCAAAGAACTTTCAGTAAACAGTTCTTGGAAGAAGCATTTTTTTCTTAGTGTGAAGAACATTTTAATAAACTAAAGAACATTTTTCAACTATAAAGAACGTTTTGTGGAATAAAAAGGTTCCATGGATGGTAAAGATTCTTTGTGGAACCATTGATGCCAAGTGTATAGGGTTTGGTTTAGGGTTATTGCATGTAATTATGCATAATTTTGTGCTAATACTATAGTAAGTACATGTAACTTGTAACAAGTACACCTTAAAATAAAGTGTTACCTTATTTATTTATTTATTGATTGATTCATTGATTGATTCATTGATTCATTCATTTCTAGGTGTACGTTCTATCACACAGTATAGTTTAAAAAAAAAAATGTGTGGGGGTGGAATTGTCTTTAAATTTAAGCAACGCAAACCCACACACTCACACACACATGTCCAGCAGGGTTTCAATATTTAATTATTGCATTCAATCACCTGTAAAAACAAATCAATGTTAGTGCTGAAGATCAGTTCTGGAGCTGAATTAAACATTGCCTCTGATTGATGCTCGTTTGGGCTCGTTTTCCAATATTTTCCTGCACGCAGCGGATCTGTTTCTGACAGATGATGTGTCAATCTGTCATCTCTCGCTGTTACCATGACGACACCCGCCATCTCTGACCTCATTGTAGTTCGGTGGCGTCATTATTTGTTAACTTTCCAGCAGTAAAACATTTTTTACTGATGCCAGAATCGCAGGCAGAGATCATTAGCAAAAGCGCCTCACAAAGTGACACAGATTGATCCCCGTTCTGGGCCTCTGACGCATTCGGCTCGTGGAAAAGCTAACGGTGAAACGTGGCTAATGAGCCGGAGAGAGACCGAGTTACTCAAAAATGGCACTGTTTACTCAGTAAACACTTTTAAATCAACATCATCATCTCCAGGATAATAAATGCACATATGCTCTGTTCCAAAACCTAGTGTGCTGCCTACGTAGGGAGCATGTGAAGTCATCGTAGGCGTCTGTTCCAAATCACACGCAGCTTCATCATTCGGCAAACAGAGAGAAATGTCAGTTATTACTGATATTGGTCACACTTTATATTAGGTGGCCTTAACTACTATGTACTTACATCAAAAAAAATTAGTACAATGTACTTATTGTGTTCATATTGTATTGCAAAACACTGTTGCTGCTCTTGAGGTGGGATACGGGTAAGGTTAGGGACAGGTGTGGTGGTGTGGGTAGGTTTAAGGGTGGGTTAAGGTGTAAGGGATGGGTCAACAGTGTAATTATAAATGTAATTACAGAAATTAATTACAGATGTAATTACATATAGGTATTTTTAAAAATATTAGTACAATGTAAAAACGTGTATGTACATGTAAGAATCCTGTGTCGAAACGGACACGGATACGCCATCGAATCAACTCGTCACGAGGTCCAAGTTAATTATTACTACCACTGACATCAATATCCTGAGTTGGTTTCCTGTCTCACCCTATATCAGAGGAGTGATAAAGAACTAATCTAACCCAAGACACAAAGCTCTTTGTGTATCAATAACTAAGGAGTTCATTCACGCAACACATGGTCGAGGAACCTCGATTAGGCAAATGTATGGATCTAGTATATCCAATGGGAAGAGGACAATTGAATCAACGGACGCCCTCCGGCCAACAACACGGGATCTGCAATGTGACTGTCTCATGACACTCCCTGTTCTCTTGCGTGTTCCACTCTTCTTTAATGCACAGAACGAATTTCAAATAAACGATTTCAAAAGGACAATCATTTAAAATCATTTAAAGTATGGAAGCAACATGCTTACTAACAATTGTGTTCTATGCCTTTTGTTTTATGTGTGATGTGTGTTATCTTTAATCTTTAATTTGCAATCCTTTTTGTTCTAGCAGGAAAAGCTATGAACGTGTGTGAAATATGTGGAGTTTGGTTTTGTATGAATTGTCATGATAAATGCAACAATTCGGTGTGAATTATATGTCGATTTTCAGCATCATACGAATGATGATAATACTTTTTTAAGAAGTTATTAAAAACTCCAGAGATGTTCCACACATGGGAGATCGCAGATCAGATGAAGTTTTGTGTCCAAAGAAGGACAGTACGGGCCGTGGCTAAGCCCTGCAACAGCATCTGATTGGGACACTCGCTGGGATGAACCAAATCGGCCTCCTTAAAACCTGATGTCAAAAACAGCTCGCTGGCTCTTTCGCCATGGTTTGAAACTGCTCTTCGTCTTCGTTGATCACGCTACAAAGTGTGCGTGAAACTTCGTTGAAACTTCGTGACTCTGCGGAAATCCTCAAAGGCTAAAGCCACGCAAGCAGACTCTCAGAGGGACTCCAAAGCTCTCACGTCACAAAGAAACCAACCAATCACCACAAGGGATTCCCTGGAAAGGCGTCACCTAAACGACAGCCAATCCGAGCCGGGATTCCCTTTTCAGCCTAACAGGAGCCAAAGAGACGAGCCTTGATTGGCTGAGCAGCCAACTCAAATCGCAAGTAACCCAAACAAAAGTTTCCAATCTCTTGCTGAACCGGTGCTAAATCCTTTAAGCAGTTAAAGACAAGCCAGATCTCTGCTTTTGTGACTTCCTCAGGTTGAATTTACAAAACTCTTGGAAAAGAGCATTAGAACCTTAAACTTTCTTCAAATTGCAATAACGGAGCACGGCCGTGTGTGTGTGTGTGTGTGTGTGTGTGTGTGTGTTAGTCTCATGTAATCTTAGAAGTAGTTCAATAAACTTGTCTCATTGTACAGAGCAGTGTCTGTGTTTTGTATTTGATCAGTTACTGCCTTGAGCTGTCGACCCTTTGCTACCTTGCTCAAAATTGATAAATTACTATTTTGTTTGTTTTATTGTTGCCACAAAGCAAGACAAACAAAATTGTTGAGATATAGTGACTTTAATGTCTCGCTGGACGAGTCGTTAATAAAAGTATAAATTATACGTTTTGATTAATATCAATTAATCAAATCAATATCTACTCTTTACGATTCGATTTCCTAAAGCTAAAACTCAAAATAAAAGCTTAAATCAGAGCTAAATTTTTACATACACAATAAGTGCATTGTATCAAATGATTAATTTGAATGTAAGTACATAGGGTAAACGTACCCATTAAGCACAAGCTTCCATTTTTGAGATCAGATTATAAAAATAAAAAATAATGTATTATCCTACTTGATGTCTTAACCAATTGATATGTTTGTCACTATATACCTACTATAATTTGAAGTGAATCAGATCATTTCACACTGAGATATGAGTCTCCATGTGCTCACACTGTCTGCCGGCCGTTTAGAAAGCGGTCTGAAAACTTTCACCAAAAGAGGAGCCCCTTAAATGTGTGTTTTTTAGATGTTTGAGCCTTTATTTTGGGTAGGTTTCACTACTTATTGTAAAATTAAGAGATTAATGTTAAGACTTTTGCATATTATAACCTGGAACTTGGATGTGGGAAATAATTACATTAGATCCAAAAGATAGTTTTAGCAACAGAGCGCAGACGCTACAGAACACAGTTAGCTGACGAGCTGGATAAGATTGAGTGCTACGCTAACATATTACTTCACAGGGTTTACTGGCTTGTGTTTTTACATCCATGATATTATAAATTGACAGTTTATTGCTGGTCTGTGGTTTTACAGTGCTGTAATTTTTAAAGATTTCATATTATTTTAAGATGAGCTTAAAGGCTGCACTACTGTGAAAATCACACAGCTTCAGTGTGACATCAATAAGAAAAAGTATAATTTCATAGATATTGTTAATAATAGTTGTTCATATTAAAATATGTAGGAACTCAATACATGACCTAGACTATTTATTTAGCAAAAATCCTGTCATTTTAATAAATATTACATTAAATTTATTAAAAATTGTTGCTGCTCCAATTAAGCTCAGTGTGCTCTCTTTAAACTCTTCCACATTGAACGTCTGTGTAAATACTTCATAAACAGACTTTACATATTAACTGATGGCTGTCACTTTAAGTTAAGTTAATCGATTTTCTATGGATTCTGTCAACTCAAATCTGCAGACTGGCTCTGATCTTTGGGAACTAGCATCAACTTCTCCAGAATGTAAATCTGTGGAAAATCGGGGCAAAAATGTTGTAGTGTATTCCAGCCTTAAGAGAATATAGATAACTTGACATCCATTTAAAAAGAGGCTTCACGATGAGGCTAGTTTCTGTGTTCATCTCCATGAATTAAATGTTTTATTAGTTTGTTTTATTTGATTTTGGATTGTGTTACTTAGCTGAATGTGCACTAGTATAGATGTTGCAGTGTGCTTAAATGACACTTCATTATGAATATATAACTGATCAAATTGAGTGCCTTGTTGCTTGATTTTAGTGTTCTGTTTTTTGTGATTGACGTTGTACCTTCAAAACAATATATTTTACAATTATTCTTTAACATTTTCCTTAAAATAAACAAGAATTTTTAATAAAACATGATGTGAGCTTAATGGGAACAGGGGTGTGCTTAAAGAACACAAAAATGTACCCATTAAGCACAGCTAGACTTTTTGAATTTAAAGATGTATATCTTAACTCTCTGGGGTCGACTGTCTCACCGGCGAGACAGGCTCATTTTTTTTCTTATCAGTGTGAAAGACACTAAAAATACTCAGCCATTTTGATCATACAGATAAGTGTTATACATCAATTGAAACTTTGAAGTGTCTATTTTTATCAATATATTGTTTTCTGTGAATGAGTAAGCAGAATGATTTTCACATAATTTTGAAGTAAATATTCTAGCCTGCAAGACTGATTAATCAAAAGTCTTATTCAGGACTATTTTGTGTGGGTTTTATGGCCTTATTTCAGCTACATTTTTTTTTCCCTAAACTTACTAACCACGCATAATATTTTTTTTTTTCAAAAAAATGCAAAAACGTACATCCATCTTGGTCACATATTATTGTAGCACAGTTTGTGCTGAATACAAAAAATAAATAAATAAATAAATAAAAATACATGTTGGTCAATAGTATAAGTAGCTGAAATAAGCACAAATATCAGGGCATGTCAAAACATCTCAATGGCCCCAAAATCACCTCAGACCCCTGAGGGTTAATTGAAATGCTTTTGTCATTTAAAATAAAATTTAATATTTTTGTGTGAGAGATTAACATTTTATTTTAACATAACTTTTTGTACTGAAACCAATATATTGTGCACTAAAAATGTCTAGGGCTGTGCGATATGGACAAAAAAAAACCTATCGCGATTTCTTTGATCAATTTTGTGATTTCGATTTTAATCACGATTTTGACACACACAGACATGCTTTACAGTCATTCAGTGTGAATTTGAAACATATTTCCAAAAGAAAACCAATTAGAGCTTTATCAAAAAGCTGTAACATGTCTCTAGAACAGACATAAGGCAAAATAATCACTAAATAAAGGTGTAACAAAATGTCTCTAGAACAGACATATGGCAAATATTACGGCTGTTTATCACAAACACAATATTTATCCATTATTTTGATTTCACATGCAAACGTTGTTACTGAAAATGCTTTTCAGCATTGTAATTCTATTTTATCAAAGTACAGTAATACAATCTTTCATAGACTTATTCATGTTTTTATAAACTCAATAAATATATTGGCTAACTTTGTTTTCCTACCTCCACGAGTGCCATCTATTATTGTCTTATCTAAAAGTGCACTTTTGCACGTTAATGGGCGCGGAAAAAATACACACCGCATACGCACCACAGACGGAGCATGGCATTACATCTGTCTGTATGCCCGGTCTGTTCTGTTCTTGCGCTCCATTTGGGCGCACTACATTCTGATTGGTTCAGATAGTCGAGGTCGAGGACGCTATAAAATTGTGTTATAAAGCGATTTAGAAATCGTGCAAGCTCAAATTGTGATTTTATGACGATTTTGATTAATTGTACAGCCCTAAAAATGTCTCAATGTAGATTTTGGTGAACTTAATAGGCACGTTTACCCTAGTAGTTAAGGCCACCTAATATAAAGTGGGACCCTGATCTTTATCTCCAAACTGACCCGCCTGAAGTTCAGTAGTGGTTATAATGTTGTTGACATCTGCTTCATTTGTTGCTTTTAGTTTAATATTGTCTTGTTAGTTTTGTAGCTTCTTTCCTTTCCTGATCATCATGAACTGACAGCGAATGGTTTGAAAGTTTGCAATAGAAGAGTTCAAGTCAATAGTATGCACTGAGTCTTCAGTTTCTACTAACTCAGTTCTGCGCCAGTGTTACTAGTTACTAGTTGCTGTTGTAGCTGATGTTTCCAGCAGGTCCTGTGAGTGTCTCTGTTGCCGGATCTCAGGCAGAACTACATTCCCTTTAGAAACCTGTCCTGCTCATAATGTGCTCTGTTAATGCGATTCGCTCCAGTTTTTAATGTGATTTTCACATTCGCTTAGTTCCAAATATATCTGGATGTACCTCTAGCACATTAGCATACAGATATAATAAAACACAAACACACTTTTATTATTTTATTTTTTGTTTTGTTTTGTTTTGTTTTATTTTACAAACTCAACTTTTTTGTGAAATATTGTGAAGATGATTATATACTACATATTTGCACCTAAATGTTGTGCTTTTCTTTTCATAAGTTAAGTTGATATAATGATCTGTGCAGAATCTCTCACTAACTTTGTCCACAGGTGCTGAACATCACTTCTGAGCTACAGTATCCATACACACACACACACACACACACACACACACACAGAGAGAATACAGTATAGTGTTTCTCTAGTGTGTGCCGCGTATCATCCAGATGCTGAACTGAGTAACTGCTCACCGTGACGCAGTGTGATGCTCACGCTAATTTACATCCATTCATCATTCACTGTGCAATTAACATTTCCCCCAGCAGACTGTCGTCTTGTTTAGAGAGACAATGTATGACCTGCTAAAGCACAGACAGCAGCAGCGCACACACTTATACAGATCAAATTAAAGCCATCCAGCCTTCAGAAAACACACTGTACGTCACAGCACTCCAAACATCCATCATCTCATCATTCTCACTCTCAGCTTCCTCGCAGCACAGACGTTTGCTTTGCTTTTAATACTTTAAAAAAACACTGTTCTTGTTTCTCTTCCATCACTGATATTATTTGTGTGTCATGTCATGTCATATTACTCATACAATCATGCAATCATACTCATACTCAAACAATCAAGAGCAGAATCATGGCACAGAAGCCCAACTCACAAAATTAGGTTATAAAAACATTGTGGGAATTCTTTTTTTTTTTTTTAATGTTTCAAAAATGTCAAGTTTTATTGTTGTGATTGTAATGTTATTTGAGGGTTACTATAACTTTTCTTACAAACTATAATTGAATATTTATTTTTAATATTCTAAGAATGTTAAAATGTCCAGTTTCTAACATAATGAGAATGTTATTTAAAGGTTACTAAAATGTTTCTTTCAACATTTTACTAACTTTATTTTCACCCGAGGTGTAACATTATTTGAACGTTTAACAACATTTTCTCAGCATTGAGAACATTAAATTATAAACAACATCATAAGGATGTTCAAAGAATGTTGATCTCAGAATGTTTTCTCATATTGTAATAACATTCATCAAGTAAAAATAACATCTTGAGGTCGTTCAGAGACTGTTGTTCTAAGAATGTTTTCTCTCACCATTATGAGAACGTATATGGATATTAATAATGGTATAAGTATGTTCCATAAACATTACTTTAAGAATGGTTTGTCACATCGTTTATTTAACTTGTTGACAAAAATGTTAGTGACGGTTGTGAGAGTGTTAGCTGTGTGAGTGCCAACAACGCCATGGTCATAAGTTCGATGTAAGGATAAAAGCATCTGCAAAATACATAAATATAAATGTGCTTAAACGATCTCCTTTGATCTGAATATTTTTGGCGCTGTATCATATCATCATATTCACTCACATTCTTCCACTTTAGGCTCTTTCACATCTTTGTGGTTTGTAAGTACTTCTTCCAGATATCATATTCAAGTCCCACATACAGCTTCATCTGTCATTTCTCTTCAGCAGTGTGTTGTGGGAATGACCTTTGCAGAAACGTGGTCATGTTGATCAGACTGTGATTTACAGCACTCCCTCACAGTACGTCATATTCCAGCACAGTCTGTCTGTCCTCAGCCACTCATTCACTAAACAGATCAACCAATTACTCTGTCAATTATTCAGAAATTATTCTGAATAACCCACATACTCAGTCATTTCCACCTGCTTACTCAATCACACAGCTCCACCCACTCATTAAATAACACTGCTCTGCATATTTCTGCATCAACTCCGCCCATTCACCCAGGCATTCAGTCATTTCCACCAACTTACTCAACCACACAACCATGCCCACTTTTCCTCAACTCCACCCACTCAGACATTTTCACCTACTTAATCATGCAGCTCCACCCACTCATTAAACAACACTGCTCTGCATATTTCTGCATCAACTCCGCCCATTCACCCAGGCATTCAGTCATTTCCACCAACTTACTCAACCACACAACCATGCCCACTTTTCCTCAACTCCACCCACTCAGACATTTTCACCTACTTAATCATGCAGCTCCACCCACTCATTAAACAACACTGCTCTGCCCACTTTCCCTTCAACTCCAAGCACTTTCTCAGTCATTTTCACCCACTTACTCAACCACACAGCCCCACCCATTCATTAAGCAGCCCCACCTACTTTTCCTCAACTCCACCCACTCATTTTCACCTACTTACACAATCATGCAGATCCTTCCACTAACTAAAGCACATTGCTCCGCCCACTTTTGCCTCAACTACATCCACTTACTCATCCATTTTCACCCATTTACTCAACCACACAGCCCCACCCATTCATTAAACCATAATGCTCCACCTACTTTTCCATCAACTCCACCCACTCATTTTCACACACTTACTGAACCACACAGCTCCACACTGCTCCGTCTATTTCAACTCCGCCCATTCACCCACGCATTGTCTTTTCCACCAACTTATTCAACCACACAGCCCCGCCCACTTTTCCTCAACTCCACCCACTCATTCATCCACTATTTTCTCATTTTCACCTACTTACACGATCATGCAGCTCCTCCCACTAACTAAAGCACACTGCTCCGCCCACTTTTACTTCAACTCCACCCAGTTACTCATCCACTGTCATTTTCACACTTAACTACACAGCTCCACCCATTCATTAAACCACAATGCTCCAGCTACTTTTACATTAACTCCACCTTCTCATTTTCACACACTTATTTAACTACACAGCTCCGATCACTCATTAAATCACACTGCTCCGCCCACTTTTCGTGGACTCCACTCACTCATTTACACCTACGTAATCACATAGCTCCTCCCACTCATTAAACAACATACTGCTCCGCTCACTTTTATTTGTCTCCACCCACTCAGTCATCTCCACCTGCAAACTCAGTCACATAGCTCCACCCACTCAGTTCTGCTGTGTCGCTCATTCACTTTCATTTACTTTAAATACTATTTAATCTTGACTCCGGTTCACGGCGTTTGTGTCGCTGTTAAAGCGTTTGTGTGCTCAGAGTGACAGAAGCGTAATTTCATTATACAAAGCAGCAGAATGTTTGTTTGTGTGCTTTTTTAAATTGATTATAGGCTAATCAGTCTCTGTAAGCCGTGATGCGAGTGTGTCTTTGTGCACCTGTCTGAGTGTGTGAGCGCGTGCTCGTTTCTCATTAAGATCGACGCTTCCTCGCCGCACGAGGAATTACCGCGTCTGATCAGTAAGAAACAAACTCTTAATGACTGACTCCTTCTCATTTACACAGCAGATTATGCTAATACAATCATAATTCACGCTCTCAGGAGCATCTAAATAACCTGTTCTCAACACGCTGATTAAATCACTGCAGACGCTCGCGATTCTTTCCCGTCGTCGCGATGAGCTCTTGTCTTAAACACTCTTTCAATTACAGCCGGCTTCTCGCAGGACACTTTGGTCGCAGCCGTTCCGATTAGTTATGATGGAAAATGACCTTACGTATTTATAATGCAGAGAATGTCAAGCTTTTGTTTTTGTACACATTTATGTGTTTGTTTGACAGAAATGTTTTCTAATTAGCACTTCTTCCTGCTGCGAGAGGAGCTGAACCAGGGTGCAAATTACTGACCCTCTAATTAAAGCCTGAATCCCTCCTAAGGATATCAAAACAAATATAATTATTCTATATAAGGACGATTTTACCATCATTTTAAACTGCACTGTCACAAACACCACAGTTATGCGGCTTAATGTATTCTCATCTGCTTCTAAAAGGAATTCACGTTCGCTTGTGGATGATCATTGAGTGTTTTCTGTGAGGATCAGCGATTGATGCTGCAACATCACAAAATAATTTAAATGTATAACCAGCCTTCAAAAGATTTTTTGATGAGAATCCATCAAGGACGCATTAAATTGATAAAAAAAGTGACAGTACAGACGTTTATAATGTCACTAAAGTTTTCCATTTCAAATCAAATTATTTTGAACTTTCTATTCAAATAAAATGTATCACAGTTTCCACATGCAAATATTTCACAATATTACTGTTTTTCTTTATTTTTGATCACTAATTTATCTGTTATAAAAAGCATACAGTTTAAGACATTTGACCACTGGAGCAACAAAGAGAATCTGGTGCGAGATCTGTGAGATCTGTTCAGTGATTGGCTACCTGAGTTCAGATATCTAACACATATCGTGTTTGACACAGTGTTCACGACTACAGAGGAACGTGTGGTTTCTGCTGTGACAATAAATGCTCAATTTACTGAGTTGTTTGCAGCACAGACTGTCATCGTCGGTCACTGTTACTCTCCTCTCAGTCTCACTCTTCATCTCCTCTTTTATTTGTCTCTGTTTCAAATAAAATCTCATTCACCAGGAACTAAGGTCTTGATATTAGCAGGTCTGTGCATTTTCCACCAGGAAAGAGCTGTGTGTGTGTGTGTGTGTGTGTTATCCTGCTCAGCAGATTTACAGCAGTGTTATTATGGTTCATACCTTCTGTACTTTAAACAGCAGCATGAATAATGACCGATCACTGCAGGACTTCATTTAAATGTCTCTTCGGGAGGCTGGAAATTAGAACACTTGCTTCTCAAGCACACGACACACAACATGTGAACTGAACTGAGAACTGAATCTGTCAGAAACAGCAGCTTCTTTCTGCATCTCATACGATCGACACGCATCTACTCTCTGATTTTATTCACTTCTGTTTTCTGTCTTATTCAGTAGTTAGTATTTGAAAGTGGACGACTACTGTCAAAAAGTGTCACTGCACACAAATGACCTTCCCTGGTTCACTGACCGAATCGAGAAACGGCTCTTTAATTGAGGGGACAGTTCATTCAAAAATGAACTCATGGGGCTCCAAACATGTTTGACTTTCTTTCTTCTTCCGGAGCTTTCAAACTTCAAACTAACTCAAAAGCACCAAAAAAGCATCATAAAAGGACTCTATCTTTTTCATGTGTTTTCCATGTCAAACAGTAGTTTTGTGTGAGAAACAAGTTTTTATCAAGGTCAAGAAGACTTCAATCATATGGACCACTTTTATGATGCTTCAGTCCCCATTCACAGTAATTACATGGAAAAAAACAACAACAACTGCATTATTTAATTCATCCTTTTGTGTTTAATGGAAGAAATAAAGTAATATTTGTTTGGAATGAGACAAGGATGAGCAAATAATGACAGAATGATCATTCTTTAGGTGAACTAACCCTTCAGGACACTGAAATCCATTCTCTGACAAGAGTATTATTGTCTCCCATTCATTCAAACTAATGTCTAAATGTATAAATTAGCAAAGAAAAGGACATCCAGACACAATGGGCAAGACCCCAAAAGAACAAAAACAGAGAAAACGCAAGAAAAGACACGAACTTACAGATATGTGTGAACACAGATCTTTGGAATAATTATTTTCATTGTTCACAGCCGCTCCATACAATCCTTTAATTCAATCTCACACCCACATTAACCATATGAATCTACATAACAGTCCCCAACACACAGTTAAGTCATATAACAGCACATTCTCTCTCTTTCTCTCTCACTTACAAACTTCACTGCAGAGTTTCCAATTACCGGCGGCAAACAGGCAGAGACGGCATTTCTCTTCAGATCTTTTAAAAGCTGCCCAGAGCTTTGGATCATTAAAGCCACACTCAATAAATGACATTCAATAGAAAATCTGAATAAAAAAATCAGCAGTCGCACATTCAGAGAGAAATAGGATTATATTACTGAAGGCTTTTTGAAAGGATGGCAATTAGAGACTAATATTATGCATTTACTGAGGATTTAATATCAAATCCTATATCTATCTATCTATCTATCTATCTATCTAGAGACTGAACATTTGTAATTACATTAAGGCTGAACTTCCTTCAGCACACACAGGTGGCGCTCTCCTCTCTTCTCAGCATGATATGGGACTCTGAAGCATCATAAAGTGAGTGAAATGTAATTAAAATGCTACAGCACAGACCTCAGAGCAGCTTAACACACATTAGCACAGCGTATCAACACAGAACAGCATCACGCATGTCTAAAGATGAACCAGTGTAATATTTTCTCATATGTCAGCATTAGTAATGCTATCTATTGTTTTTCCAAGGCATGTTAGTAGAGCTAAAATTGGAGCAGTAATGCAATCCAGAGCACATTAGCGCTGCTTTAGTGTAAAACTCAGCACACCGAGGGCATGTACAGCACACTAAAGAGTGTGGATCAGCACAGGCCTCCAGTGATTTTCAATGCAGTTCTGAAACACACTCAGGTTTTTCTCACAGTGTTGCTCGATGACTAATTTCTGGTTCATAATTGGATGGTGTCTCAAAAATATAACAAATGACTGTTTGACCTCTTGATTGACACTCAATAAATCATTAACGGATCAAAACATGTCAAGGTAAGGACAACTTTTTTTTTTTTTTTATGTCAAAACAAAATAGTGCGCGGGGGGGCGGGGGGCGGGGACAAAAAAAATAAATAAATAAACATCTAAAGTCTCCCTGTTAGAATGAACCATATGTACTACATTAATCATTTTAATAATATATACCAATAGATTATGATTTAAACTGTGCTGTTTAAAATAAACATTTTTATATTTTCAGTTTGTTGCTTGTCTTAAATCTAAATTAATACATTTAGAGAAATATTTTTCAATATTGAGTGTGTCAGTTCTTGCCAATTAACGTATTCTTTCAGCAGAACCTAGTTGTGTATCTGACTGTTTTTGCCCTAGAGATATTATACAACGAATGGAAACTGAGCCAACCAACCTCAGTCTCACCTACCAAATATAAAAAATAAAAAAAATAAAAAATTAAAAAATGGAACTGTCTCCTTTTTCAAATGTATGGTTAATAACAAATTTCGATGGTACTGACAGCTGGTCTAGAAATATTCATGGTTTTAATTTCACTTTTGGAATTAATGATATTTCAGCAGCTTACCGCCATGTTGACCTGCTTGTAAAACATTGTACTATAAACTCCATTATTAGCTTTTGTGATTATGTAATTAAATGTTTACATCCTTTCAGTCCAGTGTTTCCACGAATCAGTCTGACCAGGCTTTATTAATTACCAGAGACAGTAAATGAAAATGAGGAGAAATTCATTCGTTCCATTAAAACAGCTGAGAGCATGAGCTGTGCAGAGAGCAGGTTACAGAAAACAGCTTCAGTTCACATTTCCACAAGTTTCTACAGTTTCTAAAAATAGAGACAAAAGGAAGAGGCCTAGGCCCTGGAGACCAAACCCTCCCTCCCTCTTCTCCCTCTCTCTCTCTCTCTCTCTCTCTCTCTCTCTCTCGCTCTCTGTCTCTCTCTCTCTCTCTCTCTATCTTTGTTGTGAAAACTGAACTGCAAGATATCTTCTAAGAGTCACAATATGCCAGTTAAATATACATAATCTGTTCTCTTTTAAGTGTCTAATCAAATCCTGTGAAATTTCTCATATCAATGTAGTAATTTATGATCAGTGTCTCCCTCAATGTGAACAAACGGATATTTCAGAGATTATAGGTTGAAATCAAATTTATACTCCAATAATGTGATGATACCTCACACAATCCACCTGCTGGAGACACGCTGTCAGACAAACCTCAGGGCTCATACCAGAAGAGAAACCACCTCAGATATCATATCACAACAGAACTATCTGATTCCTGTAGCTCAAACTGTAGAGCATGGTGCTTGCAACACCAGCATCAAGGGTTCAGTTCCTGCAGGGGACCAGGTTGGGTCTGATCTCTGCACAGCATCAGCTTGGGTCTGATCTCAGAACAGAATAACCTCAGGTCAGATCTCAACAGAATCAGCTCAGGTTTGATCTGAGAATAGAATCACCTCAGGTCTGATCTCATATCCCCTTGGGTCTGACCTCAGAATAGAATCAGCTCAATCCAATATTAGAACAGAGCAGAACCACATCATTTCTGATCTCAGAATAGAACAATCTAAAAGGAGTTTGAGCTCCGTCAAGTGAATTCTTTATCATCTATTTTTTATCTTAAAATCAATTTTATACACCATCATTTTCCTTTCTATAACGTGTGAATATAACCCCTATCATTTATACAACAAAAACAATCAGAGCGCCTTGCTATCACTAGTTTTATTTTGATTTCCTGAGTTCACTATTAGCTTATAGCCCATTAGCATCACCAGCGTGGTTGCCGCTAATCTCACTTACATTACTAATACTCTATTCATACACATTACCATTGTTTTACTCACTGTTACTTTCTTTAGTGGCGGATGTGTGTCTAACTTTGAGTGCTGCCGAGGACATGTCCAAGCTGCAATTGGTGCAGCTGGAGCTGGAGGCCATGGAGAAGCAGTCCGGCATTGTCCGGCACGTCCGTGCTACATTCTCAGACTCACTGTTTCCCTGGCGCTCATGTTCTCGATGTTTCTGCGCAGATACCTGCGATCCTGAAGGACGACGAGAGCATCGGCGCGATCGTGCTGCACGCAGGGGTGAATGACACCAGGCTGCGGCAGACTGAGACACTGAAGAGGGACTTCAGGAGCCTGATCGAGACGGTGCGCAGCGCATCACCCGCGGTGACGATCATCGTGTCAGGACTGCTTCCCACGTATCGACGAGGACACGAAAGGTTCAGTAGACTTTTTGCTTTAAATGAGTGGTTATTGTCATGGTGTAAAGAACAGAAACTGCTCTTTGTTAATAATTGGAATCTTTTCTGGGAGCTTCCTAGGCTTTTCCGCACTGATGGCCTGCACCCCAGCAGAGTCGGAGCAGAACTCCTGTCGGACAACATCTCCAGGACGCTACGCTCCATATGACTAGTAAGCGAATTCTCAAATAACTCCTATGATGACTTTTGTTCTACCCACTTAAATGATATAATTACTTGTGCTGTCCAATCTATAAAGACTGTGTCTGTTCCCCGAACAGTGAGGCCAAAATATAAATTTAATGCAGGATCTAGAAATAATCTGATCGTGATTAATCCAGAAAAATGCCAAATAAATTAATAAAAACAATTTTTAAAGTTTGGGCTCCTAAACATTAGATCACTCGCACACAAAGCAGTTACTGTAAATTAAATAATCACAGATAATATTTTTGATGTGCTCTGCTTGACTGAAACCTGGCTTAAACCAAATGATTATATTGGTCTAAATGAGTCTACTCCACCAAGCTACTGTTATAAGCATGAGCTCCGTCAGACTGGCTGTGGCGGCGGTGTTGCAACAATATATAGTGATATTCTCAATGTTACTCAGAAAACAGGATACAGGTTTAACTCATTTGAATTGCTTCTGCTTAATGTTACACTGTCAGATATGCAAAGGAATCTCTCCTATCTCTTGCTCTGGCTACTGTGTATAGACCACCAGGGCCGAATACAGATTTCCTAAGATAATTTACAGATTTCCTCTCAGACCTCTTGGTTACTGGTGATAAAGCGCTAATTGTCGGAGATTTTAACATTCACGTTGATAATACAAATGATGCGTTAGGACTTGCGTTTACTGACCTAATAAATTCTTTTGGAGTCAAGCAAAACGTCACCGGGCCCACTCATCGTTTTAATCATACGCAGACTCATAGAAAATAACCAAAACAATCCAAGGTTTTTATTTAGCACAGTAGCTAGATTAACAAATAACCAGACGCTACCCGATCTAAATATTCCCCCACAGTTTAGTAGTGATGACTTTATGAATTTCTTCACAGACAAAATAGATAACATCAGAAATACAATAACAAATGTGGATTCTACAGCATCTAATACTTCAGCTTCATTCATCGCACCCAAAGAAAAAAATGCAGCACTTTACAATTATAGGACAGGAAGAGCTAAATAAACTTATCACTGCATCTAATCCAACAACATGCCTATTAGATCCTGTACCCACTAAATTACTGAAAGAGTTGTTACCTGTAGCAGAAGAACCGCTTCTCAATATTATTACTCTATGCTCCATCTGACTAGTAAGCCAATTCTCAAATAATTGCCATGTTGACTTTTGTTCTACCCACTTAAATGATAGAAATACTTGTGCTGTCCATCTATAAAGACTGTGTCTGTTCCCCCGAACAGTGAAGCCAAAATATAAATTTAATGCAGGATCTAGAAATAATCTGATCATGATTAAACCAGAAAAAATGCAAAACAAATAAACAAAAGCAATTTTTATAGCTTGGGCTCCTAAACATTAGATCACTCGCACCCAAAGCAGTTATTGTAAATGAAATGATCACAAATAATAGTTTTAATGTGCTGTGCTTGACTGAAACCTGGTTCAAACCAAATGATTATATTGGTCTAAATGAGTCTACTCCACCAAGCTACTGTTATAAGCATGAGCCCCGTCAGACTGGCTGTTGCGGCGGTGTTGCAACAATATATAGTGATATTCTCAATGTTACCCAGAAAACAGGATACAGGTTTAACTCATTTGAATTACTTCTGCTTAATGTTACACTGTCAGATATGCAAAAGAAATCTCTCCTATCTCTTGCTCTGGCTACTGTGTATAGACCACCAGGGCCGAATACAGATTTCTTAAAAGAATTTGCAGATTTCCTCTCAGATCTATTGGTTACTGTTGATAAAGCGCTAATTGTCGGAGATTTTAACATTCACGTTGATAATACAAATGATGTGTTAGGACTTGCGTTTACTGACCTAATAAATTCTTTTGGAGTCAAGCAAAACGTCACCGGGCCCACTCATCGTTTTAATCATATGCTAGATTTAATTATATCGCATTGAATTGATCTTACTGACATAGATATCGTACCTCAAAGTGATGATGTTACTGACCGTTTCTTAGTATCGTGCATGCTGAGTATTACTGATATTAACTATATTGCTCTGCGTTATTGTCCAGGAAGAACTATTGTTTCAACCACTAAAGATAGATTCAGAAATAACCTGCCTGATTTATCTCAACTGCTCTGTGTACCCATAAATACACATGAACTAGATGAAATGACTAGCAACATGGGCACTATCTTCTCTAATACATTAGAAGCTTTTGCGCCCATCAAATTGAAAAAGGTTAGAGAAAAACGTACTGCGCCACAGTACAACAGTAATACCCATTCTCTCAAAAAAGAAAGTCGTAAACTTGAGCGCAAATGGAGAAAAACTAACTTGGAAGTTTTTAGAATTGCATGGAAAAACAGTATGTACAACTATAGACAGGCTTTAAAAGCTGCCAGGGCAGAGCATATCCACAAACTCATAGAAAATAACCAAAACAATCCAAGGTTTTTATTTAGCACAGTGGCTAGATTAACAAATAAACAGACGCCACCGGATCTAAATATTCCCTCACAATTTAATAGTAATGACTTTATGAATTTCTTCACAGACAAAATAGATAACATCAGAAATACAATAACAAATGTAGATTCTACAGCATCTAATACTTCAGCTTCATTCATCGCACCCAAAGAAAAAAATGCAGCGCTTTACAATTATAGGACAGGAAGAGCTAAATAAACTTATCACTGCATTTAAACCAACGACATGCCTATTAGATCCTGTACCCACTAAATTACTGAAAGAGTTGTTACCTGTAGCAGAAGAACCGCTTCTCAATATTATTAACTCATCGACATCTTTAGGTCACGTACCAAAATCATTCAAGCCGGCAGTTATTAAGCCTCTTATTAAAAAAAAAACACAACTAGATCCTAATGAACTAGCAAATTACAGACCCATTTCTAATCTTCCGTTTGTTTCTAAAATTTTAGAAAAAGTTGTGTCTGCTCAGTTGTGCTATTTTTTTTGCAAAAAAAATATCTCTATGAAGAATTTCAGTCAGGTTTCAGGCCCCACCATAGCACAGAAACCGCACTTGTTAAAATTACAAATGACTTGCTTCTTGCGTTAGACCAAGGCTGCATCTCATTGCTAGTTTTACTTGATCTTAGTGCTGCGTTCGACACTATAGATCATGACATACTCATAGATCGATTACAAAACTATTCAGGTATTCAAGGGCAGGCTTTAAGATGGTTTAGATCCTACCTGTCTGATCGCTACCACTTTATTTATTTAAACAGGGAGTCATCTCAATTATCACCAGTAAAGTATGGAGTACCACAAGGATCTGTCCTAGGTCCTCTGCTATTTTCAATATACATGTTGCCCCTTGGTAATATTATTAGAAAATACAGGATTAGTTTCCATTGTTATGCTGATGATACTCAACTATATATCTCAGCAAGACCAGATGAAACTTCTAAATTATCTAAGCTAACAGAGTGTGTTAAAAAAGTAAAAGACTGGATGACCAAAAATTTTCTCCTATTAAATTCAGATAAGACAGAGATATTACTTATTGGACCAAAAAACAGTACACAGAATCTCTTGGATTACAATTTACAACTAGATGGATGTACTGTTGCTTCCTCTACAGTCAAAAATCTGGATGTTATATTAGACAGCAACTTGTCTTTTGAAAATCATATTTCCCATGTTACAAAAACAGCATTCTTCCATCTTATAAACATTGCCAAGCTACGAAACATGTTACCTGTTTCTGATGCAGAAAAGCTAGTTCATGCATTCATGACCTCTAGACTGGACTATTGTAATGCACTGCTAGCTGGTTGTCCTGCGTCTTCAATAAACAAGCTACAGGTAGTCCAAAATGCAGCGGTTAGAGTCCTTACCAGGTCAAGAAAATATGATCATATTACCCCAGTTTTACAGTCTCTGCACTGGCTACCTATTAAGTTCCGTATCAGTTACAAAATATTATTACTTACCTATAAGGCCCTTAATGGGTTAGCTCCTGCGTACCTAACTAGTCTTCTATCACGCTACAATCCATCACGCTCCCTAAAGTCACAAAACTCTGGACTTTTGGTAGTGCCTAGGATAGCAAAGTCCACTAAAGGAGGTAGAGCTTTTTCGCATTTGGCTCCCAAACTCTGGAATAGACTTCCTGATAACATTCGGGGTTCAGACACACTCTTTCTGTTTAAATCTAGATTAAAGACACACCTTTTTGGCCAAGCTTTCAAATAATACATCTCATATTCTTGTACTGCAGTTATATCAGATCAAATGCACATTATTATTCTTTAGCTTGGGTTAAACAAATCAATTTTGCTTAGTTGGAACAGCAGCTACTCTAATTATGTCTCTATTTGTTTCTCTGTTTCTGCCACGGGATTGACATCCCGTGGTAACCAGGATTTACACAAGCTTCAGTCTGGATCCAGAACACCTGAGAAGAGATGATGCCAACCCTGAAACAACATACAGAACTACCAAATCTTGCTATAAGTTTGATTTCAACATATAATAATTGCTTTTAATAGTGTTCATCGTCTGTTTAATTACGCCTTTAATTGATTTTTCCGTACATTTCTGCCATATGTACATTAACTGACATAGTCGCCAATGATAAGCTACTACTAAATATATTGTAGAAACTTAATTTTCTGTACAGCGCTTTGCAACGATTTGTATTGTGAAAAGAGCTATACAACTAAACTTGAATTGAACTGAATTGAATTGAATTGAATTGAATTGAACAATCACCTCAGGTCTGATCTCAGAAAAGAATAACCTCAGGTCTGATCTCAGAATAGAACAATCATCTCAGGTCTGATCTCAGAACATAATCTGCTTTGGTCTGATCTCATAATAGAATCACCTCAGGTCTGATCTTATAACACCTCAGGTCTGACCTCATATCACCTCAGGTCTGATCTCAGAACAGAATCACCTCAGGTCTGATCTCAACAGAATCACCTCAGGACTGATCTCATATCATCTTGGGTCTGATCTCAGGACAGAATCAGTTCGGGTCTGATCTCAGCACAGAATCATCTCGGGTCTGATCTCAGAACAGAATCTGATTGGGTCTGATCTCAGAATGGAATCACCTCAGGTCTGACCTCATATCACCTCAGGTCTGATTTCAGAACAGAATAACCTCAGGACTGATCTCAATAGAATCAACTCCGGTCTGATCTGAGAATAGATTCACGTCATCTTTGGCGATCCATATCACCTTGGGTCTGATCTCAGATCGGAATCAGCTTGGGTCTAAACTCTCAGAACAGAATCCCCTCAGGTCTGATCTCAACAGAATCAGGTCAGGTCTGATGTCAGAGCAGAATCATCTCGGGCCTGATCTTATAACACCTCAGGTCTGATTTCAAAGCAGAATCACCTGTGCAAATGGAAAATGAGCCACCTATCACAGGCAAACATACAGTCATTTCCCAATCCCTTTGTCTTTGTGTGTTCACAGTGCTGCTCATCTACTCTGATCTAGTCTAGTATATTAAAAATCTGATGAAAACAATAAATAATATGATGTCATTTTAACCTTCTGAAATTCCCACCAAACTTCAAAATCCTGCAGCTTTAATGAGCATTAAGTATGTGTGTGTCCCCTGCAGAGTCTTGGCATCACGTCTGACAATCTTCCCTCTCGTTCTTTCTCTTCTCTCTCCCTTTCTCTAAATGTCCATCTGTTCTTCTCCCCTGGGCCCTTATTATTCACTTCATCCAGGGGTTTCACTGCCCTCTCCTCTCCTCTCCTCTCCTCTCCTCTCTTCTTTTTGTCTTTCCTCTCATTCTGCTCCTCTCATCTCTCCTGATTCTCTCTCTGTCACTCCAGTGTGTTTTCGGGCTCAGTTTCCAAACACACACACATACAGAGATTCCCCTCTGCACTCTATGGAAACTTCGGCACCATTTTGTTTCCAGCAGGTGTTGAGCTGTAAATAGGTCACTGATCCGGATCCGTAATGGTGGTTGGAGAAAGTTTGCAGATTGATTTTTTTTTTTTTTTTGTGGAGAGCTGAGCAACTGGAACACAAAGGGGCTCTAGAGGTGGGGAGTATCTCCGTCCCATGACCCCACAGTCACTGCAGACTTCCAGTTCAGCCAGGCGTGATGGCCGCACACAGAGCGCATTCACACATACAGGTGAAAAAAGCTCTTACTGCAGGCACATGTAAATATTGCACAGAGCAGAAGTGCTTTTGTTTGTAATGTGAGATGCTGCATCCATCTCTGACACATCAAATATTATTTCTTCGATGTGCCCAAATATCCACATGCTCCCATGAGAAATCATTCTTTTCATTAATAACCTGTATTTTCCAGCCCATATTTTATTGAAGAAAAGTAACTTACAATTTATTATTTATAATAATTATTTTGTACATTGTCTCTGGGGGTGAGCTAAATTTACATTTCAATAAAATTCACATTTGAGGCACAGCAGCAAAACAGCAGCAGGGAGAAAAATAAGAGTTTGTGTTTGTCTCACATGGGACACACACACACATTGGTTTTTCAGTAATGGTGGGGAGTTTTCATGGATTTCTTACCCCTTATAGAAGGGTTTTTGCAAAAATATATACTGTATTATTATATTATATTATATTATATTTATTATAAATTACATTAGCTATAAATAGAAATATATATTGTATTGTACTTGTATTATATATATATATATATATATATATATATATATACACACACACACACACACACACACACACACACAAACAGGTGCATCTCAGAAAATTAGAATATCACGAAAAACTTCATTTTGTGTAACTTATTTCAAAAAGTGAAACTTTCATATATATTTTAGATTCATTGGGCCTCATTTACGAAACTAACGTACGACAGAAAATTGGGCGTACGGTCGTTTCAACACAAAACTTGGAATTTATCAATATGGACGTGAGCGGTGGCTACGATCAAATCTCAACTCGTGTACCCAAGTTTTTGAACTTGCGCGCAGCATAGTAAATCGGGTGGAGAATTGTAGAATGACAGCATTTTGTTCATTTAGGTTATTTTCCTGACCGTCAACCGAAGCTCAATTGTCGATCGTTAACCATTAAGATTAGAATGTCTTTTGTTGTTGTTGTTGTTGTTTTATACAGGGCTTTAGCTTTATATGCGTGAATAGCAGCGTAAATAACAGACCATGAGGATGCAATCGTCCCATCATGCACCTGCAGCACTTCTGTGAATGGAGAAAAACGTACTCGGTTACTGTTGTAACCTCGGTTCCCTGAGATACGGAACAAGTACTGCGTCTTGATAAAGACGCATATGGGAAAAAGCCTTTTTTCTCCTGAACTGAAGTCTTATTCAATCACGCAGTGAAACTGCACGACCATTGGTTCGTGCAGTGTGTAAAAAACGAACCAATGTGTCGGCAGCGGAGCTGCACAAGCCTATGGCGACGGAGCCCGCCAAAGCCCGCCAGAATGGGCGGAGCATCTGACTATATAAGCGGCAATTTCGCCATAGGATCCTGAGGTTACTTCGACTGAAGCGACGACTGAGTCGTGCACCTGTCTGGCACGGCAAAGTACGCAGTACTCGTTCCGTATCTCAGGGAACCGAGGTTATGACAGTAACCAAGTACGTTCCCTGTCGATACTCTACTCGTACTGCGTCTTGATAAAGACGCATATGGGAACTCAATTCAATCACGCCATGCTAAGGTAGAGGAACGACTGCATAATATTACTCCATAAGCATTTAATGCCCATAGGGAAGTGCAATAGTATGCTCCGGGCTAAGCGAGCTAAACTCATAAAGGTTATGCTCAGCCTGGGTGATCATTCCTTATGACTCTTACATACTCAGTACTTCCAGGACCGAAGTATGCAAGAAACCAACTAGAGAGCTTGAGCGCATTGCGGTCAAGAATTCTCTGTCAGGATTGTTCCCATAATGTATACATGTACGCTCACCTAAGCAGAGAGGACCCTGGCCTGTAAGGCTGGTACATCCAGGTTATAAAGCCTAGCAAATGTGGACGGCGAGGCCCAGCCGGCCGCCGCACAAATCTCTGTAATGGACACACCGCTAGACCAGGCCCATGACGAGGCGATGCTTCTAGTAGAATGGGCTCGTACTCCAATGGGGCATTGTAGGCCCAAGGAGGAGTACGCCTGCGTAACAGCATCCACTATCCACTTAGAGAGCCTCTGCTTCGTGACCGGATGCCCCTTGGCGCAGTTACCGAAGCTAACAAAGAGCTGTTCTGTACGCCTAAATGAGGCGGAACGCTCAAAGTAGATCCTCAAAGCTCTGACAGGGCATAACAAGGACAACTCCCGGTCCTCCTCAGAAGGAGGAAGCGCGGAGAGTGTGATGACCTGAGCTCTGAATGGAGTTGAAAGTACCTTGGGTACGTAACCATGCCTTGGTTTCAGGACGACCTTGGAGTCGTTGGGCCTGAATTCCAGGCAGGCAGGGCTAACAGAGAGCGCCTGTAGGTCTCCTACTCGCTTAACCGATGCTAGTGCCAGTAGCAGAGCAGTTTTCAGCGACAGTGACCGAAGGTTCGTAGACTGAAGCGGCTCAAAAGGAGGGCCCTTCAGGGCCCTCAATACAGTGGGCAGGTCCCATGTAGGGACGGTGAGGGGCCAAGGTGGATTCAGCCTCTTGGCTCCCCTCAGAAAACGGACAACTGAGTTGTCTCTGCCTACCGATTGGCCTGCCATAGGGGCATGAAAGGCCGCTATAGCTGCTACGAACACCTTGAGTGTGGAGGGGGAACATCCTTTATCCAGCAGCTCCTGCAGGAAGGACAGAACCACCGATAACTCGGAGGTAGACGGGTTTTCACCGCGGTCTAGGCACCAAGTGGAGAAAACAGACCACTTAAGGGCATAGAGGCGTCTCGTAGACGGGGCTCTAGCCTCAGAAATGGTGTTTAACACTCGCTCTGGGAGGCTGGTAGGCTCCCGTCGAGCGGCCACAGGTGGAGAGCCCACAGCTCGGGCCGAGGGTGCCATATTGTTCTGTTCGCCTGAGAGAGGGGGGCAGCCAGGGGGCTGCTATCAGCAGCTGAACCAGCTCTGACAACCAAGGTTGGTTTTCCCACAAGGGGGCCACCAAAAGAACCTTGTGTCCCTGTTCCTTGATCCGCCTGATTACCTGAGGGATCAGGGCGATCGGAGGGAATGCATAAAGGAGGAAGTTGGGCCAATCATGGGCCAACGCGTCCCTGACCTTCGAATAATAATTTGGGCAGTGAGAGCTGTCTTTGGAGGCAAAAAGATCTACTTTTGCCCTGCCAAAGATCTTCCAGATCATCCGAACCGTCCGCGGATGGAGCATCCACTCCTCTGAGGGGACATTGCTCCGAGATAGCATATCCGCTCCTTGGTTCAATCTGCCCGGCAAGTGTGCTGCCCTCAGCGAGCGCAAATTGTGCCGAGCCCCCTCCAGAAGGCGCTCTACCAGAATGAAGAGGCGCTTCGAGGAGAGACCTCCTTGGTGATTTATATAGGACACCACTGACATGTTGTCTGAGTGAATCAGCACATGGCGTCCTATTAGGTCTGGCAGAAAAAACCGGCAGGCTCGACATACTGCTAGCATTTCCAAGCAGTTGATGTGGAGGCCGTTCTCTGCTTCCGACCAATGGCCAAAGGTCGGTTTGCCTTTGCACAGCGCCCCCAACCTGTGTTGGAGGCGTCTGTCATGACAACCTTCCTGTTGCAGACCATTTCCATAGCCATGCCCTTCTCCACCCATCGTGGGTTCTTCCAGGGTGTCAGGGCTGTCACACAGGCCTGGCTCACCCTGATATGCAGGCGTCCGTGACGCCATGCATGGGTTGGAACCCGTGGTTTCAACCAGTGTTGGAGGGGCCGCATGCGAAGCAGGCCCATCTTTAATACTGACGATGCTGCGGCCATGAGGCCCAGCATTCTCTGAAACGCTTTGAGGGGGCGAGCGGTGCCGCTCTTGAAGGAGGCCGCGAGTTTCTGAATGGCCAGAGTGTGTTCTGGCGCTACCACCGCTCTCATCCGAGCCGAGTCCAGAACTGTTCCCAGGAACGATACTCGTTGGCTGGGGAACAGTGCACTCTTGGCAAAATTGACCCTGAGCCCCAGGCACTTTAAGTGGCTGAGGAGGAGGGCCCTGTGTGAGAGTAGCTCCACCTCTGACTGGGCCAGAATGAGCCAGTCGTCAAGGTAGTTGAGAATGCAGATTCCCATCTGTCGTAGAGGGGAAAGAGCCGCGTCCATGCACTTCGTAAAAGTGCGGGGGGCCAGAGACAGTCCAAAGGGGAGGACCGTGTACTGATAAGCCACTCCCTCGAAGGCGAATCTCAAGAATCGTCTGTGACGGGGGGCTATCTGGATGTGAAAGTATGCGTCTTTCAGGTCCAGAGAACAGAACCAGTCCCCTGTGTGAATCTGCGAGAGGATCTGCTTTAGCGTGATCATCCTGAACGACCTCTTCATGAGAGCGTGATTCAGGCGTCTGAGATCGAGGATGGGCCGGAGGCCTCCATCCTTTTTGGGGACGAGGAAGTAACGGCTGTAAAAGCCTGATTCGCTCTGAGCTGTAGGAACCTTTTCTATGGCTCCTTTTTCCAACAGCGTCATCACCTCTGAGCGTAGAATGCGAGCGTTCTTGCCCTGTACTGAGGTGGAGACCACGCCGCTGAAGCGCGGGGGTATTCGAGCGAATTGAAGTGAATAGCCTCGTTTTATTATCCCCATAACCCATTCTGACACTCCGGGGATGGCCTGCCAGGCCTTGGCCCGTGTGGCAAGGGGTTGGATAAACTCGAGTGACTGAATGCACGGAGGCAGGGCACTCGTGAGGGACGGAAGAGGAAATCTGCTCTCTTTTTGAAAATGTTTGTGTTTTATTTTTTCCACTATCACAGCGGATGGTTGCTTGGGCGCTTGTACGGGCCCTGTATTTGCAACAAACACATTTCCTTCTGCACCCGGAAATGAACAGGGTGAGAAGAGGTCAAAGAGAGGCTGCTTGGTGGGCGGTCCGGCCGTGGCGGGACTTGGCCCTTTCCTCTTCCTGCCCCGCAGATCAGGAAGACGCCGGAGGCGCAGGGTCCAACGCTATCCTGGGTCGGGGGCCCTGGTGCTTCGGAAAGGGGTGGCGTCTGGCCGAGCGGGAATGCCCTCGCGTCTGCTGAGTCTTGGCAGACTGAGGGGCGGGAACGGCAGGTGCAGGCTTCGCTGACTGCTGAGTCGGCGCAGGTTTAGGGCGACTCGAAGCAGCTGCGGAGCAGGAGCGCTTTGGCAGGAAGTGTCGCATGGCCTGCGACGCCTTCTGTGCCTCTGTGAAGCGCTCAGCAAATCCTTCCACCGCAGGTCCAAAGAGGCCGTTGGTGGAAATCGGGTCATCAAGGAAGGGGACCTTGTCTGCGTCCTTAATTTCCATCAACGTGAGCCACAGGTGGAGCTCGAGCACCACTAGGCACCTTTGCCTTCCAACCGATGGAAGTGGGTGGGCAGAGGTGCGCAGCCACTGACTCATCTAGTTGAGGCATCCTTTCGTACCCCTTTTCTTCAGCGCCGTCAACTGTAGTGAGGGTGGATGAAGCGGAAGTACGGAGACGAGCAGAGTAAGGGGAGCGCCAAGATCTCGTAAGCTCGTCGTGAACTTCAGGGAAGAACGGCGAGGGTCACTGGCGAGGAACCTGATGGCGCCCCGGCAGGAACCATTCGTCAAGATGGCTGCGAGAAGGCTCCTCTGGTGGAGACCACTCCAATCCCTCCTCTTCAATCGCTTTTGAGAGGACATGGAAAAGTTCGGCATCCACCCCGGCTTTGGCGGCACTGAGCGCGGACGAATGCAGGGTGGCGGAGTCAGCTACTGAGCCCGACAGCTCCTCAGCGTCCGAAGCTGCCAATGACATGCTGTCATCGGCCAGCTTTTCGTCACTTCCCCCGAACGAGACCAGATCGCTCGCGCTTGCAGAGGGACGCTGGTCAGGTTGGGAAAAAAGGACGGGAGAAACCTCTCTGTATGGCGAGAGCGAGGCACGCGGGCTCTGAGCCGACGTTAGCTCACTCTCCGCCGGGCGCTGAGATCCTCTGCCCCGCAGTTTTTTCCTCACAGGTCCCTGGGAGGAAGAAAACGGGAGGGCGCGAGGGGCAGAGTCGCTCTCTGAAAAGAAAGCGATCCGTGAGCGCAGAAAGGCGAGACTGATGTTCTCACAGTGAGAACAATCAAAGCCGGCGAGCGCGGCGTCTGCATGGGATTTCCCCAAACAGGACACGCACTCGCTGTGGCCGTCATCGGCGTGCAGGGGAGACCTGCACGAGCCGCAATAGCGGCACGGCATTTGCAACAACGCCGATTTGCTCTTTTAGATAATGCGTGAGATTTGGCGGATGGTGGCAGCGAACAGGACCGGAACTGCTGCGATGCTGGAGCGCGAAGAAAAGGCGAATCAGCCGAGCAGTTCGAGGTGCAATGCTTGTCAACAGCGAGCAGGCTTCTGGGATCAGTGAGGCGAAGTCGTCGTCGCTGAAGGAGAAGAAATCTGAGGATCCTATGGCGAAACGGCCGCTTATATAGCCAGATGCTCCGCCCATTCTGGCGGGCTTTGGCGGGCTCTGTCACCATAGGCTTGTGCAGCTCCGTTGCCGACACATTGGTTCGTTTTTTACACACTGCACGAACCAATGGTTGTGCAGTTCCACTGCGTGATTGAATAAGACTTCAGTTCAGGAGAAAAAAGGCTTTTTCCCATATGTGTCTTTATCAAGACGCAGTACGAGTAGAGTATCGACAGGGAACAGAAATTAACTCTATAAAAGGAATAAAACAAATTGGACCACACAAAATATATAATACGCTATAATATAATAGCCTATCATAAAACAAAAGGAAAATAAAAAAACTGCAACACGTATAGGCTGCACTCGTTTTTGTGACATGCATTTTATTTATTTTCTTTATATCTTTATTTGATTTTATTCATCGGATCACGCTGGCACCTCACGCACACACTAACAACATTAGTTCTAGCGTTGCTTGACATTTCAGCTATTCATCATCAAACTAAATTGCAGTCAACGAAATATAAAAGTTACACTGTTTATTTTAAAAGGTCTGCTGTGAAATCAGCGTGCAGTGGCCAAACAAATATTTTTACGCATGTGAAGGATTTTACGCGAATATTGGAACATGAGTGAAGTATAAAGCCATGTTTAGGCTACATAATAATAGTTTAACAACCAAATAATACAAATATTGCAAAAATGGAAACATTTGGATTCTTGTCGAATGAGAGAGGCTCGTGAGTGCAGTGCCGTTTCAGCTTTGTTTGAGGTTTGTGTGCTGTTAATAATAAATGCCAGCTTATAGCGTGATTTTTTTTTAATTATTTTTTTTTTTATAGTTTAATATATAATTTTATAGCTGCTTATTTTGTCATTCTTATTCTGTAATATCATTAAAAGTAAAGGATTTTTTGTGGACTGAAAGGAACTAAACAGGCCAAATAATGTTTATGTTTGTAAAGGTTTCCTTAGCCTATATTTACTGGTATTTAATATACATAAAAAAAAAATATGAAATTCTTTGCAGTTACAAGGGTAACGGGTGTTTTTGGATTAAGATCAATTTCTCTTTCATGAGATTACTTCCTCTTTTTGACCGGGTTTTATTTCTCCTTGTCATAAACTCTAGGGGCGAGGCTTCTAAACCGGGGTGTTTTTAGGGGCGTGATATTCAAATGACGATTGTTTTCAGCCACCAGATTTATCAACGTGCAATCATTCGTACGATGAGATTGGCGGCATACGAATGTTTCATAAATCACACGTGAACTCTGTCGTAAGTTGATTTGTGCGCACAGATCTGTGCTTATTTCTACGTTAGATTGATAAATGAGGCCCATTATATGTAAAGTAAAACATTTCAAAAGTTTTTTTTTTTGTTTTGTTTTGTTTTAATTTTGATGATTAGAGCTTACAGCTCATCAAAGTCAAAAATCTAGTATCTCAAAATATTAGAATATTTCCTCAGATCAATCAAAAAAGGATTTGCAAACCAGAGAAGTTCAAGTTCTTTAAAGTATGTTCATTTATTCACTCAAAACTTGATCGGGGCTCCTTTAGCACAAACTCCAGCATCAGTGAGGTGTGGCATGGAAGCGATCAGCCTGTGGCACTGCTGAGGAACTATTGACCCTTCAGCTCGTCTGTATTGTTGGATCCACTGTTTCTCATCTTTTTCTTGAAAATATCCCATAGATTTCATATGGGGTTCAGGTCAGGCATGTTGGCTGGCCAATCAAGCACAGTAATATCATGGTCAGTAAACCACTTGGAAGAGGTTTTAGCACTGTGGGAAGGTGCTAAAGTTCTGCTGGAAAAGGAAATCAGCATCTCCATAAAGCTTGTCAGCAGATGGAAGCATAAAGTGCTCCAAAATCTCCTGGTAGATAGCTGTGTTGACTTTGAACTTGATAAAACACAATGGACCAACACCAGCAGACATCACGACAGCCCAAATCATCACTGACTTCGGAAACTTCACACTGGACTTCAAGCAGCTTGGATTCTGTGCCTCTCCAGTCCTCCTCCACACTCCAGCTCTTTTCCTGAAGACGTCTGAGCGTGGTGGCTCTTGATGCACTGACTCCAGCTTCAGTCCACTCCTTGTAAAGCTCTCCCAAGTGTTTGAATCGGCTTTGCTTGACAGTATTCTCAAGCTTGCGGTCATCCCTGTTGCTGTGCACCTTTTCCTACCCAATCTCTTCCAGTCAACTTTGCATTTAATATGCTTTGATACAACACTCTGTGAACAGCCAGCCCTGTCAGTAATGACCTTCTGTGACTTACCCTCTTTGTGGAGGGTGTCAGCGATCGTCTTCTGGACCATTGCCAAGTCAGCAGTCTTCCTCATTATTGTGGTTTCAAAGAGCAAGAGATACCCGGAATTTATACTGTAGGGATGGTCATTTAATGAAACTCAAATATGAATATTCTAATATTTTGAGATACTTGATTTTTGACTTTCATGACCTGTAAACTCTAATCATCAAAATTTAAAAAAAAAAAAAAAAAAAAAAAAAAACTTTTTGAAATGTATTCCTTTACATGTAAGGAATCTAAAATATATATGAAAGTTTCACTTTCTGAAATAAGTTACAAAAAATGAAGTTCTTCACGATATTCTCTTTTTATTTGAGATTCATCTGTATATATATATATATATGTATATATATATATATATATATATATATATATATATATATATATATATATATATATATATACACACACATACACACACACCAAATAATTAGATATTTAAGAACTTTTTTGCAACATTGATTTTGTTGATAGAATATTATAAAAAAAAAAAAAGTTTCAGAGCATAAAAATAGTCATTATTCAGTTTAAATGTCTAAAATTTGCAAGTATTTTCCGTTTCAGTCTAACATTATAAGTTTCTATTGATAAAACTGCAGTACCAGCACTGATATATAGGTGGCATATATAGCCAGGTAAAATTATTCCACATGAGCTTAGGACTATTATGAAAACATCTAGATGAGCATATACCAATTTTCATGCACAAAATCAATAGGAAATTGCTGTGAATTTTCTGACGTTACACTGAAGTCTATAAGGGTCATTTTTGCCCTGAACATAACAGGTGTGTATTTTTAAACAGTCCACATTTTTAAAAGTATAGTCACTGTTGAGGGGCACCATTTGGAAATAACAACACAAGATCACATTTTGCCACTGATAAGTGTCATTTCTGCACAGAACTTGACTGCATATAGTGTTTAACACTGATTTAATTCATGAATCAGAACGAATGTAAGAGAAAGCACTTGTCTTACCTTTCTGAAAACTCTTGGTCACATCTGCAAGCAAATAAAGAGAGAAGGGAGGGAGAAAAACAAAGAAATGTCAGTAAATGAGAAAGTAAACAAGGGAATATTGTGAATAATGACCACGGCCTGTAAGAGCACAAACCCTCCTGAACCTACAAAACCTCATTTATCTTTCTCTCTGTCTCGGCGTTTGCTCAAGTTACATTAATATTTGTCAGAGTCTCTGGGAGACTTTCATTGCTCTAACTATTCATTTTGAGCTTGATTTACGTCTCATTTTGAGATGCCACCATTCATTTCTACTGAACGACAGCAAGAGGAAACAAGGCTGAAGTACAATGAGAGTGAGTCGATGTGTTTGTGTGAACTGATATTTAATAGGTCACTTCAGACTCAGTATGTAAGGAGGCCAGAGACCAGCTTCATTGTAACAACATCCTGAGAGAGAATCCGTCACACACGCTCACGTCGAGTTCATGTGTCTTTAAAGGTCATTACTGTTAGCTGAAACTATTACGACGGCAACAATAGCCAGTGAAAAATCATGCTCAAATTCAATCTGTGTGTGAAAGAGAAGGTGATATGTATTCATTCAGGTGCTCGTGGAAATAAATGTGAGATTTCTCTTCATGTCACTCATGTTTGAAGGATCCGCAGAGACGCTGGAGCTCAAGAACAAAGATTCCATAATCAGATTATCCCTTAAAACACACGGTCAAAAGAACGGAAGAAAATCCTCATTTCTCATTCTCACCTTCATGTGAAGCTCCTTTCTGAAATATTTTAACCGTGACCTCCAAACAAACACCCGCAGCGAACGCCAGCACGCGTCTGGATACTCACACGAAATACATCAAACAAACGCAAGATCTGTGTGTAACACACACACACACACACATACAAACATAAACACATACACACACACACATAAACATAAACACACACACACACACACACACACACGCACACACACATATCTGACTGAGCGTTCATCAACAACCATTCACTGAAACAATCAAAATTAAGTTATGGGGGAAAAAATACATTTTACATTTCTATAGAGAAAAAGTTGCTATCAAACTGTTCAAAGGAAAAAAACAAAAAAACAAAACAAAAAAAAAACCTTAAGTAGTTATTTTATAATATTTCATAAATAAATGATCTATGCAGGCAGAACAATCTAGAAATTATCCCATATACTGTTACTGATTACTGATTAACTTTTTCTAAAAATCGCTTATTAATCTAATTAACCTATTAATCTCACTGAACAGTAATCCAATCAGTCTTTGAATGCATTTCTAATTAGATATGTTAATCTTTGATCTAACTTAAATCAGCATGATTTACAGTTCAATGGGTTTTGTAAAGTTTTGCAAAGTTTGGACAATTTTATTTGATATGCAATTTATTCCAGTTCGATTAACAATTATCTGATTTGGCTTTTTTAAAATGATTTTACCAGATTCTTTAAATGCTTCTGCTAATATAGCTATAATGAAAAGCAAAAGCCGTTACTGCACTGAAAGTAACTTGAAACACATGAGCTGCACAAACAGATAGGCTACTATAAAATGCAAATCAAACTATGTGTAGGGTAGACAGGAGATCTGAGGTCAGAGAGAACGCATTAGTCCAATTATCAAATCAGAAAGACTGTTATTATATAAATAATCTGAGCACAGTGTTTGAGAAACGGCACTGTGTTCATTTTCACGTGAACAGCTCATAATCTTCTGCTTTCAGCGTCTCAGATCGGCTCACTTCACAGTAAATGCTGCTTCACACAGTTATGTTATATTGTTATATTATAATGCATATTTGAAATTGTTTTTTCTGTCAAAATGAAAGCTCAATGATTTATAATTTTAAAAAGCAGAAATTCAAACATAAATATTAGTATTGTAATTTTACTTTTGTTCTGTAAAACAAAATTTTATTATTATTATTATTATTATTATTATTATTATTATTATTATTATTATTATTATTATGTATTCGCTCTAACTGTAATGTGATTATTGAAGCCGCTGTACTACTTCAGAGCAATGATCTGATCGCAGTCGCGTTTAGAGTCGAGTCTCATCTAGAGCCGGTTAAACACTCGTCTGCTCTGATTGTGTTTCAATTAGCACGTGACAGGAGCATTCCCTCAGCGCATGTTTCACTTTAACCTGACCAGCAGACCGTTAACTAAACCAGCTGCCTTTAACGCTATAGAGCCAAGATGGCTGCTGAACCTACTCCAAACCACAATAAACATAACGAGAGACAGAGAGAGAGAGAGAGAGAGAGAATAAATAGACAATTTCAAGTCTAATATTCTGCTGGTGTTCATTTGCATCATGTTTGAAATCGCGCAGAACTTCATAAACAGTAAGAAATGGATCAAACATTAATACAGCAGAGACGCCGAAATCCTGCCGTAACTCCCTGAGCTTAGCATTTATATGACACATTATCCAAATGAGACGAGGTAAACATAAAGATTATATTTCCCCCTCACAGAACTGCTGGAAAAACACGTAAGCAAAAAGAATCAGCTCGAAATTCAAGTCAGACTATCAGCGTTAATAAACGACTGTGGAGGAAAAGGCCTGTGATTCACTGACTCACTTCTGCTGCTCCGTTCACCTGTGTGTGTGTGTGTGTGTGTGTGTGTTTATGATCCAGCTATACTTGTGGGGATGAAATTGCAAAAAGTTGCCTCATTATAAACAACTCAAATAACAACTTGTCCTCAAAAGCCAAAAATGGCCCAAAGAGACTCAATAATGCCCTTATTCACTTGTGAAGGGCCAGAGGCTGCGAGCGGCTCAACAATAAAAGTGTAGTCATCACTGCAATATGATTTACTAATTATACTAATTAACATGACACTCATCTCAGTAACAGTATTTCACAAAACAGACTTACTTTTAAAGTTATTTTATTTAAAAAATGTCAATTTGACATTTTAATTTTAAATACAATTCTCCTTAAATGCTTAAAATCACTCTGTAGTTTTGTTCTAAAATGTATTTATTTATTTTTTATTTTATTTTTTTTTCTGATCATATACAGAATGAGTTTCTGTTCCACTCTACCCTTAACACTGTTGAGTAATACTATTATGAGTTATTTTTGTTCTTCCCTTTTTTCTTTAGATATTTTAGACATTTTTGCACATTCAACCCAAAATATTTAGGAATGTGACACTGCACATTTCGAAAGAGAAAGCCCAAGAGTTTATTATTATTATTATTATTATTAGTAGTAGTAGTAGTATTATGTATTAACAATAAATCACACATCATTACTAATTATGATGTTTGATTTATTACAAAACAAACTGAAACAGATGTATATTATTGCTAGCTCTTGTGTCATGGTATATCAGGGATGTTACTGCAGCACTTTTAATAATATTAGACCAAACACAACAAAGAAAATCTACAGGGAAATGTAACGGCAAGTTAACACAAGACAAGAAACTGAACAAACTGAAGACAAAATATGTACAGGTAGATAACGACTTTAACTGGAAAACTGAGTGTTTACTTTTGTCCTCTTGCATTATCGACACACTATTTTCCTGCTGAACACTATAAAGCTAATTTGACACAATCTGTATTGTATAAAGCGCTAAATAAATAAACATGACTTGACTTGAAACTAGAAACAGACATAACAGAAGGAGCGAACGAAATGAAGTGAACAGATTCGGACAGTAACATATACACTGCGTGTGAGACTTGGAGCTGTTGCAAAAACATCTTTGTCACATATGTACATTTATATTACATATAGCTTATTTTAGAAAATATTTTTAGTAGCAATAACACTTAAAACGACTTTATATTGTAATTATACATACATCTGTGTCAGCTTTCATTGACGGTATATTATTTGTTTTGTAATGCTTATATGTTCATAATCATTGAATACTATTAAAATAGTCAACAAAAATAACCACATTAACACGTTCATAATTTTATGTATTTATTGTTTGTAGTATCTTGAAACTTTTGCCATAGAGCGCCCTCAGGTGATCGTTAATTTGACATCAGAATGAATACACTACCGAAGAACATTTTAAAATATCCACCAAATTATCATGATTTTTTTTTTTTTGTAAATTAACAAAGATGCCATGCAGAAAATTAATAAAATATTAAACTGGGTAATGGACAACACCAACCAGATCTAAAAACTTGGTATTTGAGGGGGCGGTTCCCCTGATCGAGGAGGAGGATTTGAACAAATGCTAGATCCATATTATTGGTAGGTCTTGTGTTCTGTTATGGTTTTTCAGGCAATAATGAAAGGGATATTATTGCAGCAGGAACAAAGGAAAATGGAACAAAACACTGGAAAACAAGGTAAAACAAACTGAAAGTCCATGGAAAAAAAAAAAAAGACTCTGTGACTGGTAAAAACAATGCAGTGATTTACATTGCTATGCTTAGGTTTAGTAGTGATGATTATTGATACTTTACAAGTTTCTAAGCGAAAAAGTAAACGTTTAATGAATTAAACCTTCATATTTATTGGCCACTAAACCTTATGTTGTTCTGTAAACCTAAATGGTCTATGGTAGTTATAGTCCAATACTTTGGGCCTAAAGGGTAGGAAAATATTACTTATATAAATAATATTAATATATATTTATCATGGTGGATAATGGGGAATCCACACTGATTTCTGTTTGAAGTGTGAAACTAAGCAGTTCCTTTAAGCAGCTTGATTAATAATTGATCATGTCTAATCAATGACTAGACACACTGGAGCCACTGGAGAAAATCATTGACTCCAACCTGTGTGTGTGTGTGTGTGTGTGTGTGTGTGTGTGTGTTTGTGTGTGTGTGTGTGTGGGTGTTTGTCAGAGAGAGAGAGAGAGAGAGAGAGGGAGGAAGTGTGTGCGTGTGTGTGTGGGTGTGTGTGTGTGTGTGTGTGTGTGTGTGGGTGTGTGTGGGTGTGTGTTTGTCAGAGAGAGAGAGAGAGAGAGAGAGTGAAAGTGTGTGTGTGTGTGTGTGTGTGATATAAGTGTGTACTAATACATCAAAATTATCTTTTAGCGTTGCGCGCTACAGCAGAATATTAATCAAGTGTGTCATTTTTTTCTGTTTAATTAACATCACAGTCACATTTTTTGGTTAACAAAACTTTCAGCTATACTAGCATCAAACAGCTCACTGACATCCATCAAACCAACTCTCACACACACACACACACACACACACACACTAAACTAAACTCAGCCACATATTTACAGACTGAGACACTTTTGTCATTAAAACTATGTGAATTTATGAGTATTTTTAGATTATTTTGCTGTCTGTATCTTCTGTGCTCCAGCAGACTATCACTGCACTGAAGGACTGAATCAGATCTAAACTCATATACTTAATATACTGTATGTATATACTGTAAGTGTAAATCTGATTAAATATTTCAGGTTTACAGTTTATGATTACAACAGAACACAAGTCTGAAGATGCAGCTCTGGAAGATGAATGGAGGACAGAACGACAGTAAGAGCAGAACTGATCTGAGGTCAGAGCCTTGCAGCATTGCTGGAACAACAAACATCTGCATTTTCTTCATTTTTGTCAGTGGAAAGAAACGCTTAAGACAGAGGTGATTCATAACCTCAGAAGCTCAAACTAAATATTGTATGAGCTATTTTTATTTTACATACATTATATATTAGGTTTGCAACAGTTACAAACGTTAGGAAAGCAAAAATCAACCCTGATTTTTGTGATTTTTGTTATTTTCCAGTGCTAAACATTAAACTGACAAAATCCATAAAAACTATGTTTCTCTTACATATTTAATATATTCCAGTATAAACAAACAAACAAACAAACAAACGAATGAATGAATGAATGAATGAATGAATGAATGAATGTTTTAAAAAACAGTTATGGGACAAAAAAAGTCACCACAGCAAATTTACCTTTAAACGGTGGATAAAAACAAAACTAACTGTGGTCAATCATTTGCATGTCAGTCACAGTCTCATTGCTGATGGATTTCAAAAACTCATTTTCACAAAATGGTGTTCAATGGATCAGACCTTCAAACAGGTCTGAAATCTGTCATAGTGTGTGTGAGTGCTGTAGTGTAGCTCGAAGAAACTGCAAAGTGGACCAGACCTCATGACAACAGTCAAAAGTGAGACAAGATTCTGACCAACATATGATTCCTCTGACAGTCAAACACCAATCAGGAGATGAACTCTACAAAACAACTCAAAACAGCCAGAGGAAAGTTTTCAAGCTGCAAACTGATGTGGGAAAGCAGCTAACAAGGACCTTACGGATACACACACACACACACACAGACATGCGTGACAGCTCAGAGCTGCAGAAGTTGACGTTGTGCGGGCAGGAAGCAGCCGTCAGAATCTCTGAAACTGACTCAAATGAAATACAGCGATGCACACCTGACAGGTAAAAATAACAAAGTTCTGAGAGACTCGCGGTATTCATCAGCGCCGGCTTTCATCTGCCGGCTGAGCGGCGGATCTGATCTGCTCTGCTGTCAAGAATGAAGATCTACCTGTGATCCTGCACCGACTCACAATCCTGCCTGCTTCCAGACGACACTCGTTTGCCATCACAAAATGGAATTTAACCACCAAAATGGCTTAATTACACGAGATGAGAGACAGGTGGAGATACATGCTGCAGAAACACCAGCTCTCCAGATGATAGAGCTGGTATCTAGATCTGAAGTGAGTGATATGGCGATGCGGTTCTAGGGTGTTCTAGATTGTCACTAGGATGTTGTTAAGCACTTTTTAAACATCATTCTGCATTATTATCCAGCTAGCAACAGCATAGCAACACCCTAGAAACCATGCACAACACCCTAGCAACTGCATAGCAATCTGTTAAAAACACATATATTGATAGACGGTTGCTACTGTGTTTTAGAGATGTTGCTAGGGTGTTGAAGCACAGGATTTTCCATTCTGCACCTGCCCTCTCTTGCTTAGATTAAATGGCATATAATTAAGATGTTCACAGCCTTGTGAAAAAGAAGTGTGCTTAATTGTATTGAATGTGCACTTGTAGTATACTTCAAATCTTAAAAAAAAAAAAAAAAAAAAAAAAAAAAAAACTGTATTTGGAGATAATGTAATATTAATGAAATAAAAGGCCACTTTAATAGAGTCACTTTCATGTGTCTTAACACACTTTGTTATAATGTCAAATAAAAAGTTTTACTATTTTAGAACACCTATTTTGATGTGTTGACTAAAATACTGAATCTCATGTAAAGTACTTGATTATAATTGTTATTTGATATTCAGTGTTCTCCATCAGAGAGCTGAGTAAGTACAGATGAGGTTTAGGAGAGATGATGTTCACATTGAGATCATGAGACAGACCGTCTGCCTCTTTTCCAGCACTAGTTTGTCTCCTTTCAGAGACTCTTTTCTCTTTCTGCCGATCTGTGTCATTTCTCTCTCACTGCAGGAACACTGGACAACAGGAAGGATTTTCCCATTCCCCCGGCTCACACACATGTGCTCAGTGAGTGCTTTAGCAGTTCATTAGTGAGCGATGAGAGGAGGAGGAACATCTGACTGTAAGTGAGGAGAACAGGAGACACATTCCACCGTAAAGAGAGATGATTTGATTAGACTTCATTATCAGGAAGAAAGACAACCTGATCCACTCAAATCTGTGCCGGACAACAACTCAATCTCCTCTGTATTAGTGATGGACAAACACTCTCTGCAGCTCCATTCCATTCTCAATTGAGCAGGGAGTTTACCTTATCACTGCTGCCATGACAACCTCACTGACAACCTAAAAAATTGTAACCATTTTCTGATTTTCTATCTGAGTTAGTACTGGCTGCAGATAAAGTCTTAATTGTTGGTGATTTTAATCATTATCTAGTCTTGTGTTAACTCCATATTGTCACGATTCATTGGGAGGAACGAGAGAGAGACGTGGAGAAACGTTGGACAGTCTTTAATAATGGAATCACAGTGGAAAATCCATCACAGGAACACAGGAAACAAACGACATCCAACAAGTAGACCCGACAAACACAAACTGAATGGACTGGGGCTTTTAAAGACAAGGAAATCAGGGGAAAACAAGGCACACCTGGAGCAAATTAACACAATCAGACTGGGGAGAAACTGGGTCATAGGGAACACATGGGGAGCAAAACCCACAACAAAACAGTCCAGGGGCGTGACACATATAGCCAAAACTGTAAATTCTACTCCTTGTTACAAGTATGGCAGAACCATCACTTCTACCACAAAAGACTGCTTTGTAAGTAATCTTCCTGATTTATCTCAATTCCTCAGCATATCCAACAGCGCAGAAAAACTTGATGATATAACAGAAACTATGGACTCTCTCTTTTCTAGCACTTTAGATACAGTTGCTCCTTTACGCTTAAGGAAGATCAAAGAAAACAGTCTGACTCCGTGGTATAACGAGCACACTTGCACCCTAAAGAGAGCAGCCCGGAAAATGGAGCGCAGCTGGAGGAAAACAAAACTAAAGGTATTTCGTATAGCTTGGCGAGAAAGTACCCTATCCTACAGAAAAGCATTAAAAACTGCTAGATCTGATTACTTTTTGTCTCTTCTAGAAGAAAACAAACATAACCCCTGGGATTTATTCAATACAGTCACTAAATTTACGAAAAATAAAGCATCAACAGGTGTTGGCATTTCCCAAGAGCACAGCTGTAATGACTTTATGAACTATTTTACTTCCAAGATCGATACTATCAGAGATAAAATTGTAACCATGCAGCCATCAGCTACAGTATCGCATCAGATAGTGAACTAAAAGTGACAATTCCACTCATTTTCTATTATAGGAGAGGAAGAATTGTATAAACTTGTTAAATCATCTAAACCAACAACATGTATGTTAGACCCTATTCCATGTAAACTACTAAAAGAGCTGCTTCCAGCAGTCATAGATCCTCTTTTGGCTATTATTAATTCATAATTGTCATTAGGATATGTCCCCAAAACCTTCAAATTGGCTGTTATTAAGCCTCTCATTAAAAAAACACAACTTGACCCCAAAGATCTAGTTAATTACAGACCGATCTCAAATCTCCCTTTTCTGTCAAAGATACTAGAAAAGGTAGTATCCTCACAATTATATTCCTTCTTAGAGAAAAATGGTATCTGTGAGGAATTCCAGTCAAGATTTAGACCGTATCATAGTACTGAGACTGCTCTCATTAGAGTTACAAATGACCTGCTTCTATCATCTGATCATGGTTGTCTCTCTTTATTAGTTCTACTGGATCTTAGCGCTGCGTTCGACACTATCGACCACAACATTCTTTTGAATAGTCTAGAAAACTTTGTTGGCATTAGTGGAAGTGCCCTAGCATGGTTCAAATCGTACTTATTTGACCGCCATCAGTTCGTAGAAGTAAACGAAGAGGTATCATATCGATCACAAGTGCAGTATGGAGTACCTCAAGGCTCAGTACTAGGGCCGTTACTTTTTACGCATTACATGTTACCCTTGGGAGATATTATCAGGAGACATGGTGTTAGCTTTCACTGTTATGCTGATGATACTCAGCTCTATATTTCTTCACGGCCCGGTGAAACACACCAAATTCAGAAACTAACGGAATGCATAGTCGATATAAAAAAACTGGATGACGAGTAATTTCTTACTGCTAAATTCTGAGAAAAAAAAAAAAACAGAGGTGTTAATTATCGGACCTAAAACCCCCACATGTAATAACCTAGAACACTATCTAACACTTGACGGCTGCTCTGTCAATTCTTCTTCATCAGTTAGGAACCTAGGTGTGCTGTTTGATAGCAATCTTTCATTTGAAAGCCATGTTTCTAGTATCTGTAAAACTGCGTTTTTCCATCTCAAAAACATATCTAAATTGTGACCTATGCTCTCAACGTCAAATGCAGAAATGCTAATTCATGCGTTTATGAGCTCAAGGTTAGACTATTGTAATGCTTTACTGGGTGGTTGTTCTGCACGCTTGATCAATAAACTACAGTTGGTCCAAAATGCAGCAGCTAGAGTCCTTACTAGAACCAGGAAGTATGACCATATTAGCCCGGTTCTGTCAACACTGCACTGGCTCCTTATCAAACATCGGATAGATTTTAATATCTTGTTAATTACGTATAAAGCCCTGAATGGCTTAGCTCCTCAGTACTTGAGCGAACTCTTATCACATTATAGTCATCCACGTCCACTGCGTTCTCAAAACTCTGGCCATTTGATAATACCTAGAATATCAAAATCGACTGCGGGTGGCAGATCCTTTTCCTATTTAGCGCCAAAACTCTGGAACAATCTACCTAACACTGTTTGTGAGGCAGACACACTCTGTCAGTTTAAATCTAGATTAAAGACACATTTCTTTAACCTGGCTTACACATAACACACTAATACACTTCTATTATTCAAATCCGTTAAAAGATTGTTAGGCTGCATTAATTAGATCAACCGGAACTGGGAACACTCCTCATAACACACGATCTACTCGTTACATCGTCAGAAGAATGACATCTACGCTAATATTTGCCTGTTTCTTTCTTATTCTGTTTCTCAGTCCGTGTCCGGATCAGATGTTGGATCGGCGCCGAGAGATGATGTCTGCGACCCTGATCGTCGGTGGAGGCCGGACACCTGGATGAGCCCCAGGGACATATCCCCAGTGAAGACCTCGACTTAAATACAATAAAACTGAAAATAAAACAAAATAACTAAAAATATAATAAAATACCTAACTACATAATATTATTATTGTTAGAAATTGCAACAATATAAAAATAGAAATATAATACATTTAAACATTTAAAATTTAATTAAAACAATAAGTAAAAAAATAAATAAACAATAATATCCTGGCCAGAGGAGAACTGTATCACTGCTGCCATGACAACCTCAATGCAACTGTCGTCCACCATTTATTACAACCTCGCTACCACTCTACACTACTACAGTTACCACGACAACTTCTAAATAACCATCTATATCGGCATTGTGAAAAATTACTGCAAATTACTAATCTCCCCTTTTTCTCAGTCACTATGACAACTTCACTGTAACTCTATCTTGCTGAAACTCTACATAACCATCTATCACAGTACTACTAAATCCTCACTGCAACTCTACTGTTTTACACCATGAGAATCTCTAAACAACCATCTGTAACAACAATGTCACCTTGCTGCAACTCTAGTCTCCTTTTTTTCTCAGTCACCATGACAACATCATTATAACTGTACTCCTTCCTTTACCAGTTACCACAACAACTTCACAGCAACTCTACACGACCCTCAATCAGTCACCAAGACAACCTCACTGAAACTCTCCCACGCTGTCACCATGACAACCTCAGTGCAACTGTACACAAACCTATATCACAACACTGTGGCAACACTAATGCAACGCTACACTATTTCAGTTACCATGACAACCTCATTGCAACTCTTCCCTTTATCAGTCGTCATGACAACGCCACAACGCTACACAACCATCTATCACAGCACTATGACAACTTCACAGCAACTCTATCACAGTTACCATCACAACCTCACAATAACTCTAAACAACCTTCTATAACAGGATTGTAACAACCTTATTGCAACTCTAGTCTTCCCCTTTTCTGAGTCACCATGAAAACCTCACTGTAACTGTACTCATTCCCCTACCAGACACCACGACAACTTTACTGCAACTCTACTTCCCCCCTTATATTATAGTCACCATGACAACCTCATGATTTTCTTCAACCTAGAAACCATGACGACACTGTCACCATGAAAATCTGCAACTGTAACTGTAAATGTAACTGTACTGCCCCTAACCCAGTAACCCTGATGACCCTGTCACTGTCTATGTAGCAGTACATGTTCACTGACTAGTGGACCAACACTGTGTGACATTTCCACAGTCTTAACTGATGTTTGCTGACTTTAAGCCAGTCTCTGTCTATTTCTCTCGCAAATACAGAGAAAGTGAAAAAAATAAAATAAATAAAAAAATAAATAAATAAATAAAAATAAAAAATAAAACAAAAACTTTTACATGTGATTGACAGTAGCGGACCCTCACAGAAGCAGTGTGTGTGTGTGTGTGTGTGTGTGTGTGTGTGTGTGTGTGTGTGTGTGTGTGAGATAGTGTAGTGTAATGCATAGGCATCTGTCTTTGTTTACAAGCAGAATTTGTGAGCAATCTCCGGCTTCACAGTATGATCCACACACACACACACACACACACACACAGGCAGGGAGAACAGATGGCCCAGGTCGTTATGTAGGCACAGAAAATATCCTACATTCTGTGTGTGTTTAACATGTAAAAATCAAGTTTTTCTCCACAGAAATGAGACACTAAATGATCATTCGCCCTGACTGGACATGAATGAGAGACTTTATCACAAAGCACGTTTGATGTTGATAGAACTGCTATAGGATATAATATCATTCATAATGATTCACACAGATTTTCATGCATGATAAAAACAGATCCCTTGTTTTCTGGGAGAACAATTTTTATTTGAACATAGATCATATTACATTACACCGCCAACGCCATCACCACACATAAGGTATCTCTTTAAACAAACTTTGTTTATTGTTTTGGACTAAAATGTTCATCTACATCTTGCTGCACCTATTCATATCCAAACCCGCTTATAAATACTGAAAAATCTCCCACATGCCTCCCTGCCAGCTGTTGCCATGGAAACGGCCCCACTGGTTGGCACTGTGAGCTCACGGGAGCGCCAAGTAGCCGACATCCCATAGTTAACATGGGAGACAGTCGTGTAAATGATATTATTATTAGTGTGAAGAAGTGAGCACAATCACATATTGTTTCAATGTTGATGTCAATCTTTCCACTGCCACACAGGCACGTAACACACATCTACAAGAGTTACCTTCATTAGAATGAATGAATATAGAAATAAACAGCTCCTCTAAATCCACATAAAACTCTCAGCTGTGTTTGGACTGACACTCATGGGTTCATATTCGGACTCAGTTTGGATAATTTCTTAGCATTTACAAACCCGATTCCAAAAAAGTTGGGACACTGTACAAATTGTAAATAAAAACAGAATGCAATGATGAGGAAGTTTCAAATTTCAATATTTTATTCAGAATACAACATAGATGACATATCAAATGTTTAAACTGAGAAAATGTATCATTTTAAGGGAAAAATAAGTTGATTTTACATTTCATGGCATAAACACATCTCAAAAAAGTTGGGACAAGGCCATGTTTACCACTGTGTGGCATCCCCTCTTCTTTTTATAACAGTCTGCAAACGTCTGGGGACTGAGGAGACAAGTTGCTCAAGTTTAGGAATAGGAATGTTGTCCCATTCTTGTCTAATACAGGCTTCTAGTTGCTCAACTGTCTTAGGTCTTCTTTGTCGCATCTTCCTCTTTATGATGTGCCAAATGTTTTCTATGGGTGAAAGATCTGGACTGCAGGCTGCCCATTTCAATACCCGGATCCTTCTTCTACGCAGCCATGATGTTGTAATTGATGCGGTATGTGGTCTGGCATTGTCATGTTGGAAAATGCAAGGTCTTCCCTGAAAGAGACGACGTCTGGATGGGAGCATATGTTGTTCTAGAACTTGGATATACCTTTCAGCATTGATGGTGCCTTTCCAGATGTGTAAACTGCCCATGCCACACGCACTCATGCAACCCCATACCATCAGAGATGCAGGCTTCTGAACTGAGCGCTGAAAACAACTTGGGTTGTCCTTGTCCTCTTTAGTCCGGATGACATGGCGTCCCAGTTTTCCAAAAAGAACTTCAAATTTTGATTCGTCTGACCACAGAACAGTTTCCACTTTGCCACAGTCCATTTTAAATGAGCCTTGGCCCAGAGAAAATGCCTGCGCTTCTGGATCATGTTTAGATATGGCTTCTTTTTTGACCTATAGAGTTTTAGCCGGCAACAGTGAATGGCACGGTGGATTGTGTTCACCGACAATGTTTTCTGGAAGTATTCCTGAGCCCATGTTGTGATTTCCATTACAGTAGCATTCCTGTATGTGATGTAGTGCCGTCTAAGGGCCCGAAGATCACGGACATCCAGTATGGTTTTCCGGCCTTGACCCTTACGCACAGAGATTGTTCCAGATTCTCTGAATCTTTGGATGATATTATGCACTGTAGATGATGATAACTTCAAACTCTTTGCAATTTTTCTCTGAGAAACTTCTTTCTGATATTGCTCCACTATTTTTCGCCGCAGCATTGGGGGAATTGGTGATCCTCTTCCCATCTTGACTTCTGAGAGACTGCCACTCTGAGAGGCTCTTTTTATACCCAATCATGTTGCCAATTGACCTAATAAGTTGCAAATTGGTCCTCCAGCTGTTCCTTATATGCACATTTAACTTTTCCGGCCTCTTATTGCTACCTGTCCCAACTTTTTTGGAATGTGTAGCTCTCATGAAATCCAAAATGAGCCAATATTTGGCATGACATTTCAAAATGTCTCACTTTCAACATTTGATATGTTATCTATATTCTATTGTGAATAAAATATAAGTTTATGAGATTTGTAAATTATTGCATTCTTTTTTATTCACAATTTGTACAGTGTCCCAACTTTTTTGGAATCGGGTTTGTATTAATTATGTAAGTTATATAATTGCTACGTTCCGCATGTTGCGTTTTATTCCTTTTGACCTCATATTTCAACACAAAAACATAAAAAATAAATATATATTTGCATAAAGAGAAATGTTAAAACAAAATATATAAAGGCAATTAAGCTTTCATTTAAGATCATTAAGATTTTTTTGCACCGTTTCATTACTTCAAGAAAATTAAGCACATTTGCCCACAAGCTGACATGATGTAATCCAACAAACAAACAAATAAATATTTACAACTCATATTTCTAATACATATTCTGACTAATATTCTGAGCATGTTCTGTTGCAAATATGTATATTTAACTACATCATCCTATGAACAATCATATGAATTTTCAATAGCCCTAAGTAGACTAAACATACTTTATCAGAGCAGAAGTCACTGATAACGTAGAGTTCAGTGAGTGAGTCAGATGTTGATTCAGTTCATTCAGTGAAGGATTTGTCAGAATGATTCAGCTCATGAGAGTCGTTTGTTTGTCTGTGAACTGGACCACACTGGTCGTGCTGTACATGTGTTTTTGCGTGCAAAAATGTCTTTTTTTATTTCATCACATTCATTGCAAGCTCAAATATCTTGTCCCATGCCATTGTAGATTTGCTTCACTGTTGAAAAGTTATTGAAGAAATACACTAATGATACAAAACTATGAAAATATAGAAACACAGAAAGATGTGTGTGAGGGTTTAGGGTTAGTAGATAGCAGTGGCGTTCCGTCCATATAAGCTGTGAATGCGCCGCATACCCAGGCTGTCTGAAAGAATGAGCTCCGCTCTGTCGCTATGACTCTTCAGGATCGAGGCGCGTTCTCAGTGTTTAGCTGGTACACGGCTGATTTAATGCGCGAGGTAATCTGTCCGAGAAGCGCTCACCCAAGTCGAAAAATGCACTGTTGCTGCCAGATCTTGATTACCGAAAATTACATTTGTCATGATTCTGTCACCACTTCCTGTTAAACTCTTATTTTGTCAGCCAGCATCCAGCTTCTTGTTTCTGATTTCTTAATTCCTCTTTAATTATCCTCATTGGTTTCACCTGTCTCACTAACTATATAAGCCACTCTCACTCTTACCTCTCTGCCAGATTTGTCTCATCATCTCATTGGTGAACATTCCAACCAGTTCCTGAATCTGATCCTTGAAGCCTGTGTGAACTCGACCCTGCCTGGAACCTGGTTTTTCTCTCTCTGCCTGAACCTCCATCAGAGAGTCAGTAAATTTGACTCTCTTTATCTGCTGCTCTGGAAGCTGGATTGTCAGTTCATTGTGGATCGGGATTTGGATTGTGGAATTATTGTTTTGGATTTGGGACTGGAAAGGGATAAGGGAGATTGGGTTGTGTTGTCTTCGGTACTGTTTGTTCTTTACTCTGTAGACTTTCCTGTGTGTAACAGTGGACTGTGTCTCTGCCTGTCACCTCAAAAGACCAACCCTGTCAGCTATACTGATTCAGGCGATGCCAGTTCACTCAGTTCCTGCTTGGAAGCACTTAACTAGCTTGCTATCCTCCAGATCTTCCTCTTTTCCTGATTAAGGAAACTGAAAATAAACTTTATAAAACTTATCCACTTTTGTTTGTCTGTATTTTTGGGTCCACTACTAATCCCCTCACAGTACAATCTGGCCAACATGAACCCAACAGGCACTAGTGAGCAGGGTTGGAAAGAGAGTGTTGAGAACATGTTAACTAAACATGAGGACAACTTTGGTGCAATTACCACTAGTATTCAAGCGCTTAATCAGAGTTTTTTCTCATTTAGCAGACCTGCTTAAGACCAGAGAACCTGAATTGGATTAAGCTCAACTTCCTGTTCCCCACCTGTAGTGAATCAAGAATCAAAAAGTGGCACCCCCAGAGAAGTATGGTGGCGAACCAGGAGATTGTGCTGCCTTTTTGATGCAATGTGAGCTGCAATTTGAAATGCAACCGTCGTCATTCCCATCTGAAAGGGCTAAGGTGGGTTGTGTACTTTCATTATTGGTTGGCAGAGCTCGAACCTGGGGGTCAGCAGAGTGGAAGAGGAGGACTGACTGTTGTAACTCCTTTGAAAGTTTTAGCAGGGAGATGAGGAGAGTTTTTGACCCTGTGAAATCTGAACATGAAACTTTGAATAACCTGTTAAGTTTGTCTCAAAGAAATCGGCCTGTGATTGACTATATCATTGAATTCCGCTCTCTCACTGCAGATTGCTCTTGGAATAAGTCCGCTCTGTATGATGCCTCTTATCGGGGGCTCTGCAGCAGATTGAAAGACACCCTGGCTACTGTGGATCTCCCCAAGAATCTTGATGAACTCATTGATTTAGTTATTAGGTTGGATCGACGTTATAAGGAACGACAACAGGAAAAGATTCACGAGAGTCGGCAGACTATCTGCACATCACACCACTGGAATTCCCCTGTATCGGTGAGAGCTAAAGAGAATACATATTCGTCTAACAAATCCTTTGATTTTCCAGAACCTATGCAGCTTAACGTGGAGGTCTGTCTAAGGAGGAGAGAGAGAGAAGATTTAAGGAGAACCTGTGACTATACTGTGGAGGTTCAGACCATCGAGTGAATGAGTCCCCAGTAAAAGAATCGCCTCAGCAGAGAAGGGGAGGACGCTGCTGAGCCACTCACTCATTGATCCCTCGTCCTCCCGTCCACTCTGTTAAGCTTTGCTGATGTCATCTTCGAAAATTTAAGTGAGCGTTTTCATTGACTCTGGGGTAGACACAAACTTCATGGATATTCAGTTTGCAACGAATCATGGTTTGCAGTTTGAAGACTTGATAGAACCCCTGATTGTGCGGTCATTAAATAATGAACTTTTGCACATTATCGAGTGACTCTAAGGACCAAACCCTTACAGATGGCCATAGATAATCATCAGGAACAGATTTTGTTTTACTTAATTCATACGTCTGAATACCCTGTGGTTCTGGGAATTATCTGGTTAAACAGTCACAATCCACATATTGATGGGGGGTCAGGCAATGTGTTAGGTTGGTCAACTAAATGTATGGCTTCCTGCCTCCACTCTGCTACTAAGAACAACATAGTATTTGAATCTGACTCAGAGAATCCAGTTTATCCAGATATCTCTAAGGTACCCGATGTATATCATGATTTGAAGGAAGTATTTAACAAGACACGAGCTACTTCTCTGCCACCTCATCGACCCTACGATTGCGCTATTGATCTGCTCCCTGGGACCACACCCCCACGGGGTAGATTGTACTCGCTCTCTGGTCCCGAATCCGAGGCAATGCAAGAATACATCTCCGAAGCCTTGTCTGCATGTCTCATCCGCCCCTCTTCATCTCCTGCTGGTGCAGTTTCTTTTTTTTTTGTGGGTAAAAAGGATGGCGGATTGAGGCCATGCATAGATTATCAAGGTTTGAATCAAATTACTATCAAGAATCGTTATCCTCTGCCACTCATCTCCTCTGCATTTGAACTGTTACAGGGAGCAGTGATATTCACCAAATTGGACCTGAGAAATGCTTACCATCCGGTCAGAATCCGCAAGGGAGATGAGTGGAAAACAGCGTTTAACACCCCTTCTGGTCATTATGAGTACCTTGTGATGCCTTTCGGGCTCACCAACTCTCCAGCTGTATTCCAGAATTTGGTCAATGATGTGTTAGGAGACATGCTAAGTAGATTTGTCTTCGTATATCTAGACGACATTCTGATTTTCTCCAAATCTGAGACCGAGTATGCACAGCACGTCAGGGCGGTACTCCAAAGACTTTTGCAAAATCAGCTGTTTGTGAAGGCTGAGAAGTGTGAATTCCATTCTAGCACTGTCTCGTTTCTTGGCTTCATTTTGTCAGCTGGTGACATCAGAATGGACCCAGAGAAGGTGGAAGCGGTTAAAGCCTGGCCTGTACCTGAAAACCGTAAACTACAGCGTTTTCTAGGCTTTGCCAATTTTTACCGTAAGTTCATAAAAGGCTACAGCTCGGTGGCAGCACCTTTACACCAACTCACCTCGGTAAAGCAGAAGTTTGATTGGTACCCAACTGCTGACAAGGTTTTCTCCACCCTAAACGAACTGTTCATTTCTGGACCTATTCTGATGATTCCTGACACTAAGAGGCAGTTTATTGTGGAGGTGGATGCGTCCAGTTCAGGGGTCGGAGCCATCCTGTCCCAGAGAGCGGAGAATGACAACAAGATCCATCCTTGTGCTTTTTTCTCGTGACGACTCTCACCTGCTGAGAGAAATTATGATATAGGTGACAGAGAGCTCCTGGCAGTAAAATTGGCGCTGGAGGAGTGTCGCCACTGGTTGCAGGGCTCTGAACACCCATTCCTGGTTTTAACTGACCATAAGAATCTGGAGTATCTTCGTGCTGCACAACGGCTAAACCCCCGCCAGGCTCGCTGGGCTCTGTTTTTTAACAGATTTAATTTCACACTGTCCTATCGCCCTGGATCAAAGAATCAAAAGGCTGATGCCCTCTCTTGGCAATTTGACACTCAGGAGAAGGAGGGTAAGGATCTTGATTTCATCTTGCCAGTCTCTGCCCGTCTTGCTGCAGCCCTCCTCGATGTCAAAGAGGAAGTAATTAACAGCCTTAGAAATTCTCCTGCTCCATCAGCCTGTCCTGACACTAAATTATACGTACCTGAGGCCCTTCGACCAAGAATTCTGCAGTGGTGTCACTCCTCACACCTGTCCTGTCATCCTGGTGCTACTCGGACCACATTTGTAGTGAAACAGCGCTTCTGGTGGCCATCTCTAAGAAAGGATGTCCGGGAGTTTGTTGCTGCTTGCCCTGATTGTGCACAGTCTAAGACATCTCGGAGACCCCCCAGTGGACTTCTCCATCCACTACCCATACCAAGACGGCCTTGGTCTCACATTTCTATTGATTTCGTCACTGGTTTTCCCCCATCCTCTGGTAATACCACCGTCTTGACTGTTGTGGATCAGTTTTCTAAGATGGTTCGTTTCATTCCACTCCCCAAACTGCCCTCAACAAAGGAAACAGCTGAGATCATGATTCAACATGTTTTCCGTCTCCATGGCCTCCCCCGCAATGTGGTCCACAACTTACAGCCCTTTTCTGGAAAGAATTCTGTAAACAGCTCAGCATCTCAGTAAGCCTCTCCTCAGGTTTTCACACCCAAACAAATGGACAGACAGAACGTTTCAATCAGGAGCTAGAGACTGGACTTCGCCTCCTGTGTGCTCGGGACCCAGCCTCATGGGCCAAGAACATGGTATGGGTCGAGTATGCTCACAATTCACTCCCTTCCTCTGCTACTAGCTTGACACCTTTTCAAACGGTCTATGGTTATCAACCACCTCTATTCTCATCTCAAGAATCTGAAATTATGGTTCCGTCTGCATTTGCTCTGGTGAGGCGTTGTCACCTGCACCTCAGTACTGAATGGGACAACGAGTTTGGCTAGCTTCTAAAGATCTGCCCCTTCGACTGGAGAACAGAAAGTTGGCTCCTCGCTTTGTGGGACCTTTCCCCATCACTAAGGTTGTCAACCCGGTAGCAGTGAGATTGCGACTCCCCAGACCACTTCGCATCTACCCTACCTTTCATGTTTCCCGTGTTAAGACATTCCGACAGAGTCGACTTGTAAGTTTGACTCTCTTTATCTGCTGCTTTGGAAGCTGGATTGTCAGTTCATTGTGGATTGGGATTTGGATTGTGTAATTTTTGTTTTGGATTTGGGACTGGAAAGGGATAAGCGAGATTGGATTGTGTTGTCTTCGGTACTGTTTGTTCTTTACTCTTCTATTACTCCTCAGAACATCTTCTAGAACACTCTAGTGCCTGTCACGTGGTAGACCGTGGTTCAATTCCCAAGCCGGTCACCCCAGCCACCTCAAAAGACCACCTAAAAACCACCTAAACCCTTTCAGCTATACTGATTCAGGTGATACCAGTACGCCAGTTCACTCAGTTCCTGCTTGGAAGCTCTTAACTAGCTTGCTATCCCTCCAGATCTTCCTCTGATCGTCTATTCCCATCACTGACCCATTGTTCACCTTACTGTCGCCACTCCCTGGCTTGGAGAATACTTGCCGGCATACTGAGAACCTTAACATTAAGGAAACTGAAAATAAACTTTCTAAAACTTGTCCACTTGTGTTTGTCTGTATTTTTGGGTCCACTACTAATCCCCTCACAACATTGTGTTTGATGCAAAACTAACTCGACTAAATCATATGAAAAAAACATCATAACTCAAGCAAATTTTGTAAGTCCACTAAAAACATATCTGGTCATAGACAATGCTGAAGATGTTATTGTCAACATGCCTTAGTAAGTAGTAAATAATAATAATAATAATAAAAAGGTTTATAAAAATGTATATAAAATTTTAAATAACAAACATCAGGAAAAAATAGGAAACAATACCTTTGTTTTCTGTATACTTGTGTTGCTTACAGTTAAAGTCCTTCTCTGATTTTATTGTTGCTTGCAATGTTACTTGGCAATATTTTAAAGATATTATTATTATTTATTTTATTATTATTATTATTTTTTTTTTTTTTTTGTATTTTGCAAAAATGTCTTAATCTTAGCACTCAGCACACACAGTTAAAAAAGTCACTGCTTGCCACTGGTAGATAGGAAAAAAATCATTAGCTCAGTGTAAAAAAATAACAGAAGTGAGCAAAAAGTTCCAGCATGATGAAAAACACTGTGTGAGAGTTTGTGTGTGTTTAGAACAGAAAAGAGCAGAGCAAAGCATGAGAAATCTCAGCGGCTCAGACTGAATCTCACACTAATGCCATTTATTATAACAGAATTATATGTCTGTAAGTGTGTGTGTGTGTGTTATAAATCAGTGGGATGTGATGAATGTTCCTGTCATCTGTGTGTGAGCTTCAGCTGTTCTAGTCGCTGACTTTCATAAATGCGTCGGCTCCTACAGAACACAGCGCTGCTGCTCAGTTAGCGCTGCTCTGCCGCGACCTTTGACCCCGTCTCTCACCGATTCCACATCATCCAGACTGCTCTTTCAAACTTACCTGAACTACAAAATAATGTACGGAAACACAAAGGCGTCGTTTACAGCAGCAGGGACGTTTCTGGTTTGGTTTTGTTAGTGTGTTATAATGAGTGGACGTCCAGCACTAGAGTGTGTAGCTTTGAATTCTTTTCCATTCATGCTCATATTTATTGTGTTTTCTTGCTATCTGTTCTATTGAATTCATTAAATAAATAAATGTGTTTCCACTCCTGATAGACATCCACTATTATTATTTTGCATTCCTGTAGCTCAAACTGTAAAGCATGGAGACAGCGACACTGAGATCACGGGTTTGATTCCCAGGGAATTCATCAACTGATTAAATGCAATGCAAATTTGACTGAATCCAGCTATTACTAAAAACTATAACCAGGATTCATAGCCATCATGCATGTCATTGCAGAGTTTACCTGCAATAAATACTACAGCTGAGTGTTTTCAATGCAAACTGCAGGCCTGCGTTTAAAAGACACTTGACATTTGAGGAAAACAGCCTCTTTTCCTCCGAGTGGCCAAGCGTTTGAGGATCCCGCTGACATTTACAGCACGATGAGCTACAGATAAGAGTGCTGACACGCGTGTGCTGAAGAGCCGGTCCCATGGTGATGGCAATGTATTCACACAGCAGCAGCAGAATCAGGTCTCACTCCTGAGATTCTGGCGAGATTCAATGGATGAAGTTAAATGAAGATTTTAGGTTTTATGAACGTCTTTGATATTTACTTCAGTCACTATCATCATGGTTACAAATGACTATCAGAAGAACTTGTCATCAGTTCATATACACTACCATTCAAAAGTTTTGGATCAGTAAGACTTGTAATGTTTTTAAAGAAGTCTCTTATGCTCATCATGTTATTACAATATAAAATAATGGTTTCTCCTTCAATATACTTTAAAGTATATTTTATTTCTGTGATGCAAAGCTGAATTTCCATCAGCCATTACTCCAGTCTAAAGTGTCACATGATCCTTCAGAAATCATTCTAATATGCTGATTTATTATCAGTGCTGGAAACTGTTGTGCTGCTTAATGTTTTTTTGAAACCTGTGTTACTTTTTTTTCAGGATTCTTTGACGAATAAAAAAAAAAAAAAAAAAAAAAAAAAAAACTACTTTTGAACGGTAGTGTATAGACGGTTTTCTGTCACTGTTGCTTTTGTTTGATATTTTGGGACTCAGTCTTTTGATTTTGGACTTTATTTTTGTTGGTGGTTTTGCTGAGACACACAGTATGTCAAACTGACCATTGTTGCAGTATGAGCTGTTTGATTTCATCTGTGAATCAGTATCGACACGTGCTTGTGCATTAAACCAGTTGTGTGCAATCTAAGGTGGTTTGCTGGTGTTAACCCCAGTTTGGTCATTTTTGACCATATAATATATAAAATATAAATGTAAAATCAGTCTTCATAATAATACACTTAAGCTTCTGCAACTTTTTTCTTTTTTTTTCTTTTTTTGCCTTTTTCACTTCAGCAATAATCTGCCAAGTGTCTTTTAAAAAGAGACCAAACATACAGTCATACCAAAAATTATTCAGACATCAGATATTTGATATTTGCCAGATATTTAAAAGTAAAATAGATAAAAATTTGGGACCAAAAATTTGATACTTTGACCTGACCATGTTTTGTTACATAACTTTCTATCAAAGTTATCTGGCATTATCAAGATGAATTTGTTCTGACACAGTTTAACTCTCAGTTCTTGTCATATTTTCTTACCATTTTCTAGTGAATAAACTGTGATAATGTGAGAAATGTTGAAGCTGAATAAAGTTTGGTTTGACTGTAAGTCTGTGCTCCAAAGCATTCAAGATTTATGACAGTTTAAGCTTAAGCAATTTATTTTTCATGACTATGCTCAAAAAGTGGTTAACAGGTAAATGGATCATAACTATTCCATAAATATAATTTAGTACCATAAAATTCCCTACAAATACAACATATTAAATAAAAATATTTCATGCTGTTATCTAACACTGATGACGTGGGTTTGCGTGTGACTTCAGTCCTCTGAGCCGCTGGATGTGTGGATATTTCTGCTTCTGTTTAACTGGCACTTCAAGCCCAGACTGATTTCTGTTTTTAAGAGCAGAGCGCTGGACGGCCGCAGGCGCTCTGAATAAGTAAACATTTCATCTCTCATTCAGAAAGTCAGAATTATTATCTTCAGATGCCGCGTCCTGGAGGCCTTCTGACCAGGCCATGGAAAATCATGCAAAATAAGCCCTGAACGCATTTATGCATGAACGCCTCGTCTTATGAGAACGCAATGCCTCATAAATGAAACATCTGCTTTTGGTTTACAGATGAGCTATAAGTTTCATTAAACACACACATGAAAATCTGACGGACCATTCCAGCGTTATTCATTCTAATAAAAATCTCCTGACACGCGCTGCTCCCAATCTGGACCGGACTTCAGGAACAGACCGGCAAAGAGCCTTCATCATCATGAAAACAGAGAAAGTTTGGACAGGCACAAAACAGGGCCTGAAACTCCTTAAATGTGTTTAACCTGTTGAAACTGACTCTACCTTAGACTGTAAAAATGATTTTTCAAAACTGTAAATAAAGATTATGAAGAATATTTTTACAAGAAAATACTGTTTCAGTGTTTCTACTTCAAAATGTCATGTTAAATTCAACTTGAAATTTATTAGCAATTGAAAATTGTTAAACTCTACACCACAAAAATTAGCTTGAACATTAGAAAAATGTTCACTCTGAGAAATTACAAATAAATGTTGACAAAACATTACAAACAAATGGCAGTTTGAAAAACTGAAATAGTATTTACTTATAAAATGTACTCAAATAATATTTGTTTTATTTATATCTAAACATTTTTTTTTCTAACTTTTTTTCCTCTTACAGCTGTAGAAGTATATAAATAGCTAAATATATGAGCTAACAGCTCATTTTTAAAGCTTGATTTACTTTTTAAGTTAATTTTGCATTTATTTTAGGAGAGCTTTTCAATTTCCGCAACTCTTTTACATAAATACAGCTTAAACCCTGATTTGCTGGGTGTTTTTTTTTTTTTTTTTTTATAGCAATAAATGCTGTGTGTGTATTTGTGTGTTAGCCATTGGTGAATATTAATATTTCTAGTTCTCATAAACTTCCTCAAATTTCCCTGATGAGGAGATACTCCTCACGTCGCTGTTATTAAATGGAGATTGGAGCAGAGATTCAGCATCTTTCTGACCCATTTAGCAGCTCCACTTTCTGAGTTTTTCTCACTGAAGCACTGCTTTGTTTGCTGATGTCAAAGTTGTTTTCTGAAGTCTGAAGTATCGAGTGTGTCTCATCTGAGTTTTGGGCTGAAATCAGTCTGTCATGAATGCCAGTTAATGAAATAAATGACTACATCGAAACTGATCTCTCCCATTATCAGTCAAAAGGAAATGCATTCAGCAAAGACACTGTTTTGCTTCTGCGTTCTTAGTTAACAAATGAAGCCCAGGGGGAAAAAAAAGAAAACCTTGGTTGAAGAATCATTATGAATAACAATCAGTGTTTGTGATATAACTCTATATATGAGCCATAGTGATGGTTGTCTTGACAAAATTTACTATTGTCAAAGTGATCCTGTCCGAAAAGAAAAAAAAAAACAAAAAAAAAAAACAGTTGTGACAATATACCATAATATAATATAATATAATATAATATAATATAATATAATATAATATAATATAATATAATATAATATAATATAATATAATAATTATATTAGTAACAAAACTATTATTATTATTATTATTATTATTATTATTATTGTTGTTGTTGTTGTTGTTGTTGCTAAAATATATATTATTTTTAATTGTCATTGTTCTTTTTTTAGTTTTTGTATTGTTTTTGCTTTTTTGTTGTTTTGCCTATTATTATTATTATTATTATTATTATTATTATTATTATTATTATTATTATTATTATGTCATTATATGATATATAATAATTGTTTGGCTGTTTTCCATTTTATTTCATTTTCCATTATTTTCCAAAAAAAGAAGAACAACAACAACAATAACAATAATAATAATAATAATAATAATAATAATAATAATAGCAACTCAGCTGAAATTCTTGACTGAAGGCTGAAAAGTCTCTTTAAAGACAGTTGTTTCATGAAAAGGCTCTTTTGACATTTCCTGCAGCTCTTTCTCTCAGGAGAGTTTTGGGCTCGTATCAGCTGCCTTTTTGCCCAGTAGATCCTCTCTCCTGTCTGTCTGTCTCTGGTCTGTCAGCCTTCCTCTCAAACCCTTTCTGTCCCATCAGTAAACGGAGTCTGTCAGACTGAAGGAGTGTCTGTGCTGTAATTCATCCGATCCAGCAGAGGTCAGTGTGGATCCTCAGAAACACTCTCAATCAGCCGCGCCAAAGCCACTAGAAGGCAAGCCTGCAACCATTAGCTGAAAAATCGTAACGGCTAAAGCTGACGCTTCCGGTCTGTCAGTACGTGGGAAAGGAGACCAGAGGCCGTTTTTTTTTAATGGATGTCAATGAAGGAGAGGCTCGACTACGCTGAATAAACAGCTTTTTAGAGGAAACGGCTGATCATTTAATGAATCGACAGCCTATCTGCTAATCTTCAACATGTTTTACACTAAACAGTACTTTTGGATTGAACTATTTTTAGAGTTTACCACGAAAAAAAATGCTGTTTTATTAGAGAAGTCACTGACTTTTTGCGACAGGTGGGATTCAGCTTACGGCACTTCTCATTCATTCCTATGGCATCCGTAAACGGCGACTGAGTGTCGCTCAACTCTGACTGAATTTCAATGATGTCAAGGCTGTAATGTGATTGTTTATTACGGCACACGTGATCCAAGTTAGCTGTTACGCTTTAGTAAGCGTAGTAAGTAACACAGACCCTCTCATCTCCTTATATTAAGAAAATCTCTGGCCACTCTCGCTCAGGGAAATGAGTCTGTCTGCTCAAATTGCCTGTGCAAATGTCCTGCGCTGCGAGAAACACACTAAACGCCGTTCAGCGGGAACCTGCAAGCAGCAGGGAGCCGTTTCTCCAGAAATGTCATGTTTTATATGCATGTGTTTGTTTGTTGGTTTATTTGTCTGCTGAAGTGAAGAACTAAGCATTCAGAAACTCCAACTAAAACAGACTGTGAGCCGAAATCAACATGAAATAACATTTACGATCCACTTTACTTCTGTCAAGATATTCAAACGCAGGGAGAAAGTTCAGCCAATCACTTGAGCTGGAAAAGTCATGTGACCCCTTGTGAAAAGGAAGTGCACTTAATTGTATTGAATGTGCACTTGAAGTGTACTTAAAATCTTAAGCTATATTTTTAAGAACTTTATTTGCAGATAATATAATATGAATGAAATAAAAGGCCACTTAAGTGACACTTTCAGGACTGTTTCTAAACACACTTAAGTACACTTTTAAAAAGTGTCATATTTTAAAGAAGTACACTTATTTTGTTGTGTTGACTAACATACTAAAGCACATGTAAAGAACTTGATTATCATTTTAACTGTAGTGTTATTCTGTATTACATTTAAAGTTAATAGATTTTACATGCACTAAATTGCAACTTCATCATTTCAAATATATGTATATATTCAATACATGACACACACGTTTTAATATAAATGACATTGAAGTAAATTTTAGTTGATCATACATGCTTGTCAGTGCATTCAGTAGTACTTTAACTATATTTCAAAGACAAGAGAAGTAATTATGAAATTGCATATAAAGATGTAGTTAAGTCCTGCAAATAACAGACAGTAAAGTGTCTGAAAACGTTCATTTAGTTCACACTCAAGTATATTATTTTTGTAATAACTATGCTAAAATGCACTTGTTTTTTCACAAGAGACTAATGACTGTATTGGAATTAATTGGCTAATGGAGCAAATTCATTAAACCATTATTGTAGAAATTCAGGGCAAAAAGTCTAAAGATTCCCCTGAAAGACTGTCCCCTAAAATGCATTAAAAATTAAAAAAAAAAAAAAAACATCTGCAAATGGACAGAAAAATAGAATGAAAACTTGAGAATGAAAATGACTTAAGATGTAAGTCTTGTTTATTGTAAAAAGAAGACTTACATCTTCATCAAAAAATACTTTTTGCAATGTAACTACCATCCGCAAACTACTCCAGTCAGTGAAACAGCCCTGTCTTCAGTATCTAAATGAAGTCCCTGTCAATCATCTCTACACAGACACGCCTCCTTTAGACATTAAACAGAGAATCTGAACAGATGAGTGTTTTCACCCTGATGACGGCGTTTATCCAGACGCTAAAGCATTAGTGCGAGAGGACTGGCTCCTGTAGATCACAGCACACTCAGCACTGATTCAACCGCTGTCCTCACCTCATCTGCATAATTCATTTCGTTAATCAGGCACTAAACTAACACAGACCAAACAAGCAAATAAACGCAGCGTTTGAATGACTGTCAGTGAGGAAGACACTTCTGCATAATGATGCATCACTGCTGAAACTGACCGACCAATCGCTGCTCTATATGAGGCATGAGAAGAAGAAGAAGACGTCAGGTAAAAAGGAAGCTCGTTTCAGAGGTCGAGCAAGTTTTACCTTTTGATGAAATATGTGACCCTGGACCACAAAGCAGAACCTGATTTTACCAAGTGCGACATGTTCCTGGATCAACCTCTTTGTTGACCCTGTAACAACATTGTGATTAACCAATCAGATTTGAAGAACCAGTTTATAGTTTTTGTGAAGTTTAGGCTTACAATCAGTGTTCATACATCAGTGTCATTCATCTATCATTTCCTCTGATTTTAGAGATTACTCATGGGTGAGGTTAGGTTTAGGTGTAGAGATATGGTCAAGAATAAATTTAAATAAATCAGTCATAAGGGTTAATTTTTTTAAATTGAGATTTATACACCATCTGAAAGCTGAATAAATAAGCTTTCCATTGATGTATGGTTTGTTAGGACAGGACAATATTTGGCTCTAAAATAACTGTTTTCTCTGTGAATATCTGTTAAACTGTAATTTATTTCTGTGATCAAAGCTGAATTTTCAGCATCATTACTCCAGTCTTCAGTGTCACATGATCTTCAGAAATCATTCTAATATGCTGATTTGCTGCTCAAGAAACATTTCTGATTATTATCAATGTTGAAAACAGTTGTGCTGCACAATATTTTTGTGGAAACTGTCATACATTTTATTTTTCAGGATTCACAGATGAATAGAAAGTTCAAAAGAACAGCATTTATTTAAAAATAGAAATATACTGTAACATTATAAATGTATTTACTGTCACTTTTGATCAATTGAACGCATAATAAACATTAACTTCCTTCAAAATTAAATCTTACTGACTCCAACAGTCGTGTACAAACTGTATATCTTCTGTTGAACACATTCGGTTTTGTTCAGTGTCTGATATGAGCTGAATTTAAAAGGCCACATGAACAACAACAACAACACACACACACATACATACACACACACACACACACACACACACACACACACAAATGGGTTTTAAGCAGAAAATTGGATTTGGCCAACATTCAGTGGCGTTGTGAACGCAGCTGAACACATACTGTAATCATCGCCAGAGCAAGTGACCCAAAGACAAGAGAAACACACTGACGAGTTCATTAATAGCCTACTAATTAAATTCCTAAGATGAAGAGAAACATGTAAATGATAAAGATCAGAAACTGGACTGTAAGATCCAGTGAAACGCCGCTCTGACTGACTGCTGGAGAGTGAGATGTTCTTTCATGAACAGCTTGAGCTTTTTATCCACCGCCTTCTGGACAAACACACTCTCTCACACACACACACAGACACAGACACAGACACACACACACACACACACACACACACACACACACACACAGACACACACACACACACACATTTTTTGTGATTAAATGCAAAAAATATGGATAATTACATTTATATAAATATTGCATTTTTATCTGCTTAATAGCCAAAATAATCATAACGAATCATTTGTTAACTTTCTCATCTAAAAGAGTCATTCAAACCAACCGATTCACTGAAATGAATCCGATGTATTAACGCTATAGGAGAACATGTTTGATTATTGCATCTGTATAACCACAACGATTTTATGTTTGTAACATTTTGTCCCATTTCACTGCTTCTTATTAAAAAAAGTTTGCGCCTGGAAAAGTTGGAGTGTTCTGAGAACAGCTTGGCTAGTTTAGTTAGTTAGTGCTCCCCAGCACTGAACACACACACAGATAATGACAAACAGGCTCAGATATCCATCCAGAAGCACTTCAGACCTGCGCAGAACTTTGATTGAGATCCAGAGACCTCCATCCGTCTCCCCGTTACACAATCCCAGCGGAGACTCGCAGGAATAAACCGCCAGCTGGCCTGCAAACACGCTTCCAAACAGTACAGAACAATTACAGCGCCTTCCAAGATCTCTCGCTTCGGCCAAACGCTAAAGTAGCGGAGCACGTGTCCATCGCCACAAAAAAATCACTGCTGATGGAGAGCAAAGATGAGCAGAAAGACCATCGCAAACCTGGTGGTGACTAGTCTGTAAAAATTATTTTTCTAAGTTGTGAATAAAGCAAAGATTATTGTAGCACATTTCACAAGAAAATACAATTTCTACTTCAAAACTTCACGTTTAATGTCTTACTTGATGTTTCTTTGTAACTATTTGTGAAATTTACTTCCAATGTCTTGTTTTTGTTTTTGTTTTGTTTTTTTTTTATTTACTTGTTAATTTTATTTATTTATTTATTTTTTCAATGTCATATTTTGTTAATTGTACTGCCTTAAAACAACCAAGACTAGTCTGGCCTGGCTGGGAGACAAGTAAGACCAGCAAAGCATCTTAGGCTGGAATAAGCAGATTTCTTTTTTTTTTTTTTTTCTGTATGTGATTATAAATAAAGTTCCATTTCATTCTCTTGAAGTAGTGTTAATTTCGTTAACGTAAACTATGATGAAAAATGTTCGTTGGAAAGCTTTTGTCCCATGACTAAAAAGAGATGAAGACGAGACGACAATAAGGTCAACAAACGATAGTTATGATTATATCAACATGCAATTTCATTGACGATAAAAGATGAGACTAAAATGTGTTCAAAAAATAAAAACCAAAATCTCTTTTTATTTCCATCAAAAAAGGAAACAAAACATTATTGCAGACTGCTGTATACGCCTCTACTATACGAGCTTTCATGTATGCGGTTGCCAAATGTCAAGAGGTCAAATCCCTGATTCAGAGCTTCTCTGTTACATTTTCTGGTGACGTTGATTTGAAAACACCGACAAACAAGCTGGAGTTTGGTGATCAAAATGAAAGTGTCAGTCCACTAGTTCTGTCATGAGATCTCGAATATATTGTTTGTGATTGTGTATGCTGAATAAATTCACTTACTCAACCGCTGTTGTTTTAATAGAGAAAGCATAGGCTATTGCAATTTGGAATTATTGGAATTACTATTAGGAATTTCACTGCTATAATATTTGTTGTTTGTTTTACTTGTTTTCATAATGTAGACAGAGAGAGTGCATAAGTCTTTAATATTAATTTATATAAAAATAAAATAAACCATGTGTATGAGTCGACATTCTATTGATTTGTGCTCACTGGTGAAAATGCAATGCCTGAAATGCAAAAGTAAATTTCTCAAATGACAACAATCACTACAATTATAATTTGAGCAAATATATATATATATATATATATATACACTATCAGTTTAACCATTACACAGCATGACGTAAATGTGACAAAGATTTATTTGACTAAAACTAAACTAAAATGCTGAGACTTTTAGTCAACTAAAACTTAACTAAAATAAAAGATTAAATAGGATAAGGATAAAATGGGATAAGGTTAACTAAATATGATAAAAAACTAACAAGGACATTTAACAGTGGAATAAGACAAAGACTAAAATTGAAAATAGCTGACAAAATTAACAATATCCTGAAGTAGGTTATTTCACAACAAAACAATCTAATTAATTGTTTAATGTGAATAACAACAATAAGAGTTGCTAAAGCGATCACTGATGCGGTCTGATGTGGTTTCTGGAGGCCTTCGGCTCGGTCAGGTCAGGTCAGGTCGGTCAGTGTTATTTGTGAAAGTCTTCAGCGTGTTTAGTAGGAATGTGTGTTATTATCATGAATTATTCCATAATCCACTGACACCTGCTGCACAGTTTCATTCATTATTCATGTTTATCATTAGCCCTATAATGACGCCATGACCTTCTTCACATCTCAGTGTCTCTGTTCACACGTGTGTGTGTGTGTGTGTGTGTGTGTGTGTGTGTGTGTGTTTTGAAGAGCATCTGATGATCTCCATGAGAAAAACAACTCAATAAGAAATCAATAAACATCATAAATAATGTCTTAATGAAGGTAAAATGTGTGAAAGTTCAAGGTTATAATTGCAAATATCATTAACTTAGTTTAAAAACAGCAGAAGTTAATGAAAATCCCACACTATGACTGAAATGTGTGTGTGTGTGTGTGTGTGTGTGTGTGTGTGTGTGTGTGTGTGTGCGTTTTTGTGACAAATGAGGACATAAATTTGTATAATGACACAGGTATGACACGGGTATTACAAGGTGAAGGTGATTTTTCAGGACATTACCTCATGTTCCCACTTTTCAAAACGCTTATAAATCAAACAGAGTGAGTTTTTTGGGGGAAAGTAGAAATGCACAGTCTCCTATGAGGGCTAAGTTTAGGTGTAGGGTTGGGTGTAGGGCAATAGCATATACAGTTTGTACAGTATAAAAACCATTACGCCTATGGGATGTCCCCACTTTTCACAAAAACAAATGTGTGTGTGTGTGTGTGTGTGTGTGTGTGTGTGAGAGTGTGTGTGAGTATACATTTATATAATAATGAAATTCTGAATGATAATGAATACAACTGAGTGTACAAGGGTTCAGAAGTGGCACAATCATTCTGCAATTATATGTTCTGCTCATGTAACATTTATGTATGTATTTATTTATTTGTTTATTTATTTATTTATTGCTCTTATAATCAGATCCCTTCCCTAGTTATAAATTTGCACAGACACACACATCTCTGTGTTCTTACACACCCATATTGAATAAAACTTGTACATAGAACTATGTAAATTGTATAAACTGTATGTGTATTTTATCATGCTGTTGCAGTTACTGTCACACATAAAAATATCATTACATGTGCAGCAAGGAATCATTTACAGAGACACATTTGTGACAGAGGATCAGAACGCAGGATCTCCAGACACATTTTCAAAGCTGAACTATTTTTAACTTTATATGATGTCTTAAAAACGCAGTGCTCATGGCACGAGGTGCTGAAAAAACAGCAAATGTTGTTGCGTCTTTTCTTAAGGGAATGACAGGCACTTTCAGTGATGATTTCCACAAACTTTCACTGGAAAATGATGCTATGTGGAGGTCATTTCTCAAGAAAGGATCACACTGACCTCTGATTCATTCACACTCCGATTCTCTTTTGGAGCTCAAATACTAGAGAAACTACAACGACTGATGCGAAAGAGAGACCTTTAGCTGCCCTCGTATCACATCAGCGTTCTGAGCAGACAGACAGTTTTACACCCTCATTTGCAATACAGTGATTAAAATAAGCAAGACAACCTTAACCGCTGAAATAGGGCGCGTGAATTTTTAATGAGAGCACATTCAAAATGCATCAAACGTTAAAGCGCAGATATCACTTTTTTACACATGCTCATGAGATTTCAAAATGGATACAAAGACTTTCAGCGTGTGATTCTCCCTTCACATGCGCAGAAATATTCATCTGAAGAGCGTGAAGCAGTAGATGAACAGAGATTCTGGCAGGTAGCGAGAGAAAGACGCTGGACGCACAGGAGAACACGAGAAACCCAGCCCGCCATTCAGGAACACGGCTAATTGATTACAGTTCAGCGAGTGTTCATGACAGGGCAATTAGAGAGAATAAGACATCAAGCACCGCAAAACTAATCGGGTTGTAACGGCAAATTACTAGCGCTGTGTCTGTTGAGCCGGAGCCATTCAGCAGTGAGAAATGAGAAATACGGCCACCTTATATAAGATGATGGTACACATGCTATCGTGTGTTTAAGAGGTCATTAATTACAGTGCCATTTCAATTCATATATTTGTACACATTTGTTAGATAACTGTGCTTCGGTAACAGGGTTGATGCTAACAGGCTTGACTGTTTCATATGAGGTCATGAAGCTACAAGGTTCCTTAAGGACAATGCTGATGTTTCTACCCGCTTTTTAATGATCGGCAAAAAGCAAACCAAGGTAACAGGGTTGACATTTGAAGCTCACCTCTTACTGATAAACACAACTAAAGTCAATATAAGTGATAAAAAAATTGCTTTGAAGTTCAAAAGAAGAGGATAATTACTGGAGAAAGCTTATAGTAAAACTTTTAATTTTGATGTTATTATAAAAGTCACTTTTTAAACGTGTACTTAAGTGTGGTTAAGTCATTTAAGTGGCCTTTTGTTTCATCCATATTATCTGCAAGTACAGTTTTAAGATTTGAAGTGCATATTCAGTACCATTAAGTGCACTTATTCACAACAGAAATACGCATTTTGACTGAGAAAGAGATGCTAGCCGTCAAAAGTGTTTTACCATCTGACGCTTACAGACAGTAACAGTGGTTTCTGTTCAAATATTGATGATCTGAGGTGTTATTTTCACAGGTTTACAGCAAACAGACTCACTCACATCTGCACACAGACAACATGATGAAACGGGAAGTTTTCCTCGCTGACACTTTCACAGCGGTTTGACCAAGAACACAGGTCAGAAATCATGACTAATTAATAACTAATTAGAGAGACATGAGAGAGGAAGACGGGTCACACACACACATACACACAGCTACACAGATAATCACATTAAAACAGAATCTTGTTGTGCCACAGTGCAACTACAAAAAGCTGCAATTGAAATGAGTGTTTGCTGTTTGAGGATCCGCCGTCAAAGCGCATGACCTAAATCTGGAATAAAATTATCTCTGACAATTACAGCTAATACTAGACATGATGTTGTGTCAGTAGATCAATACAATTAATTATACGCACATTCTCTATCACTGAACTGAGACTGCATCCATTAGTCATGACTGCTTCTCCTACAGTTCATTTTCTGCTTTATCTCAACTACTGCCATACAAGCATTCAATGCTGATTAAGTTAGTCAAACATGCTTGTATCTACCTGAATAATAATGCATCTGGTTTAATGACAGACGTTCGTAACAAAAAAAAAAAAAAAAAAACAGTTGATTACCACATCTGAGCATGTCTGTTTCTGTGCTTGTGTGCTTGTGTTGAGTGTTTCAGGCTTTATTCCTGAATGCAGTATGTATGTGTTTAATAACGCAATTCAAAATAATCACATTAGTATTTAACTACAACTAACAGCAAGACTTGAGGTGACATTCACACTCAGAAACTCAAGAGAAACTCTTCCTGAAGGTCCTCGCAAGTGCAGAGAGCGAAATACCCAGCCGTTTATTCATTCGGCGCGTCTGCAGATACATTATCTTTCTGAGAATGTTATTTTAGTGTGTGTCTGGCGCTCCTGCTGAATAAAGTGTCCCACAAAACAGGGGAAGTCTTAAAATAAAGGTGCTGATAAAAGCATCTGGCAGGTACATTTGTTCTGCTGTATCTGATGCTGAGGAAACAGTCGCTCCACACAACAAGAAATGACCTTACACCACGTTAACACGTTATAATGACAAAACATAACAGCACAACACCATCAAACCCATTAAAACACCTCCGTAATGCTCCATTCTGAGTGCTGGTGAAACAAACTACCAGTGACCATGCTACTAACATGCTACATTTTCAGCACACTAAACACCAATCAGTTTTAAACCTTTTTTCCTCATATTTTGTATTTTTATGGTGATAAATTATATTTATGCAGTAGTTACAATTCATTTATTGCCTGTTAACCACACTGTAAAAAAAATCCGTAAAATGTACGGTAAAAAAACGGCAGCTGTGGTTGCTGGAATTCTACCGTAAAAAATACAGCGAGAACATTTTAGCTTTTACGGTTTTAACTTAAATTTACACTTAAATACCGTAATTTCATTAACTGATATAATTTTAATATACCAACCTATTGAAGTACTGAAATCTGTTTTGTACCTTTGAAATACACTGATAACCACCAAATGCAGGTGGTGATGAGAAAGTCACATGATGAGCCAAAGCCCATCACAAGCAGCTTTTAAATAATAACATATATAGAAGGTGCACAGTGTCATTCACACAAGCACTAAACACCATCATGGTGAGACTCATTAAACTGAAATATGCAATAAACATTAATTTAACAACATTAGATGTAACATACAACCCTAATAAACATAACTGATAAGAAAAAACTAAGAAGAAACATAGTTATTTCAAAGAAAAAACATCAAATTCAAACAAAATTTGAAATGCAGCGCAGGGAATTCTGGGAACGTCAGTTTACGGTTTTTCCCTGTAAATTTTACAGGAACTTACCGTTAACCATTTAACAGGTTTTTACTGTGGCATTTTCACAGTTTTTTACCATTAAAAATCACTTACAGTGCACTTTTTGAGTATTTATTGTTATGAAAAGCACAAAAATAGTATTTTTACATTTTATTTGAAATATTTTCCAGAACATGTTTTACTCTAAAACTGTGAGAAACTCAAAGCCACTAACCAAAACAAGTTGTGCCCCAAATTTGAAGTTAGTGAAGAAATTTGTTTCCCATTCATTGCTAATGTGGTCATTTTTTAACCACAAGCAATGAAAGATTTTATTTTATTTCATTTCATTTCATTTCATTTCCAAATAGCAAGTGCCAAAACCTTATTTTGTACCTTTCTGATGAAGTTAAAAATTCAAACAAAAAAAAGTCAAAAAAATTAAAAAAATAAATAAAATTAAAACCTTTTGGTCAAAAATTAGCAAAGAGCACCAGTGGATTAAAGGTTTATTTCAAGTATAAAAATTAACACTTATACGCAAAAAAAGTTTGTTGAACAATTAAGATTGTAGTTTATTGAGAGTGCACTTCATAAACTTAAAAGCGGGCAAGAATATAGCAAGTAAACTAATAGTGCACATTGTAGACTTATAGTTCACAGTATAATTGCAAATAATAAAAAAAAAAGTTAAACTGGTTTTACTACTGTTAGAATTAAAATACACTGAAAAGTATACTTTTTGAAAAGTTTAACTACTTGACGTGCATCTTGTCTGTAGTTTAATTACTTTTAATTTAGAGTAGCTAGACTGTAGTTTACCTCATTTAAATGTATGAGTAGCTTGGAAAACAACTATTTCAAAATAGCTTCCCTAAAAAAGCTTTCAGGTCAGCGAGTATGTCTGGAGTCGCTCTTGGAGGAGGATTTGTTTGAGATTGTTTTAATGGGATCAGCACTTCATTTGCCGTGCGTGTGTGTGTGTGTGTGTTCTCCTGAGATCAGGAGCCGTTCCTCTGTTCTCCAGCACAGGAGTGTGTGTGTGTGTGTGTCTCAGAATAGCTGCGCTGCTCCTGCAGCACTAATTGCGTGTCCACGCGCTGGACATATTGAATTCTGTTTAGCCGCCGTTGGTCATTTGATGTCTCTGATGTTTAGCAGAAGTGTAACACTCAGCAGAAATGGCTCCAAGCGCCCACAACAAGCAACTTATGAAGGTCAGAGCAGGAGGAGATTTGCCAGAAATAACATCCAAAAAACAAAGCGCAGATTGAGAGAAGCTCTCCCGGCCTTCAAACAATCACCGTACGAATGCTAATGCTCTGAGCGGCCTGTAGCGTCACTGTATTGATTCAAGTGCTCCGTGTGTCCAGAGCCCTTGACAGACTCTTGAAATGCAGCTAATGACCCATTACTGAATCAGCTCATAATAATTATAAAACGCTTCCATGCTCTTTCTGTTTGTCAGATGGAAACTAAAGTTCCGATGAAGCCTCAGATATGCAAATATAAGTGTCTCTGCCCAATACCGTAGGAGCCCGGTCTGACCAACCTTACATAAATTACCATAAATTAGCCGAGTGTAGCCTGAACAAACAGGGATTGGATGAGTCTTTCCCTGCAAACTGGGTTGCCAGATTGGCATTGAAGCCAATTAAAATCCCTCTAAGATCAACACGGCTTCACAGCTTGAGGAACCAAACAAAAACTGGAGGGAAAACACAGCTCAGAAAAATTAGATGTCAAAAATTATTATTAGTAGTATTATTTTATGAGTCCATATACTGTAGCACTGTTGTGTTTCAGAAAATTGTTGCTGGGATTAGGGCTGCAACAACTAATCGATAAAATCGATTATTATCGATAATGGAAATCATCGACAACGATTCTCATTATCGATTAGTCAGGTCTGCCCACATTGCACGTCCAACTTCAGCCGGTGGGGTCAAATTAACGTTACAGCACTGAATAACGCATTTCTGTGGCCAAAATGCATCTAAAAATAGTGAAGGAAACAGAATGAGATGCTGCGGGAGAAGTAACGTTACGTGATCCAAGCTGCACAAAACATAATGCATTAGTGTAATGGTTTGCCCTGTCAGGTGCTTTGACAGATGTGTTTGCGTCCTCAGCGTAAACACTTTCAGTTTACGGTCATAGCCTTATCTGTAAATGTCACAAATTCACGCGAGCATTTCCATTTTTGCTTAAAGTTCCGTCCTGACAGTCTGCGTTAAGTTTAAATCTTTACTGAATGAGCGCGCGTCAGAGAGGGATTAATATTCAGCGCAAAAACATTCATTGTGCTGAAATATCTGTTGTTGAACGTTAAATTAAGGTTTAAAAGTCAACATGTAGTGCACGTATTTTATGAAAGTAGGAACTGTAAAGGGATAACCGCGTGTAATTGTCTGAATATAAATATCAGACGCTTCATAGCCGCCTTTTACAGGATAAAGAAATTACACTACGTGACTGTGATCAAAAAGTGAACATGTGTTCCTGCAGAACATTACTCTTACCTGTTGGTTAACACTGAGTTTGTGTTTTTATTATATCTTTATTATTATCTTAATTTTTGATGAAGAGATTTAAACTATAGGCCTATATACAGTGCAAATTAAATTTAAATTTATTAAAACAAATTTATGTAAGGGTTATAACAAATCATGTAAGCTTTGTGCCACTGCTGCTCTAAACTAACAGTATTGGTGTTTACGAAAATCATTTTTTAGCTATCTGTATTGGTTAGTCCTCCAATATGTGTAAGCTCTTTAGTAAGAGTAGGCTATTTCTAATGCTATAATATAATTATTTCTGTTATCTATGAAAGAATGAAAGATCTATGAATGATTTTTTTTTTCAGATACCCAGTTACAGTCAAAAAGTACCTAAACAATGTCAGCAAGAATGCATGCTGTTATGAAAGGATTATTAAAACATCATAATTTAAAATGTATTTTAAAGTAAAACACAATTTGACATTGTTACAAAAGTCACTTTTTAAAAGTGTACTTAAGTGTGTTTAGAAACAGTCATGAAAGTGTCTCTCTTTAAGTCACTTAAGTGACCTTTTATTTCATTCATATTATATTAGCTACAAGTACAGATTTTAAAAATGTACATTTGATGTTTAAAGTACACTATAGTGCACATTCTACACAGTTAAGCACACTTCTTGGAATGTCGTTATGCTCGAGCACTTTCTGATTACATGCTGAGAAGTATGTAGTTTCCCATAACCAGCAGAGCACACAGTTGTAGTGCGTAGCATAAGTATGCGAATCAGGACGCAGCCGTTCTTTAGATGTGGGATCTTGGATTTAGCGTCAAATCTGTTCGGCTCCCAGCGGGTTTTAAAGGTCTTGATGATCTGCTGCTGCTGGATAGAGACCAAATCCACAGAGAAACACTCAGGTGTAAAGAACTGACATTCATCTACCAATTAACATCAATCCAGAGCAATACAAGAGCTTTGATGAGTGTGTGTGTGTGTGTGTGTGTGTGTGTGTGTGTGTCACATTAAAGCACTTTACGAGGGTAAAAATCACTTCAAATGCAGCTCCAACAGATGTGATTTGATGGATAATTGGATTAATGAGCTTTAAAGGCTTACGAATGTTTGCTTACAGTTTACAAACTGCATTTACACATGAATCACTAACAACAGTCCAGGTTTGACTTCATCTGCAGTTTGTGTGTGTGTTTGCATTCACTGGTCCATGTGTGAAGTGTCTCGCTCATTTTGATGTTCATTAGACGTAAGCGTCCACAGATACGCGCTCGTTTGATTTCACTTTCCTGGAAAGAAGATGCAAGGAAACGCTAATTGATCCAAAGGTTCTGAAATGTGAAATGAGCAGGTTTATCTCCTCTCTGCCAAACATCAAATGAATCGAAACATGAAATAAATAAACTGATATGGCGAACAGTGAGAGAAAGGTGAGTTTATATTATTGGCTGTAGCCGTTGTCTGGAGTCAAATCGTTCATCCACATTCATTTGCAAACAGATGAGAGTCGGTGTGTTTACTCATCTGTCAGCTGTCAGCCATTCTGCCACTCTGACCTTGTCTTGTGTTCGTTTGATTGCGTTTGACATGCTCTTTCACAATAAATGTGTCGAGTCTCTTTGTGTGCGTAAAGTCAAGAGATAACCGATATCTCATCAATACCCTACAGGCTCTCAAAGAACCAGCAGAAACACAAACACAGAACGCATTAAAACAGTCCATGCCTAACGTCTGTTTGAGTTTCCAGAGTTAGAACCACAAACACACTTAATGTCAACTCTACTCTGATGAAACTAAGAATAACAGAAACTCTGCTGTGAGGTTCTGAGCAAATAAAGATATGTGTATACCGTGGTGAAGAAGAAATGCACTTAATTGTATTGAAAGTACGCTTGTAATGTCCTTCAAATCTGTGAAATCCTTCAAAGTATATTAAAAATAATTAAAAAACTGTACTTGCAAATAAAGTAATATTAATGAAATAAAAGGCCACTTAAGTGACTTAAAAAGAGACATTTTCATAACTGTTTCTAATCACACTTAAGTACACTTTTAAAAAGTGACCTTTGCAATAATGTCTAATTAAATGTTTTACTTTAAAGTACATTCTAAATCATTATGTTTTTATAATCTTTTGTTGTCTTTTAAAGAAGTACACTTATTTTAATGTGTTGCCTAACATACTAAAGCACATGTAAAGAACTTAATTTTAACTGTAGTGTGTTATCCTGTATTACATTTAAAGTTAATAGATTTTAAATGCACTAAATTGCAACTTCATCATTACAAATATGTAATTACAAATGTATTTAAATACATGACATACAAAAATCCTAAATGCTTAAATCATAAATGCTTGTCAGTACATTCAGCAGTAACCATATTTCAAAGACAATATAAGTAATTATAAAATTGTTTAATTTAATTTAATTTATTTGGTACCACTTTATTTTAAGGTGTCCTTGTTACACATTACTATTATAATAACAATAAATTATGCATCATTACATTCAAGTAACACTAAACCAAACCCAAATACTAAACCTAACCATATAGTAAGTACATATAGTTAATTAATATTACTCAGTACTTACATTTATAATTACACTGTAACAAGGACACCTTAAAATAAATTTTAACCATTTATTCATTTGGCAGAGAATTACATATGCATTAAAAAAATGTACTTAAGTCCTACTTAAGTGGATCAAAAACACTCTAAAGTTCAGCTATTTTAATTTAATATTAATGTAAACTATGATAAACTTATTTTTAATTACAATTAAAATCCAGTTAAATGTCAAAAACATTGATTCAGTGTCGTGATTTTCTGTATATTGCCTGAGATCATCTGTTTTCTCGCTTCATCCACAGGGAGGACCTGTTTGAATTCATTACCTACAGACTCAGAATTCAGTAAATCACTGCAAATATCAGCGCTGACGTAACAGATGAGGCATGATGGAAGATTGAGCGTTGTGTGTTATTTAATTAGGCGGATGAATTCCAGTGCTTCATAGAAGGACACAGAGAGGAATAAGCAGAAAGTGAGACGCGGAGCAGACAGAAGAATGAAGACTCATGTGAGCAGCAGAAACACGCCGAACACATCTTAAACAGAGTCAAGACTGAAAAACTGGACTCACACTCAGATAAACGGCTGGCAACATTCTGTCATCGATCTGTAATTTCTCATGACCTTTGATTCTGCATCTTAAGATTCATCATTGGTTTGGGTCACTACAAATCCCATCAGCCATAGAGCAAGGTTTTCTTACTCTCGCTTTCATTACACTTTCCATTATGTGTATTTTTGAATGAAAGACACAGATTACTTAAGGTAGTTAATGGTTATGTAGTGTATCATATGTTCCACCTACTTCAACTTTAAAAGTTCAGTTGCTGGCTTCAGTATAATCAAATTGTCAACTCATCTATCAAATTTCAAGTATTAAAAAAAAAAAAAAAAAAAAAAAAACATACTTTAATAATAGACTTTAAAAGAATATACTCAACTATGAACTGAATGAAATGTTTTCAGACACGTAACTGGAGTTAATTGTAATTAGATGAAAATGTATGTTCAAATTCATATTAAATGCAATTAAAGCTGAACTTTAGAGTATTTTTGTGTTTATATGTAATTTCATAATTACTTCTATTGTCTTTGAAATATGTACTGATGAGCATTTATGATCAACTAGCACTTTATTTTACAGTCCTGTTACTTATGTACATACTATGTTCTTATTTTTGTATTTACAATAACTAGGTAAAAACTAGGTACTTACCCTGAACCTACCCCTAAACCTAACCCTACCCTATGTAGTTACCTTATACTACAAGTACTTTCTTAGATAGGTACACTGTAAGTACATATAAGTACACGTACTTTAAAATAAAGTGCAACCATATAATTCAATGACATTTCTATTGAAACGTACATCATGCATTTACATATATTTGCAAATTTAGTGCATTTAAAATATATTATCTTTAAATTTAAATATTGGATAACACACTATAGTTAAAATGATAATCAGGTTCTTTCCATGTGCTTTAGTATGTTAGTCAACACATCAAAATAAGTGTACTTCTTTAAAACATGACACAAAAATTATTAAAGCATAATGATTTAAAGTGTGCGTTAAAGTAAAATGATTTAAAAGTGTACTTAAGTGTGTTAAGAAACATTGGGTTACACTTTATTTGGTAACACTTTATTTTAAGGTGTCATAATACAGAGTAATTACCTAATTAAGTACTTAGTAGTAGTTGTTGTACTTAGATGAAACAAAATTTACTTACCATGTAACTAAGTTATGGAACAGCCTGTAATTACAGTTTGTAATTGTGTAGATGTAATAAGCAGCTACTGTTACACATATGTAACAGGCCGAACTACTTGTACACTTAAGTACCATCTTGATACACTTTATTTTAAGTAGATTATGCCTGTGTAATATTCTGTAATTGTAATGTAATTAGAAAGGTATTACATGTATTTAAGCTGTGTACTGGTGGGTTAAATCAAACTAAGGTGCAGCTGGATAAGGTGTACAGTATAGATACACATGAAGTACACTTAAGTACAATCTTGATACACTTTATTTTAAGTAGCTTATGTCTGTGTACTTTTAAGTACGTTGTATAAAGTCTGCAACACACATGTAACAATATTTTGGTTACATAAGTAGCTGTGTAACAGACTCGGTCTGTTACATATGTGTAACAGTAGCTGCCTATTACATCTACATAATTACAAACTTTAAGTACACGCTTTTCCATAACTTAGTTGCATGGTAAGTATATTTTGTTTCATGTAAGTACAACGGCTACTACTAAGTACTTAACTAGGTAAACCGTACAAAGCAGTACAGATATTGTGTGTCTTTGTTTGACTGGTTTTGAAAGGGATTTTTTCTTTTGTGATTTAAGAGCGTGTCTGGACTCTTCAGGATGATGTCACACACACGTGCCACACACTCGTTCTGCTTGTGTTCTTTCTGCGTTTCTGATCACAGATGTCCACGACACCGCCAGATCTCAGAGAAACTCACAGGAAACAGCTTGTTCGTTCTCCCAGCATGCTCTTCTTCTCTCTGAGCGGCTCATGGAGTCTAATGTGGACGTTTAAAGACTGAAGTGACTGGAATCCACACACAGATCTGCTAACGGAGGATGACAGATCCCTCACTGCCACAATCCGCTCATTAGTGTTTGCACATAAGTCTGAAACATCTACATGTGACTAATCAAACTCATTTGATCTCTTTGAATGGATGAATTTAATCATCAGAGCGAAACACAAGCATGAATCTCTGAGAGCTCAGAGAATGAAATGCTGCGGTGGTGTTTCAACACAACGTTGTGTGATTTTCACAGCACATTTGAGACGCCACCCAGCAAAGCAGCCTTCAGTACGACGCCTGTCTGAAACACAAACACGCCGCTGTAACTGCTGTGTGTGGATATTTCTTTATATTTTATTACTTTTATCTGATGACTCTTTCAGGAGTCCCCAGGAGCATCAGAAAATGTAAGAAATAGAAACTGAAATTAAATCAAAATAAACCGAATCAAATTGAAATAATAAATAAATTAAGGTTACATAGAAATATATATATATATATATATATATATATATTTGGGTGTTGGGGGGGGGGGGGGGGGCAGCTTGCATTAATATTAGAAATGTTGCTTTGACAACTGAGTGAAATAAAATTGTTTAAGTTGAATTAAATTACTAAAACCAAAACTGCAATAAAAATAAATTACAACTACATAGAAATATTTTTAAAAATACTAATGAAAATGACAAAAGCACATAACAAAATAACTAATACTTCAACTAGTATTAAAATTAAAAATGTAAAAAAAGCTAATTAAAAATAATAATGAATACTATAAGTATGCAAAATAAGTATACAAGTTTGTTAGTATACAAATGCAGGTAAATGTTCAAAATAACACTTAACTGTTAACAATATATGTTTTAAGAAAGAATAAAATGAAAACAAAATCATGGTCACTAAGAAATACATCAGTCTGGTAAATGTTCTCAGTTAATCTCTGATCAGTTCATCTGAAGTACGTTCAGCAGTTTTTTTATTTATTTAGTTTTCCTCCTCACAAGCAGCAGGAAACCTGATGTGATATTTCACCCGATCACATGATCAATAATCAATAATTCAGCATCTCATTCTGAACTTCAAGACTCTAAATGAATCTCATCCAAGTCTTCTCATCAAGACTGACATGCATTCTTCAGTGTGACCCTGATGTGTATGAGTATTTATTTATGACACACACACACACACACACACACACACACACAAACAACACACACAGGGAAGTCTTCATTAGCTGTGATGTTGTGAGGAGCAGAGAGTTTATGCATATGATGAACCCTTCACCTCATACAGATCTCATCCATTATGCATGGACGATCCAACAGGACTCAACACACACACACACACACACACACACACACACACACACAGGTAATGAGGATGTTTAAGCAGTTAAATGGCTGTAATGTTGCTCTATCAGTGTGTGTAAGTCTGCTTGATCTCACCAACTACAGCATTTGAATAACAGCTCCAAAAAAAAACAAAAAACAAAGAAAACAAACATCTTTGTACACAAGCATCACTGTCTTTACTAGCACAGTTGGAGCACATTTCAGGCTTTACAAAGGAAGTCACCTGTCTGAAATATTTGCAAAGAAATGTCAATAAATGCCGGTTACAGCTGAATGACTGTTAATGGAGAAAAAAGCTTTTAGTATGGGGGTAGAATTGTTCTATAATTCCAAATAAATAGATTATGATCCACAAATAAATGTAAAGAGATTAACAAAAATTAACGGCTTGACTGAAAAACTGGGAAATGCTGTTGGCTGTTTTGTGATGGCAATTTAACCTATTTCACAAACTGTTATGTTTATCATGAGGTTAATTCCAGTTATTTATTAGTCAGTTACCTATTAATGTTTTACATCTTGAATAACATGACGCTTACATAACGCGTTGTATCCAGTATAGTGTTGTTCCCATAACCGTGATTTAAAGCGCTGTTTCTCTGGCATTTTCAATGGCACGTAAAATACAATACTGTGGCTTGGCTTGAAACACAGTCTAATGGTCTAACGAAATCCAATTTTAAACATCTTTTTCTGTACCAATTTTTATGGCTTTTATATTTCCTATTTGAGCCAACGCAGATGAATGAAGTTATTTCAGGGCGAGACCACCCTGATTGTAAGGCAAAACGTGATTGGCTATAGCGAGAATGGTGGGTGGAGTCCATGCATTTGTGGATTGTCAGCGTCTTGACGCTAGAAATGTTTCAAAATGCACAGCGACCAATCCACAAATGCGTGCAGCGATTTACAAATGCACAGGACACAATTCACAAATGAATGCCAGGCAAAGTTGCGTTTGTGACATAAAAAGATATTTGTGAATGTTTTTTTATTTGCAAATCTCATTTTATTTTCTGTGTAAATTTAATTCATGTTTGTGAAACTAAGATTTATTTGTGGATATCATTCTATTTATTTGTCAATATGTTTAATTTTTGTTAATCTCTTTACATTTATTTGTGGATCATAATATATTTATTTTGAATTATGCAACAATTATACCCCCATATTTTAGGCAGTAAACTGACTGTATAAAAAAAAAAAAAAAAATGCTGTGATTAGTTGTCATCACAACTTCAAATTCAACATTATAATAAGTAATAATAAGCAATAAGACTTAAAGTGTTCATGTTTTACATGAAATTATAACTTCAGTTAAATTTAGTTTAGTTAAGTTGGATATTTAAGTTATTTTAAGTTGTTATAACTAATTTACAGTGCTGGTGTAGTTATCATGCTAAACGTACTTAATTATTATAGAAATAATAAAATTGAAAAGAATACACTTAAGTGTGAACTGAATGTAATGTTTCAGATACTGAATTGCATGTTAATTGCAATTACTTGAAAATGACTTCTATTGTATTTGAAATGTGGTTAAAGTACCGCTGAATGACCTGACGAGCATTTATGATCAGCTAAAATATACTTTGATGTTATTTCAATCAAAACGTGTGTATTTAAATAAAGCTGCAATTTAATACATTTCAAATCTATTAACTTTAAATGTAAAGTCGAATAACACACTACAGTTAAAAAGACAATCAACTTCTTTAAAACACCAGAAAAGATTATTAAAACAATGATTTAAAATGTGCTTTACAGTAAATCTTTTAATTTGCCTTTAGTAGAAAGTAGAAAGGTCACTTTTTAAAAGTGTACTTAAGTGTGTTTAGAAACAGTCATGAAAGTGTCTGCCTTTAAGTCACTTAAGTGGCCTTTATTTCATTCATATTATATTGTCTGCAGGTTTTAAAAATATATATACTTGACCGTAACACACTTAAACAGTAACATGTTGAGTTAATTTGGATGGTTTTCCTGACGTGGTTAAGATATTTTGAATTATTTTGCTCGTCCCTCAGACGTCATGTAGGGAACATGTAGAGGTGGTTGAGTTTTTTGGGACAAGCTGCTCTGATGGACTGCTGGCACTGGCGGGTTCTATGGGACTGCATCTGGCCTTATTTTAATAGATTACAAGAGTCTGGATTTAACTGGTTATCTGTTTACTGTTTAAACGCAGGACCTCACGATCGGAGCCAGCAGCGTCTCTTCACCAGCGGCTCCAGGAGAAAACAGGCCTACTGTGCGCAAACGAACTGTTTTTTGATTACACCATATTAAAATCAGGAACTAGTTTACGATCCGCAGAAGCAGTCGCTTCTCTCGTGGGAATTAGATCAGAAGTTTGTTGGGAAGTTTTGTGATGAATTACAGTAGCTGCATCTTTTCAGATACAGAAGAGAAAAGAGTTCGGAGGAGTTTGGTTTAATTCTGATGACTGAAAACGGTTTGGGAACATCACCTGTAGTTGAGAAGCTGTGTTAGACATGGACATGGACTTTACAGTGAGAGTGGATTTTAATTAACAAGGAACTAAAGTCGCATGTAGAGCTCCACAAACCAGCATCACCTCAAACAGCTCGAACATCTCCAGCGTTACAGACATCAAGACCGGAGCTCATTTCTAAACATTTCATAAAATTAATACAATCATGGTTTCATATGTGAATTAGGATAAATGATCTATTTTTATTCAAGCTTTTTTTTTTTTTAATTTTGATTTATATTTAGTTTGTTTTTTTTGTTTTTTTGTTGTTGTTGAAAAAGTGATGTAATGTGGTAATAAAGGATAGATATTTTATTAAACAACTGTAAATATCTGAGTTTCTCTCTCTCTGTCCCATTATTTGGATTTTAACACCTTCCTAATTAAAGCGTGGGGTTAATGAAATCTCTCTCACGCGCTGGAACGATAATGAGAGAGAGAATCTGTTAATCTACAGGAGAAAGCCTGGAAACAAGGTGTTAAAAATAATTTTTAATTTTCACTTAAGCGGGATGTGTGAGATTTCCCACCTTTACAGAACGAGAGCAAACGCTTCCTGAAATCATATTTAATATTGCTGAAATCTCTTCATATTTACTAAGATATCTAAGCCAGGTTACATCACAGACCAGCTAAATAAAACTAGATTTATCTGCCATTTTCACACATTATTATATTACATTATAATTTAATGTCCTGTGTTTACTCGTGTACATCAGTTAATGCCAGCACACGTTTGTGTGTGTGTGTGTGTGTGTGTGAACCCTCCCTCCTCCATCCCTGGAGCAAGCGTCATCATCGAACATGATGGACAGCTCAGAAGTGTGTGTGTGTGTGTGTGTGTGTGTGTGTGTGTGTGTGTGTGTGAGAGAGTGATGAATAATGCATGTGGAGGTCAGATCAGGGTCATCATAATGAACGAGAGGTCAAACATACGCACACTCCAAATCTCTCCAGACACACACACTCACACACACACACACACAGACTCAGAAGTGCTTATCAAAGCAGTTTGATGATCTTAAACGGGTCTAAAGGGGTGAAACGTCTTGAGAAGCACAATAAAGTATTTGAAGCGCTGGTGAAACTCCTTCTGACCTCTGTATCGAACTCAGATCCCCTTCAGTCACTGCATCAACACCAGCTGAGAGCAAGCGCTCATCATATGATCAAACACAGGAAACTTCTGTCCAATATTCAGATGTGTCAGGAGGCACAAAACTGAGCTTTTGTTGTCCATCAAATGGTCAGTAAATGGAGCTGTTAATGATCAGAAAATCAACCTTATTGGGACAAGCTAAACATTTGATGAAACATTTTATTTTACACGTAATATTTAACTCACCATAAAACAGGACTGATTATCAGTAAAAGGCTGAATCTCAAATCACCACGCTATGTCAGAATGATGATACTGTTGTAAGATTTTAATTGTTGGATACAAAGAGACATGCAATATGTTTAAAACGAGCTGTTCTGCTAATTTCTTATTAGATTTAGCATAACATATAATATATATATATAATATTAATATATACACATTTGACAGATATTATTTGTATTAATGTAATATTTATAAGTGTTTGTTAATCCTGTGAACACTGTAGGAATCTTCAAATAAGACAGACACTGATGAGTTGTTCTTTTACCTTTTTTTTTTTTTTTCCCCAGACTTTCTTATTATTATTTCTGCTGTCTATCTAGTGAACGTTGGTCCAGCACAGTCTTGTTCATGATCTCTGTCAACAGAAGAATAAACTCTGACGGTGCTGTCAGTCCTTTATTACACTTATGGCACGAACACACACGCGTTCACACTGCACTTCAATGTGGAGTCACTCCACTTCTGTCACACAGATTTACATCACATCCTCTGAACACTGAAATCACACACAGAGTCTTATTCACACATCTTTATACTGTCCATCACAGCTGTTTCCAGCAGCGCAATGATCTAGACATGACCTGTACAGTAATAATACAGATTTCTGAATATATTCAACAAGAAAAACACTGACTAGACAGCTCTTCCCATTCTATAGGTGAGATGTGACCAAAAACAGCAAAAACTAGACAACAGAGAGAAGGGAAAGTCATTCCAGAGGTGGAAGAAACCATGTGGAAAAGAAGTGCACTTAACTGTATTGGATGTGCACTTGTAGTGTACTTCAAATCTTACAAGTTTATTAAAAAAAATAATAATAATAATAAATAAATAAATAAATAAATAAAAACTTGCAGATAATGTAATATGAATGAAATAAAAGGCCACTTAAGTGGTTGAAATAGAGACACTTTCATGACTCTTTCTAAACAACAAGTACACTTTTAAAAAAGTGATGATTGGAATAATGTCAAATTAAAAGTTTTATTTTAAAGTACATTTTAAACCATTAATGATATTTTGTTGTTTTAAAGAAGTAGGCCTACACTTATTTTAATGTGACTAACATACTAAAGCACATGTAAAGAAGTTGATTACCATTTTAACTGTAGTGAGTTATTCAATATTACATTTAAAGTTAATAGATTTTAAAAAGTATTTAATTGCAACTTCAACATTATGACACACAAGTTTCAATAGAAAATACAGAAAAGTATATTTTAGTTGATCATAAATGCTTGTCAGTGCATTCAACAGTACTTTAACCACATTTCAAAGACAATAGAAGTCATTATTAAATTACATATAAAGATGTATTGCATTTAATATAAATTGAAACTATAATACATTTAACATGCAATTAAGTGTCTGAAACCCTTCAGTTCACAGTATATTCTTTTAAAGTATATTATGCATAATAAGTACATAAAAAAGCATGCACAAAAAGCATAAAAAGCATGCACTTCTTTCTTTCTATTGGAATAAATCCTGCAAAACTGCAATATCAGAAACACACTGCACTTTTATTTCAGGCGGTCTCTAACTGTTTGATTCTAGAGTTGCTCATCGATGAGCTTCACGTGATCCTGACCGACGCAGAGCTGCAGTTTCAGCTTCTCTTCAGACAGACTGTGACATCAAATAATAATAATATGTGCTTTTTGAATGTACTAAAAAACATGTCAAATCTGCTCTCCATCCCATCAGTGCCTCTCTAATGTTATTTACTGCTGGCTGTCTAATGCACGTCAGTGTCTGCTCTTCAGATTTAACGTCCGATAACAGATGAAGTGTGTGTGTGATGGAGCTGCGATCGATCTGCTTTTCTCACAGATCTCATCTGCATACAGTACATCAAGTTCTCCAGATGCTGTTCCAGAATAATCCAGCAGGAGGCTGGAGTTTTCAGATGACTGTTACAGAAGAGTTCAGGGTTCAGGTGTAATGGAGACGCTCCTCACAAACGTCCCACAATCCACTGCGGCATTAGCATTCAGAGCGGAGAGTCATCAGAGGTGCTGGTAAGTTCATGAAGCGCATCTCATACACAAATTATTGATGCCAGACAGCAGTACAAGAGATTTGCCTCGCTCTGTGTGTCTGTTTCTGAGTTTATTAATAAAGCAGGAGTTTACTGAGGAGTTTTAACGCGTCATCATAGACCAGAGCATCTGCTTTATGGATATTTCTTTAATTTTGGTCCCTTTACATCAAGTATGCAGCCTCTGTTCTCAGGTTGAGCATTTTTCAGGACTCTCAGCTTCTTCTTATTAACTCTTCATTTCTTTTTTTTTAAATGCAGACACTTATTGTCAGGTGCTGTAGTCTCTAGTCTCTTATAGTCTGTACTTTTATTTTTCTCAGAGTTTTAATTTCCCCAATGAAGCAAGTGTGTAACGTGTGTGAATGAAAGGACGTTCAGATCACAGTAAATTCAGTTCATCGTTTCTCAGATGAGTATCATATTAAGATCATCAGGGGTCAATGGAGCCGTTCCTTATAAGTGCACTTGAGAATATAATTACCGACTGAGCTTTAAACCTCATTTTGGATCAAAAAGATCCTTAAATATTTTCATTTAATGTGGTTATTAGTAGTCTTGAAATGTTTTGTTGTGCTGTGGCATCGACCTTTGTGAGTCCCACTGCAGATGCAAATAAAATCTTTTCAGGATATTGCTTTAAACTATTCAATAAAATAAATCATTCATCTCATAATTTGAACATTTTTTATCAATACTTGGCCAGTTTCATCTCTAGATTCTGGTAAAAGAGCTTCTTTCAAGGGCTTGAACAAGATCAGTAATTGAAATAAAATATACACATTAAGTGAGCTTAACTTAAACTTAAATAAATACATAAATAAATAACAGCAATAATAATAATAATAATAATAATAATAATAATAACAACAACAACAACAACAACAAGTGTTGCCTTGCCACCTAACCAAAATAAAAATAAGTTAAGGTACTAAAATAACTGAAATAAAAATAAATGAAAGCTAAACAGAATTTTTAAATAAATAAATATATAAATAAATCAAGTCATAACAAAATTAAAATGTAAAAATAAAAGATTATTCAAAATATGAATAAATGTTATAATAGTATATAAATAATAATAAAATAACACCCTGATTTGACTGTCAGACAGCAGCAAAACAGGATGAGAATGTACTGAAAACTGAACATTTGATCATCTTCAAATAATGTCAAATAGTAGTTACAAACGTGCATTTGCTGATGAACCAATCATTTCTGTCATGCTTTCCAGTGTATTATAATAAAAAAATAAATAAATTAAAAAAAAACAAGTAGGTTTATATGACACATGGACTTACGATTTAACAATGATTCTGTATTTTGTACAATTTGGAAAAGAGTCCATTGCCTGCTGATAACGTGTTTAAACATTGAGATTTGACCTGTCATTAGTTGTACATGTGGTCAGTGTTTGTCCAGCGGTCAGATGATGATCTGAGATCAGCTTCATGTGTTCAGGTGTCGTGTGTTTCTCTATGGAGCCTCAGATCTGATGAGAAATTGGCTCAGAAAACCAATGCATTTTTCATGCTCCATCTCATGAGAGACAGCAAGAATAGAAACATTTGCGGCGCGATCGTCTCAAACACACAAAGAGATCAGAGGAGTTTAGAGGAACGTTCAGCTTCAGCGTTTGTGTCCTGCTGCCGATTACCACAGAACATCAGCTCTTCCCGTCCCTCAGTCTGGAAACACAAACAGGTCGTGTGTTCAGTGACGCATTTACAGCTGAGACAAGAGTTAAATGTCATATGTGTTAGCATGAGGCGTTTCAGAGCTTCAGAGGGAAAGAACCACATGATTGCAGTCTGTTCCTCACAGCAGTATCAGAGCTCGAGTCGTATGGCGTCGTCTTTTTGTCTCGACAGTCACTCTGAACAATAACTGTGTGAAAACAGCTGCTTAAAGACATCTTTATGTTTTCCAGAAAGGAAAGCTAATTGTATACTTTCAAAAGAGTACTTATTACAGAAATAATATACTTCATAAAAAAGAATATACTTAAGTGTGAATGTTTTTTTTTCTTCAAATGCTTAAATGCATGTTAATTGCAATTGTTTATATTTAACATCAAAACAAATTAAAAACATCAAAATATGGGTGCTTCATTCAAACAATTTACAAACTAGTTATTGTAAAAGTAATAAACTTTAAACGAATACTTAATTGTGAACTAAATGTAATGTTTTCAGAAAAAAAATTGCATGTTCAGTGCAATTAAATGGATATCTATTATAGATTAAATGTCACATTAAAACATTAAAACATAAAGGGTACTTCTTTAAATCATGGCTAAAGATTATTAAAATGTGATTATTTAAAATGTACTTATGTAAATAATATACTTTGTGAACTTGATGCTTTCATACATTTTATTGCATGTTAGCTGCAAAACTGTATTACACAATAAGTTTCACATCAAAACACATTAAACATCAAAATATCAAAACAAATTATTTAAAATATACTTTAAACTTTTAATTTGACATTATTACAAAGGTCACTTTTTAAAAGTGTACTTAAGTGTGTTTACAAAACACAGTCATGAAAGTGTCTGTCTTTATGTTACTCAAGTGGCTTTTTATTTCACTCATATTGTTTTATATATATATATATATATATATATATATATATATATATATATATATATATATATATATATATATATATGTGTGTATATATACACACAGGTGCATCTCAATAAATTAGAATGTCGTGGAAAAGTTCATTTATTTCAGTAATTCAAATCAAATTGTGAAACTTGTGTATTAAATAAATTCAATGCACACAGACTGAAGTAGTTTAAGCCTTTGGTTCTTTTAATTGTGATGATTTTGGCTCACATTTAACAAAAACCCACCAATTCACTATCTCAACAAATTAGAATAATTCATAAGACCAATAAAAAATAAATAAATAAATAAATAAAATAGTGAATTGTTGGCCTTCTGGAAAGTATGTTAATTTACTGTATATGTACTCAATACTTGGTAGGGGCTGCTTTTGCTTTAATTACCGCCTCAGTTCGGCGTGGCATGGAGGTGATCAGTTTGTGGCACTGCTGAGGTGGTATGGAAGCCCAGGTTTCTTTGACAGTGGCCTTCAGCTCATCTGCATTTTTTGGTCTCTAGTTTCTCATTTTCCTCTTGACAATACCCCATAGATTCTCTATGGGGTTCAGGTCTGGTGAGTTTGCTGTCCAGTCAAGCACACCAACACCATGGTCATTTAACCAACTTTTGGTGCTTTTGGCAGTGTGGGCAGGTGCCAAATCCTGCTGGAAAATGAAATCAGCATCTTTAAAAAGCTGATCAGCAGAAGGAAGCATGATGTGCTCCAAAATTTCTTGGTAAACGGTGCAGTGACTTTGGTTTTCAAAAAACACAATGGACCAACACCAGCAGATGACATTGCACCCCAAATCATCACAGACTGTGGAAACTTAACACTGGACTTCAAGCAACTTGGGCTATGAGCTTCTCCACCCTTCCTCCAGACTCTAGGACCTTGGTTTCCAAATGAAATACAAAACTTGCTCTCATCTGAAAAGAGGACTTTGGACCACTGGTCAACAGTCCAGTTCTTCTTCTCCTTAGCCCAGGTAAGACGCCTCTGACGTTGTCTGTGGTTCAGGAGTGGCTTAACAAGAGGAATACGACAACTGTAGCCAAATTCCTTGACACGTCTGTGTGTGGTGGCTCTTGATGCCTTGACCCCAGCCTCAGTCCATTCCTTGTGAAGTTCACCCAAATTCTTGAATCAATTTTGCTTGACAATCCTCATAAGGCTGCGGTTCTCTCGGTTGGTTGTGCATCTTTTTCTTCCACACTTTTTCCTTCCACTCAACTTTCTGTTAACATGCTTGGATACAGCACTCTGTGAACAGCCAGCTTCTTTGGCAATGAATGTTTGTGGCTTACCCTCCTTGTGAAGGGTGTCAATGATTGTCTTCTGGACAACTGTCAGATCAGCAGTCTTCCCCATGATTGTGTAGCCTAGTGAACCAAACTGAGAGACCATTTTGAAGGCTCAGGAAACCTTTGCAGGTGTTTTGAGTTGATTAGCTGACTGGCATGTCACCATATTCTAATTTGCTGAGATAGTGAATTGGTGGGTTTTTGTTAAATGTGAGCCAAAATCATCACAATTAAAAGAACCAAAGACTTAAACTACTTCAGTCTGTGTGCAGTGAATTTATTTAATACACGAGTTTCACAATTTGAGTTGAATTACTGAAATACATGAACTTTTCCACAACATTCTAATTTATTGAGATGCACCTGTATATATATATACACACTTTTAAGATTTTGGAAGTGCAAATCCAATGCAATTCAGAACACTTCTTTTCACGCTCATTATGACAGAATGATCATTTTTGGTGAAATTTTCTCTTTAAATTTTTCCTATTTTCTCTTTAAGTCACAGGAAGTGAAACAAGTTCTTCTGGACAGGTTTCTGAAATGATCCTGTAATAAACACTCGTCTGTTCTGTCGAGAGCTTTAGAGAGTTTCTGAGCGACACCGAGCAAATGGTTATGATTTATTCACTCCGAAACACGCAGCGATCTGTCCTCCATCCAGAAAGACGGCGAGAGCGAGACAGTCAGAGAGACAGACAGTATGTGTTTATGTGAGTAATGATGGCTGTGTTCTGATGTGTTATTCATTGAGTCTGATGATGAATGACTCCCTTCAACACCAGATAGAAGAGTCAAAGTAAAATTACATTTTCCAGCGTGACACACACACACCTCACGACAGCAGGACGCAGATTAGCTCTGTCACGCGTGCGTTACTCTAATAACTCACGTTAATTCTGATCTGCTCTGAACTCAGGACTGCCGGAGTCTTAGATCATCACTGACCGTCGCTCATCTCTGATTGGTCGACCTTCCATCAGTCTGATACAATGAGGACTGGAGAGGGAGAATTAGTTGCTACATTTGACAAAGTTTGTGAGCTTCAAATATTTGAAAGATAATACGAAGAGTTTTTTGAAGGAAGTAAACTTGATATTCACCAGCAGAACTGAATATTGTTTTGACCCTTGTGAAAAAGAAGTGCACCTAACTTTGCAGAATGTGCACTTGTAGTGTACTTCAAATCTTAAAATTAGTTTTACAAACCTGTACTTGCAGATAATATAGTACTGCTGAAATAAAAAGCCAACTTAAGTGACTTAAAGAGACTTAAAGGCTCAAAACACACTTAAGCACACTTTTAAAAAGAGCAATTCTGTAATTAATTCAAAATACAATTTTTACTTAAGTACATTTGTTGACTAACATACTAAAGCACGTGTAAAGCACTTGATTATAATTTTAACTGTAGTGTTATTCAACATACATTTATATATTTTAAATACATTAAATTGCACTAAATTTACAAATGTAAATACATGAAGGTACACTGTAAAAAACTATCATAAATGCTTGCCAGTACAATCAGCAAATCAAACATATTTCAAAGACAATAGAATTATGAAACTACATATAAAGATATATTTAAGTCCTACTTAACTGGATCAAAAAAACTAAACGTTCAGCTAATTGCATTTAATATAAATTTAAACTATAATACATTTAATTGCAAATAGCATGCAGTTAAGTGTCATTGCTCTATTCACACTTATGTATATTCATATTTCCGTAATAATTACTCATTTTAAAAGTAGGCTAAAGTGTGTTTCTTTTTCGCAAGGACAGCTTAATCTGTGTAATGGGGTGGGCGATATGAGCTAAAATTCATATCATGATATTTTCCACTGTCCAGACAATATCGATATTATAGCATGATATGAGAACAAAAAAAAAATGGAATCACATTTTAGTAGACCTTAGTTAAATTACAGCCAAAATATGTATTTTAACCTTATATAACTACAAAAAAAAAAAAAAAAAAAAAAACATGATTTCAAAATCTAAGGCAAAAATAGAATGGTCTGACTTTAGATGTGTGAAATTATGCTACATAAGACACCTGCGCAAAAGAAAAACAGCAAATGGACTGAAAGAACATGCAAATTCACTCTGACAGCAGATGGTGCTTATGTCCTCAATTTAGCGTTCCTTTGTTACTGCTGTAAATAAAGCTGCTCTGCGCTACGCTTATGAACACGGAGGTAAAAGAAAAAGAAAATGCCCTTCCCTTCAGATACTCATTCATATTAACCCCCTGCCCCCAATTCATTATTTATATTTTTCTTCCTATATTTCGAGCATTGTGAACGGTGATCTTGCACTGCCTGCTGCAGTATTTTCCCTCTTTGTGTCCGTGTTCTGCGTCTCTGTCCTGTGTTAACGGCCGTTTACAGACTTAGTAATATTACCACACAAATTACATTTTGGGAAATTATTGTAATCCAGTTTGTGTGCCGTTCCGAACAGCCGATCGTGTGTTTGGAGCAAAAACTATCCGGTTCTGATTTATGTCCGATCAAGCAGGGCATATCTCTCTCTCTGATGACGCAGTAACGACCACGGGGGGAAAAATCTTTGTCTGTCCATCCAATGAAATCCATGAATATATAACGGTATCCACGGTATAGCAAAATCCATATCATGGCACAACATAATACCGGTAGTTACGTTAATACCGGTATAGCGCCCACCCCTACTGTGTAATAATCTTAATTACAGAAACTCTGCAATCAATGGCTGATTTAATAATGCAGTGGATGTCTAGGAAAAGAGTGTGTCCTCCGGGGTCAAAGGTCACATCAGACATGAAAGTGTGGTCATTAATTCGCTCAGCCCTTGACCTCAGTGTCCATCACCTTTTAAAGTCTGAATGCAGGTTAATGACGCCTCGAGAGCACTGAGATAAAGAAAACATCATGCTGCTGATGTCGAAGGGCATATAAACCTGTGTGTGTGTGTGTGTGTGTGTGTGTGTCTGTATGTGTGTGTGATTTCAGCTGAATCTCTGAATAATGAACTTCTAAATAATCCTGTGTTTCTGCTGAGAGAGGAGGATCGTGTGAACGGAAGCAGGAATTTTCAGGAATCTGCATTCTCTGCTCCTCTGGGGTGAAGAGTTCTCCAGCGTACAATAGAGATTTTACAGCAGATGTTTTTATCTCTTTATTTAAAGAGAGTGTTTGAGATGCACTCAGGCTCTAGTCTTCAGGAGATCTGCTCTCAGTTTTAATGGAGTAAATGTTTGACTTTTTCTGCAAGAATGAGCAAAAAACAATGTTTGTGTATTTTGCTCTTAAAATATGCCACAATTAAATGACATTCTGGCTGAAGGTAAATTTTCCTAACCAGCAGGTCCAGGTGAAGTCTACTATTATAGCTCTGGATTTGGAGGCGAATCTGCAGAATTGGGTGGAACGGCTTTGAATTTGATAAAATATGTTGAATAAAGCTGAGAGAACTACTCTTATATATCTACAGGCATATGACTTGAGGATACAGGGTTATCACTACTTCAGGATGAGAAAACAGACACACGAATACACACTAACAGAAATTAATTTCAATACAGACCTCCTGACACTGATGACACCATATTAGGTGTAGGTGCTACAGATCCCAACTTTTATTGGTTTTAAAACTCAGATTTATGAGCTGTTAAAACATGAACTCATCTGTTAATTGGCTGTGTAAAAACCCAACCTTTTTTTATTATTATTATTATTATTATTATTATTATTATTATCATCAGGATGTCATTCTTCATGCTGTTTTAATTTGCACTCCTGCAGAACACTTCTTGGTGTGTTACAGTTCTTTTTTTTATATTCAGAGTTTATTTTATTTTCACTCCTTTGTTCTCTGTCTACTGGTGAGCAAAAGAAACAAATAATAAACAGAAATCACAGAGGAAATCCGTCAAGTCTAAAAGTCTCAGTTGTGGGACTGTGAGGAAAGCAGTGGGTGTTCAGATGCACAAATTAACCACAAAAATAATAAAAAAGAGAATACATTCAAGACAAATTCTGTTCATATCCACAAAGATGTCTGAAAGTTGAAAATTGTGTGACTGTGGAAGCAGGGTCTTTTTCTGCTCCAGCATTGATAGAGCATCTAAAGATTATGTGTGATGGTTCATACCAGACCAGAGCGGTTTGAAAGTTACTGGGTTTCCAGGCTGTTGCTAAAACTTCTGGAGTGGTTATTAGCGAGATGATAGGTGTTTGCTAAGGTGCTTAGATAGTTGCCAGGGCATTGTTAAGAAGTTTCCTGAGTTCTGCTAGGTGGAGTAGTATTATTTACCCTTAAGCCCAAAGTATACTTCAGTTTTTACACATACACGAGGTCAGCGTACAGTGTGCATGACGCAAATTTCGTCACCAAAACAGTACGTGCACCATCCAGTTTTTGGAACCATGCGTACTTTGCACTAGGGCTGAAACGATTAGTCGACATTATCACCAACGTCGACAATAAAAAATTGTCGACAAATATTTTTGTTGTCGAGTATTCGTTCTATCTCATATGACCTAATGCAGTGCTTTCCAAACCTTTCCTGGAGGAATTTTGTACACATTTTGTATGTCTCCCTAATCAGACACCCAATTTAGTTCTTGCAGTCTCTACTAACGAGCTGATGAGTGGAATTAGGTGTGTTAGATGAGGGAGACATACAAAAGGTGCAGGGCAGGGGGGCCTCCAGGACAGGTTTGGGAAGCACTGACCTAATGTAAGAGCCTGCAATAATGTGGTTTGACCAGTGTGGCGCTATAGTGCAAGACTGTAGTTCAGCCCTCCTGGATGCAATTCAAGAGAAGAAGACACACAGCGCTTCAGAGCAAAGCAAACGCGGCGTTTGGATGAATATGTAATTATATATTGTGCGATTTCCTCTCAGTAGCAAACTAAAAACAACAAAAACTGACAGCAGTGTGAAAGCAGCAGTTAAAAATGCATCTGATTACAAAGATATGGATGTTTGCATGAGCTCTGCAGTTCAGCACTCCAGTAAAGTCCAGTCGCATCAAGTTTATTTATATAGTACTTTATGCAATAGATAGCCTTAATTCAAGCAGCTTTACGGTATTAAACATGAAAAACCAGAGTCAGTGTCGCTTTCAGTTAGAATTACAACTTGATTTTCTGTTATAAAGCAGCTCTCCAGTGTGGAGCTAGCAAATGATAAAATATTTTTATTAGTGGGGAAAAAAAAATAATAATTATATATATATATATATATATATATATATATATATATATATATATATATATATAATCATTAAAGTGATGGTTTGGTTTACAGAGATCAAAGCTTGATCTAGCTCAGGACTGTTTTGGTTACCATAACACTATAAGGTATTTTAAGACATTATGTTGTGAATAAAATAGTTTATCCAAAGCGTCTTATCACTTACCTTTATTTTGTTTCTTATCCATATGACTTACAAAAGGAGATGTTAGGCAGAATGATGTGTCATTCAGTTACATTTTCATGTAGCTAATTAAATGATGAATCAGAGAGTTTCTCTGTCTGTCATCTCATTTTGTGTGCCGAATATATCTGTTTGTATAATGAATTGGTAACACTTTACAATAAGCTATCTTTTGTTAACATTAGTTAATGTATTAATTAATGATGTATTAATTAACATGAATGAACAATGAACATTACATTTATGTATTAATCTTTGTTAATGTTGGTTAATAAAAATACAGTTCATTGTGTGTTCATGTTAGTTCACAGTGCAAATGTTAAAAAACAACTTGTGCCTTTAGGAGTAAACAAGGTACAAAGATCTGCCTTTGAGGGTACTGCCCCAGTAACAAGATGTTGTACTTCTAAAGGTACAATTTTTGCACATTTATTCTGAGAGTATATACAACATACGTTCTCACTGCCAACAACTTGAAGGCTCTACTGAATCAGCATATAGCCTTTATGAGGGGGCAAGGAGAGAAGCCTAAGCGAATGCAAAGGTAAGTAAACTGGAAGATAAAACATCAAGGCCTCCAGATGGAGAATAGAAGTTTCGCCGATCACTGGCTGAGCAAGTTCTTGCATAAGTGCAATCAGAAATACCCACCAAGCTGAACTATTTATTTAACGTGTTTGACTGCAGAAGCAAAACAAACTAAACCATATCTTTATTAGTTTGGCATGTGACCCAAAGTGGAACTACACTGTACATCGCAGCAGAGCAGGTGAACAAGGGAATAAAGAGTCTCCACTAGGAGCTTGGGACCAGATGACATCTATCCCCTCACCTGTTTAATGTGAGTCTCTGTCTGGTGAGAGGCCCTAAAACATCTGGTCTTGGTGTCAAAAAGGGTTCACATCCATCCCTAATGATGGAGGACTAGTACCACTGACTCTTCATATCTTTACGCCTCTGTTCTAGCCCACCAAAATCTCCTATTGGAGCCCGGAATCAAGTTGGATTGTCTGTCATCTAAATGCTGCCAAAACTGTCACCTGGACATGGTGACAGAACTGTGAGGACTGTTGTTTGACTTCTGCAGAAAGAGATGCAGGTGGACACTTCCATGGTCTGACAAATCACACGCTGCCTGACAGGCAGACCACAGATTGTGAGACTGCAGAAGTGTGTGTCTGAGCAGGTGGGGAGTAGCACAAGTGACAGCTCAGGTCATTCCATGTGTGCCTCAAGATGCTTCGTAAGTTTTACCAGTCTGGGAGCCGGGCTGTGTCTCAGAAATGAGCTGACTCTCTGTCTGAGACGGTAATCAGAAGATTGTTTTTGGTTTCCTGCAAAAAGTGAGCATGGGAGACATCACCTTTGCAAGATTTGGTTTTGCCTTTTATGTGACAGTTATATAGACAAATAATTCATATAGATTACTTAAATATTGAGACCCCAAAGCACCAAGTTTTGTGTCGCTAAGCAACAAACAGACCATAGAGGCTCTCCATCCCGCTCTAAGCACTCTGTATCACTCAGATTTACTCCAAGTTTTCTGATTCCTGCTCACCAATGACTAGTGATAGAAACCCTGTTCCAAATGAAACCCTAATTCCTTTCAACCCACATTTTCACTTTTTAGGAGCTTGGATTTTGAGGTAGATGTTGCCACACTATGGGCTTGGCAGAAGTGTGCATTGTATGAGCACCCTTCTGAATCCTACAATGACAAATAGGACACTCTATGGCAGGGGTTCCCAACCACATTCCTGACGCCCCAACACTGCATGTTTTCCATGTCTCCTTAATCAAACACACCTGATTCAGATCAGCAGCTCATTAGCAGAGACTCCAAGACCTGAAATGGGTGTGTCAAACAAAGGAGAGACACAAAATGTCTCCAGGAATGTGGTTGGGAATCATTGCTCTACGGTCTTGTGCACCTATTGGACATGGGTCTGTGGCAACCAAGTCCACAAGACTGCAAGTGCACGTGAAGTGTGACATTTAGGACAGGTCCCAAGTGATCATAGATTCAGAGGAAACACTGACGCAATGACTTTCAAAAAACCCTTTCTCCAAGAAAAACCACAACTCCACTACCACACCACTAACATTAGCTATGTTTCCATCTCCCTGTTTTAATGCACATTTTGAAGTATCACATGAGAAACGAGTGATGGAAACGCCAAAATTAAAAAAAAAAAAAATTAAAAAAAAAAATCCCTTAATTCACAAAAAAAGTTGTTACGCTCGCTTGAGGTCCCAGCAGGCACACAACATCATAAGATGTTGATATTTGGTTACATTTGGTTGCGATGCTGGGTGACCAAATTCAATATAAATTCAACATCTAATGGCAATGTTAATTTGATGTCCAATACCGATGTGAGCTGACATTGATATTTGTTGTTTTTAGGTTGTGTAACCAAAATCCAATGTTAAATCAATGTCAAATTGGCATCAAACACTGACGTCAACCCGATTTTCATTCTCAACCAAAATGCAACGTCATGTTCAACATCAACCTGACGTCATATTGATGTCCTGTGCCTGCCGGGGTGTGAAAAAGGATTAATGTGAATAATATAAGATGGAAGCACATTTGCTGAATAAATTCCTCCATGCGCATCAAAAAATCATGTGATTTCCGAAATGCCTGAGCAATGTCAAAGTATTTCTGTATAATTTTCTTACACGACTGCATTCCCAAACAGCAGGCATCCACCTCTGAAAGCAATGACAGCATTTATTGTGCTTTGTCTGCTGAGGTGCAAGTAGTTTATTATGTATGAAAATTATTATATTTAGTGGCTTCTCCCACTTTTCTTAGTGATTTTTAGTGCCAGTTTATCAGGAAGTGACGATTTTGTTCTCTTTAAATCGCTGGATGGAAACCGTACTTATTTGCAAATGTTTTATGCGACATTCCAATTTTGTGCACAAGTTAAATTCGCAACTTTGGATGGAAACTAGCGGTGGGAGAAAAAAATCGATTCTCCGATGCATCACGATTCTCTCTTCAACGATGAATCGATTCTGAGCTTGTTTTTTTCCCCCGCATATGGCATGTGTGCGCACTAGAGACGCGGCGGGCTTCATTGCACAGAATTTGCGCTGTGAGACACGTGCGCATTGCCTGACAGTGTGTGCTTCCACCCGCCGTGTTTTACTTTAAATATGCTTTAGATATGCTTTCATTTATACCATTTGGAATGCAGTACTATTAGATGCACGAAACGCGCACTGACAGACTTTCACGTGCGCTTTGTGTTTGTTTGTCCTGAAGCTTGATTGCGGCTGCGGATAAATGCACTTGCATTTTGGAATACTTTTATACGAAATTGATGTACACACAGTCAGTTATGTTTTCAGAGCAGGACAAAACATCTGATATATCGAAATAGATATGTGCATTAGTGTGAATACAGCCTGTTAAAGCTGCCACTGTCTATGATCTCATCAGTAATAATCAAACGGCAATAATGCTGAGGGAAAAAAAGGAAAACCCATAACTATTGTCTGTAAACTTTCGGATACTTAAAGAACATTTATTTTAAATAAGTAATTGTTTTAAAAAGTAGCCTGCTTATATAATAAATAAATAAATAAATAAATAAATTTAAAATTTATATGAAAATGTAGCCATGTGCAGTAGGCTAATATTGAAAACTGAGAATGTGACGCATCGTGATATTGAGTTGATAATGATAATCGTAACTGAATTGAATCGTCAAACCAATATTCACATCCCTATTTTTAAGTTGGCATTACTGACACACAGAGATTCCAACTATAAACAAAAAGCATAGAAACTGTTTAAATTTTGGTTAAGATGTAAAGTTGTAAAGATGTATTTACACAGCAGAAGAATTAATTGGGGAAAAAATGTAGATCAAGAATCGTTTTGGAATCGGATCGTGATGTGCCTGAAGATTCCCACCCCTAATGGAAACCCCGCTATTGTCTGATCTGGAACAAGTGAAGGCTGAAAAAGTGGAGACATGGAACCGGTGAAATGTTACACTGCTGTTGGGATAAATATCAGCACTTTTGGGTCGCTACTTGACCAAATCAGATTAGACAATCAGCGGACTAACTAACTTTACCCTTGCAAAAATGGAATCAATTTGATACCTACAACATGAAACATCCTTCATACTGGAAATTCATCTGTGTTGTAAAGATAGAATGAACAAGCTATTTCTGACCTAGACCCTCTGGAGGAAGAGTCTGTGGAGAAGACCAGTGTCCAGACTAATGGACAGTGGCAGTGTCTCTCACACAGGTTTGCTGAAATGAAGCGCCACGGGTTGATCCATCCTCTGTGTCTCCTACAGACGATCATTCCTGCCTAATATCTGTATCTGTCTGGATACAGGCCCCTCTTGAATACAGCCCTTCATCTCTCCACATCTTATCCTGTCTATTTCCTCCATAGTGAGAACAGGACTGCTGATGGGTGCTGATTTTGCCAGAGGATACTCATGAATAAAGCTCATGGGATCTGCTCTAAACCCAAATCCCCTGAGCACTGATGACACCAAACGATCATGTGTGTTTCCTCAAACTCGTTCGTAGTCAGACATCCATGCCAAACTACACCAAACTTCACATAATCACACAACCCATCTGGGACTCTAGCTCTTGCACTCCAGTGAGGAAGAGCTGGCCAAGATTATCTCACTCTAATGCGTCTGAGTCATCGCACAGTGTGGAGGTATTTCATGGGATGTGTATGGGAGGGGTGGAGTCATCTTAGCTAGTGGGTGGAGTTATCTCTGCTGGGGGAGCGTGTGTGGAGTGTAGAGAACATATGGACAGGATGTTAGTGTGTCATAGAAGAGAGAGAGAGAGAGAGAGAGAGAAAGAAAGAGAGAGAGAGAGAGAGAGAGAGAGATGAGAGAGAGAGATGAGAGAGAGAGAAGAGAGAGAGAAAGAGAGAGAGAGAGAGAGAGAGAGAGAGAGAGAGAGAGAGAGAGAGAGAGAGAAAGAGAGGAGAGAGAAGAGAGAGAGAGAGAGAGAGAGAGAGAGAAAGAGAGAGAGAAAGAGAGAGAGAGAGAGAGAGAGAGAGAAAGAGAGAGAGAGAGACAGAGAGAGAGAGAGAGAGAGAGAGAGAAAGAGAGAGAGAGAGAGAGAGAGAGAGAAAGAAAGAGAGAGAGACAGAGAGAGAGAGAGAGAGAGAGAGAGAAAGAGAGAGAGAGAGAGGAGAGAGAGGGAGAGAAAGAGAGAGAGAGACAGAGAGAGAGAGAGAGAGAGAGAGAGAGAGATGAGAGAGAGAGAGAGAAAGAAAGAGAGAGAGACAGAGAGAGAGAGAGAGAGAGGAGAGAGAGAGAGAGAGAGAGAGAGAAAGAGAGAGAGAGAGAGAGAGAGAGAGAGAGAGAGAGGTAGAGAGAGAGAGAGAGAGAGAAAGAGAGAGAGAGAGAGAGAGGGGAGAGGGAGGGAGAGAGAGAGGGAGGTAGCGGTTGTGTTTAATTAGTCTCATCAGAGCAAAGGTAGAGCAGGTGAACGGGAAACATGACTATCCGCGCCTACCGTCCTCGCGCAGTTTCTGATTTCCTCGTTGTTCATCCTTGTTTCATGCTATTGCTCATTCCTCATTATTTCACTCTGAGAGTCGAGTCGAGGAGAACAGATGGTCGATCGCACAGTGAGACCGGCCTGCGTCCACCTCTACCCCCCCGTTTCAGTTTTAATGTGCTTTATTAGCATGACAAATAACAGTACATTCATACTGCCACAGCAGATGCAGCTTAGCTGCTGACAATGAAAGCAACAAGAAAAAATAACATTAATGACGAGACAACTCTAACGAATCAGCACTGATAATAATGCTCATTATTGCGTGATAGATGCACAGAGATCAGCAGCGCTGGGGAAGACGTGCATGATGTCATCAGATGACGCAGGGAGCAAGTAACCCATTGCTTCTTTCACAAGTTCATCTGCTCATCCTGTCCTGACAACTTTGGCTCGCTGTTCTTGAAGGAGGGGCTCAGTCCCATGATTGGGCTCCAGCTCTGAGCAAACACCCCAGACTACAGAATTGGATAGAATGAGGTGCTGTGGCTTAGAATAGAGACGGGATGGAAGGATGCTGGAAAAGCCATCGCTGGCGTGGCCTAATGACTGCCGCTTACAGTACATACACTTGTGATGACGATTGACAGGACTACATTTAGAACGTCATTAAATTCCCACCATAATGCACAAGATACTCTTTTCAAATAAGTAATGCCTTTTCTAATTCTATTTTTCTCTAATTATTTAATTTATTTACTGACAAATGCAATTGCAAATGCAATAATATATAAACAAACAAAAACAATTATGCTTTGGGGGGGGGGGGGGGACAAAAAAAAAAAAAACAATATTTTGACTTCTAAACAGACTATTTGTCAGTTCAGTGATTTACCTTGTCTGCCACAATAATAAACTGTCTTTGACAAATATTGTTTTACATTTTTTTTCAGCAAATATTCATATGCATGATCAATTTAATTATTTAACATTGTGTAATTAATTTTATTTTATCATTCAGCCCTGATAAGAATTATTTTTTTGCAAAAATCTAGTAATACATAGCCTATTTCAGGTGTGGGGGAAAAACACATATACATATATATATATATATATAAGTTGTTATTATCTTTTGGTTTTAAAGGTGAAAATGAAAAGATAATCTCATGATGTCCATTGCCATATGATTCAACCTGAGGTTCCTCAGCAGCTTGTGTCAGCATCTTTCTTTAGTGTTTCATTATGTAATTTCATAATTCTTTGTTCTTTCTGCCTAAAAATATGAACATCAGACTTTGATTAGTTTGATTTTGTGTTTTTTACTTTCAATTAATTTTTCTAAGTCAATTAATCTAACTACAACAATAAATAGTCAAATAACGTATCAAACAATGGACTGGACAAAAATAAATCAACTAATTAAATTAAATAATAAATAAGCTAATTAAATACTATAAAAAAAGTGAGTATCAAGATTTTAGGTTCAAATCCAAATTAACGTATAGGCGGAAGAAAATGTGTGTTTAAGTTTTGTTTTGTACAATTTTAATTACTTTTCCTTTTTCTTTTTAAATTTTTGCTGTGTTACAAATTAATTTTAAAAGTGCAAATATTCCATGCAGTCATTTGCTGTTTTAATATGAGGTAATCTACACTAATAATCATAATATATTAAAAGAAAAAAAGAAAATGCTGTTAAAAAGAGTTTTAGATGGCGTTTAGTTCAGTTGTCGCACCGATGTGTGAGCTACTCAAATGTATTTCATATCAGCTGCTCATTTACACTCCACAGAGAAACAGAAACACACACATACATATTTATGATGGAAGTGAAGCTCCTGAAAACATCAAACAGCAAGTAGGTCAAATCACCTGTCACTACACCCCAATATAAACACTCTGTCTTTGTGTGTGTGTGTGTGTGTGTGTGTGTGTGTGTGTGTGTGTGTGTGAGAGAGAGACAGAGAGAGAGAGAGGCTGCTCAACAGAATGACATAACTGCACAAAATGAGTGTGTGGTATGAGAGTAACACACACACACACTGTGAGATATTCAGACTGTGGCATTTTAACGGTCAGAACAAATTGAGCTCAAACACAAATGCTTTCATTTCACTGGACGTGTTGTTAAACACATTTAAAGAGATGTTAGCAGATTCAGCCGTGACTTTCACAAATGCCACACATCTCAAACTCAGTCAGAAAGAAACATCAACCTTCTCGCCGTTTGCATGAACATTTGAGCTGTTAGCAGCGCTTTCCCTAAAAACATTTTCCATTTGAGTTTTTATCTTTCTGCTTGAAGCTTTAAACAGCCCAGTGCTCCGAGCAGAGAGCCGTGGGCGTTATCCACGGAGAGAACATGCCTTATCCCGATCCATGAGCCCAACACCGCTCCGCCAGTAATCACACACACACACACACACACACACACACACACACAGTCCCAAATCCCACTGTTCTGTAAGCCGCCGCTTTACTGATACAAAAAAAACATCAAGCCGGAGCCCCGGAGAAAACGGATCAACTACAGCACAGACAGACAGACAGACGCTCACAACAACACTGAAGAGATGATGACAAACACAGTATTAATCTGTCTTGATGATGATGATGATGATGAAGGTGTGGAGCAGCAGCTGTCTTTAATTAAGAGTGCTTGCTGATTGAGCTCAGAGTCATTAATGTGAACAGAAATAATGAATTCACATCACAAAGCACACGAGACACTGACAGATTCGACTGAGATCAGCAAAAACCATCCTCAAGAGTTCAGGATGACCACAAACTCCATCAAACACGCGCTGTTATTTATGCAAACAAGCACATTTCATCAAACCTCTGGACGTTTTAATGAAGATCGGAATGATTTGTGGAACTAAATACTAAGAACTAAAGTTGTGCATTTTTGTTTAGAATTTTGAATAAATAAATAATGTAAGTACAGTATGATGATCATCCAAATGAGAATCTCCCCAGAAGGAGGTTCTGACAGATTTATCTCACTTCTGGAGACAAATTTGTCCCAAATTATAGCTAAACACACACACACACACACACTTGGAGCAGAGACTAGAGTTTGTGTCCCACCAAAGCTTTTCTGCCTGATCAGACATTTTTCATCATCATCATCATCATCATCAGAGACCCAGAAATCCCATGACCAACCCCAGCAGCACCACTGACCCAGAACACACACACACACACACACACACACACACACCTCAGAATCAGAATCACACATGTAAGTTTGTGCTCATCTCACACTCACAGCGGCTGATTTGTGTCTCACTACAGCTTTTCTGACATTTATCATCATCATCATCATCATAAGAGACAGAAATCCCACAACAACAACAAACCTGAAACACACACACACACACACACACACACACACACACTTCCTGCACACATGTCCGGTTCACACACACACACACACGTACACACTCATGAGTCTGAGCTCATCTCTCTCTCACACACACACACACACACACTGATAGTTTCTGTACAAATGTCCCGATCACACACACACACACACTTAGAGAGAGTGAAAGTATCTGTACTTACTCCAAACGCTGAAGATCACAAACTATTGACTGAAACACACGAGAGAAACACACAATCATCATTAGGGCACGAGGAAGATGAAGATGCTGATGAAGATGAAGAGCAGGATGAAGACTCACCCAAAAGCCTTCAGAGGAGCGCTGAGGATCCCGAGGAAGGTTTTATGTCTTTCTGTCACTCCAGCCAGAAACAGCCGCGATGAGGAGGATGAAGATGAGGATGAGGATGAAGAGCGTCTTATTCCACACACTGACAATCAGCCGCGCGTCCGACGCCCGCGAGCATCACAGAGAAACGCGCGCACGCGGAGAGGAGATACCTGACTCTCTCTGTGTGTGAGTGCGCGCGCGCGCGCGTGTGTGTGTGTGTGTGCGCGAGACTGACGCGCGCGCCTGCAGTTCCGCCGCGCGCCGCCGGATGGCCAGAGATCAAGCGGCTTCATCTGATTCACATGGAGCATGAGATTTAATATCGCCTCACATCGACGGATCAATTGATTTTGTCTTTATCTGTTATCTGTTTAGAAGAACAGAAGCGAGATCAGTTCTGCTTATTTCAAAACTTCTGCAAATATTGCAGAAAATACTAGAATGATTACTAAGGGATGCAGGACACTAAAAACTGATCTGAGATCGTTTTGCTAAGTTTCCCTTCAAGATATGAAAATGTTATTTCTGTTTTTCTGTGAACAAAATGTCATATTTAAAATAAATAAATAAATATTGGTTATACAAACATTAAGGGAACATTCCATTTAATCATTTTGCAAACATTATTGGCAGTGTTGGGAGTAACGCATTACAAGTGAGGCAAGTTACATAATCAGATTACTTTTTTCCAAGTAACTAATGATGTATTACTTTTTTTAATTACTTTTTCAAATAAATAAAGCCAGTTACTTTGTTTTCACATTATTGACTGACAGCTGTCTCGGGAGTAAGATTCTTGTAAGATCTGTTGTTCTAGAATAAATGTGGACATGCATTAATTCATCTCACTTGCAAAAACAAACAAATAAACCAAAAAAAATAAATAAATAAAATAAATAATAAAAAAACAGATTCCTCAAAATAAATAAAAAACAGTGCAATGCAAATTCAAATATGATGCAAATCTGTATTAATTCAATGTTAAATAACATAATAATAAAAATACCATTTTATTAACCAATGTCTTTGCTGCTGACCTTTCATGATCCAATGCAACCATCTTTTGTTTTTTGTTTTTTGTTTTTTTTGTTTTTTTTTTTTTGTTTTGTTTTTTTGCTGAAGAGTGTTGAATTTTCTTCTCCTGCCTCTTTTTATTCATGTAATCCAGAATGAAAACAGCTGAAAGGATTGTTTGAGCTTTTTGAATAAAATTTCCTTTAGCCTAAGGTGTATTCATTTCACTTTTGGTGTGAAAGAGCTTTTACATTTGCCAAAAATAGAACTTTTTATAGTAAAAACAAACAAGCAACCCCAGCCCTGAGGAGAAAAAGTAATACAAAAGTAACGTAGCATATTACTTTCCATAAAAAAGTTACTAAGTAACACAATATTATGGAGTAACGCAATACTGTAATGCATTACTTGTTAAAAATAAATAAATAAATACATAAATGAATTAAGTAATTAATTAATTAATTAATTAATTATTTAATTTTGGGATTTTCTCTCAACGTTCTGAAACGTTTAAAACCTGTTAGATGAACATCTAACTAAAATGTTTTTTGGGAAAAATGTTCCATGAACAATGTATAAATAATGTTTTTGTGCTAACATTTTGAGAACATTCTTAAAGACCAAATAACATTGAACAAACATTCTACTATTAAGAGAATGATTTTACCATTCCAGAATGATTTTAGACATGTGCCAGAAGTTGTGCGTCTTTACAGTATTTAGTAATTCCACAGTTTAAAACATGCTCAGAGCTGAGATTGTGACGCTTCTCACTGTGTTTCACAGATGAGGTGAAGATTCAGCAGCATCTAAAATAGAAACAATGAAAAGGCAGTTTTCATCTCTCACACCTGCAGATGAGCCTCAGCACAGTGTGAGTGTGTGTGTGTGTGAGTGTGTGTGTGTGTGTGTGTGTGTGTGTGTGTGTGTGACTCTTCAGGTCAGCAGGTAACACACAGACGGACATGTCACTTACTGTTAGCATCTGAAGAGAGAGCAGAATAATGGCAGACAGACAGAGAGAGACAGCTCATTTTTCTCTCTATTAATGACGTGTGCATTATATTGTGTTTGAATGTAAGTCAGAGTCTCATTATAAAAAAAAAAAAAAAAAAAAAAAAAAAAGTGCCCCGACAAAGAGTTTTAATTGAATGCAAGTCCAGGAAGTGAACATCTGATTCAAGCGTGGCTCGTTTGCCTTTCTGCTCTACAACTGAAACACATGACTGCAAGGGCCGGTTTAAATTTAGAAAGTGTTCAGCAAGGAGAGAGAAATACAGTTACAGTGGCTCCCATCATCCTCTGCTTCTGTCCCCTCTCCTTACTCATCTGCATACAGACCTGTAAAACTCCGTCAAGAACCACGAATGCCTCGTTGCGTCTTGAATCTGGGTCACGCGTAAGGGAAATATTCAGCTGCACGAATTTAATAAACCTCTGCTGGGTTTCTCTCTCCTTTGTAATCATCATCTCGGCTTGTTATTTGCATTAAAATTCTAACTGGTGTAACTCGAGCTCGCAATCTCAGCATGTTAACGAGGAGCCAATCAGAAACAGCACATTCACGAGAACTGCACCTGAAATCGGCAGAAAACTTTAATATTTCAGACATTTGTGTCATTTATAATCACTGACTGCAGGATATCAGCTACTAGACTAGACAGTTGAAAGTTAACATGAAACCCTGTTTGCAAGCCACTGAACTTCCTTAATGTGACACACTTCATAGTGAAACATGATTGAGGATGGAGAAAAAAAAGCACATTTTAGCATAATTTTAAATAGAGCACTTATTATGGAAATAATATGCTTTAACAGAATATACTTAAGTGTAAACAATGTAATGAGTTCACACTAACTTGCATGTTAATTGTGTTCATGGGCGTAGATCATGCGGGGCACGTGTCCCCCCCCCCCCCCCCCCTTTTAATGTCACATATTCATCCCCTGTACATTTTTCAGGCAAGTGCACTCGCATAGAGGTTTTCAAGGGCTGGTGTGAATAAACATAGATTTAAATTTAAAGAGACAGGATAGTCTGTGCATGAACTGATGTTTTATTCGTACCCAGAATGAGGCGATATGCATGGAGCGCTAAACACTTGCAGTGCATTCATACTTGAAGTCGGAGGGTGCTTTCGCATGGAAAGTCCAACGGACTCAAGACGTACCAGGAAATCCCCAATATGGACAAAAACGTCCAGCTATGGCTGTATGAACTGAATAAAAAGCAGAAACATTTGGAAACGTAAAGACAGTAAACACACGATTGCGACAATATATAGTTTATTTGTGTTTTCAAGTCTTCTCCAGGTAATAAATAAAGTATATGAACAATGCAATGCTAATTGACATAGCATTGATTACGGTATATAAACTAATATGCCTTATTATGTGATATAAATGAAAAAAAAAAGTGTTTATATAAACAAATCATTATTATCCTATTGGTTATCATCCAGCAGTGTATCTGATTTCTTAGCCAATTAAGAGAAAAATTAAAGTTGACTATACACTACAAGTCAAAAGCTTTTGAACAGTCAGACTTTAAGACTTTTTTTTTTTTTTAAGAAGTCTCTTCTGCTCACCAAGCCTGCATTTATTTGATCCAAAATACAGCAAAAACAGTACTATTGTGAAATATTTTTATTATTTAAAATAACTGCTTTTCCTAACTTCCCAAAACACCCGATGTACTTGTTACATCAATAGAAGAATGGCATCCATGCTAATATTAGTCTGTTTCTTTCTTATTCCGAGGAAAGGTGGAGAACGGGAATCAATGCTCAATCTTAGATGCTCAATCGCTCCACTGTTCCCGTTCTCCACCTTTCCTCCACTCCTCCGGATCACCTGCAAGAGACAATCACCCGTTTGTCATTTCAAATGGGTTTGTCATTTGTCAATGTCATTTCTCTTGAAACTTGTCAAGTCAAGTCAAGTTACTATTATTTGTATAGCGCTTTTAACAATGCAAATTGTGTCAAAGCAGCTTTAATCAGCTTGATATAAAGCTGGGTGGCTTTACATCAGCTTTACAGTTTTTACACAGGGAAATAGTATGTCGAAATAGTGTCATTCTCCTCTGCCCAGACAAAATCAGCAGTTTAAATCTAGGCTGCAACAGAGTCAGATTGTGCAGAGGACTCAGCTGGTTCCTGTGGCCTTGTCCCGATGGCCGTCTAGGAGACAGGGTCTTCAATGGGGATCAGTCTCTGGTGCTCATCTAGTTGTCCTGGTCTCCGCTGACGTTCAGGGCTGTAGAGGTCATCTCTAGGTGCTGATCCACCATCTGATCTGGATACAGACTGGATCCGGGTGGCTGCAGTGACCATCTGATCTGGATACAGTCTGGATCTGGGTGGCTACAGTGATCTCGGAATAAGAAAGAAACAGACTATTATTAGCGTAGATGCCATTCTTCTAGCGATGTAACAAGTACATTGGGTGTTTTGGGAAGTGTTCCCGGTTCCGGATGACCTAATTAATGCAGCCTAACAATCCTTTAACGGATTTGAATTATATAAATGTGATAGTATATTATGTATAAGCCAGGTTAAAGAGATGGGTATTTAATCTAGATTTAAACTGAGTGTGTCTGCTTCCCGAACAGTGTTAGGTAGATTGTTCCAGAGTTTGGGCGCTAAATAGGAAAATGATCTCCCGCCCGCAGTTGATTTTGATATTCTAGGTATTATCAAATGGCCAGAGAATTGAGATCGCAGCGGACATGAAGGACTATAATGTGATTAGAGCTCACTCAAATACTGAGGTGCCAAACCATTCAGTGCCTTATAGGGTAATTAGCAAGATCTTAAAACGTATACAATGTTTAATAGGGAGCCAGTGCAGTGTTGACAGAACCGGGCTAATGTGGTCATACTTCCTGGTTCCAGTAAGAACTCTAGCTGCTGCCTTTTTAACCAGCTGGAGTTTGTTTATATGCGCAGAGCAACCACCCAATAAAGCATTACAATAATCTAGCCTCGAGGTCATGAACGCATGAATTAATGTTTCTGCATTTGACATTGAGAGCATAGATCATAATTTAGATATATTTTTAAGATGAAAAAATGCAGTTTTACAAATGCTAGAAACATGTTTTTCGAAGGAAAGATTGCTATCAAAAGTATGCCTAGGTTCTTAAATGATGATGAAGAATTTACAGAGCAGCCATCAAGTATTAGACAGTGTTCTAGGTTATTACATGCAAAAGTTTTTGGTCCAATAATTAACACCTCTGTTTATTTATTTATTTTATTTATTTATTTATTTATTTATTTATTTTTTCAGAATTTAGCAGTAAGAAATTGCTAGTCATCCAGTTTTTGATATCAACTATACATTCCATTATTTTTGCAAATTGGTAGGTTTCATCGGGTCGCAAAGAAATATAGAGCTGAGTATCATCAGCATAACAGTGAAAGCTAACACCATGTTTCCTAATGATATCTCCCAAGGGTAACATGTAAAGTGTGAAAAGTAAGGGGCCTAGTATTGAGCCTTGAGGCAGTCCATACTGCACTTGTGATTGGTATGATACCTCTTCATTTACTGCCATGAATTGATGACGGTCAGATAAGTACGATTTGAACCATGCGAGTGCACTTCCTCTAATGCCAACATAATTTTCTAGTCTATTTAAAAGAATGTTGCGGTCTACAGTGTCAAACGTGGCGATAAGATCCAGTAGCACTAATAGAGAGATACAACCACAATCAGATGATAAGAGCAGGTCATTTGTAACTCTAATGAGAGCAGTCTCAGTACTATGATATGGTCTAAAAACCTGACTGGAAATCATCACATATAGCATTTTTCTCTAAGAAGGAGCATAGTTGTGAGGATACTACCTTTTCTAATATCTTTGACATAAAAGGGAGATTCGAGATCAGTCTGTAATTAATTAATTCTTTGGGGACAAGCTGTGTTTTTTTAATGAGAGGCTTAATAACAGCCAGTTTGAAAGTTTTTGGGACATACTTCTTATTACTTCTTATTGGGACATATTACTTCTGGAAGCACCTCTTTTAGGAGCTTAGATGGAACAGGGTCTAACATACAGGTTGTTGGTTTAGATGATTTAACAAGTTTATACAATTCTTCATTTCCAATAGAAGAGAATGAGTGGAATTATTCCTCAGGGGTTCTATAGCATACTATCTGATGCGATACTGAGGCTGACAGCTGCATGGTTACAATTTTATCTCTAATAGTTTAGATCTTGGAAGTAAAGTAGTTCATAAAGTCATTACTACTCTGCTGCTGGGTAATGTCTGCACCTGCTGATGTTATATTTTTTGTTAATTTAGCCACTGTATTGAATAAATACTTGGGGTTGTGTTTGTTTTCTTCTAAAAGATGCGTAAATTAAGCAGATCTAGCCGTTTTTAAGGCTTTCCTGTAGGAGAGAGTATTTTCCCGCCAAGCAGTACAAAATACCTCTAATTTTGTTTTTCTCCAACTGCGCTCCATTTTCCGGGCTGCTCTCTTTAGGGCCCGAGTGTCTCTTTTCTTCTTTTCTTTTTTCTTTTCTTTTTATTTGACAAAAAAAGTAGTGAATACACTCAATTCGTCAAGGATAACACAATAAAGTTTAAAATAAAACTTGTTTCCATTGTGGTCCTTGATGTAAAGCACAAACTCCACTCCCGGTAACAGGTATACTGGCACTGCATTATAAATATAAAAATTACAATAAAATTCCACATTTACAAAAATTTACAGTCACAAATAACCACGAACGTAATACAAATTCATCAACAAAACAACCTACTTAAGAGCCAACTTTTAGCTTTTAAACTAAAACTAACCATATTCGAAGTACCTTTAATATCCAGGGGTAATTTATTCCACGAAAGTGCCCCAGAATATCTAAAAGACCTACTACCATACATAGTTTTAAAACGACATAATGTAATATCCATAAGACTTTGCCTAGTTTTATAACAATGTTGCTCATTTACCCTAGAAAAAAGTGCATTAAAATATGAAGGAGCTCTATTATTGATAATCTTATATACCATTTTTAATTTAATATGTTCTAGTCTACTTTCTATAGGTAATCAATCAAGACACTTAAAATGGGAAACCTCCACATGTGTAAAACGACTAAACTCTGAAACTAACCTTATCAATTTATTCTGAGATTTTTGTAACTTATCCAACCAACCACGAGACAAATCAGACATCCAAGAAATACATGCATATTTGAAATGACATGACACTAAACATGATGCAAGTAATTTTATAATCTGTTTATCAAGAAAACTAACATGTCTGGCAAGAAATTTTGTTCTAGCATTAACCTTACCCAGGACTTTCATAGCCATACTTACACCACTTAAATCATTGTCAAGGATACATCCAAGATAATTAACGGAAGTTCTATTTGATATTAAACAATCTCCCACCTTAACAGACAACTTAGAAACCTTATTCAATTTTTTTTAGACCCAAATAAAATGGATTCCGTTTTACCTAAATGCAACATGAGTTTGTTTTCAGAGAGACAGTCTCTTACCTTACAAAGCTCCTAACCTAAATTCACTTGAATCCTACCAACATCCTTATCTGAAATTAATAAAGCAGAATCATCAGCATATAAAAACAAATTACAATCACAAACTGCTTGCATGTCATTTATGTATAAAAGAAACAAAAGAGGGCCTAAAACACTTCCCTGAGGGACTCCGTTTTTAACCAAAGCTTCCTCAGAAAGAACCCCATCAATTTCTACCCTCTGAACTCTCCCAGTTAAATAAGAATTCAACCAGGCTATCACTTTACTTGAAAAACCCATGACACTTAACTTGTCTAAAAGTATTGAATGATTTACTGTGTCAAATGCTTTCTGGAGGTCTAAAAGTACCATACCACACATTTTACCTTCATCTATCTGCCTTCTTATAAAATCTGTTAAATAAAGTAAGGAAGTATCAGTCGAATAAGATTTCCTAAAACCTGACTGAAAATCATAAATTAATCTACTCTTACTTAAATAAAATCTGTTTATACACAATTCTTTCTAAAATTTTTGAGGCCACACTAAGAATGGAGATTGGACGATAGTTTCCAGGATCACATCTGTTACCTTTTTTGAATAACGGAATGATTTTAGCTAACTTCATATCAGATGGAAATATGCCATTTTCCAAGGAAAGATTAACAATAAATGTAATAGTTGGAGTTATAATATCTGCAGCATCTCTTAAGAATCTAGCTGGAATATCGTCCAGCCCAGTTGACTTAGACACTTGAAGCTCTTCAAGCATTTTAGTAATTTGATTTACACTACTTTTAGCAAAAGAAAAACTATTTGGCAACACCCCTTGTTTTAAATAAAATCTCTTAACAAAATCAATCCCATAATTTCCTTTGGACAGAGGAAGCTTATCAACTAAACTATTAGCAATTAATGAAAAGAATGAATTAAATTTATTAGCAACTTTATTTTTATCAAATTCTATCTTGCCATCAATATCCAAACCTACCTTTGATACAGAAAATTTTGATTTACCAATTGAATGGAATTTATTCAACACCTTCCACAGAGATTTAGGATCTTCTTTGTTTTCTTGAATTTGTTCTTTAATAAAATTACGTTTTGCCTCCTTTATATTTTCTGTCCTAAGTTTCTAAGTGCATTAAATTTTAGATAGTCTTCTTGATTCTTAGTTCTCCTATAAATCGAAAGAGCCCTATTCCTGTTTTTTAATATTTCCAATATTTTCTGATCCATCCAAGGACTAGCTCTTTGCTTAACTCTCACCTGTCTGAGGGGGGCAATTTTGTCCACTACTTTAAGAAATAAAACTTTAAAAAATTTCCAAGCATCATCAACTATTGAGATATTTTGAATATCATTCCAATTAACTCTATTAAGATAGTCTTTAAATACTTCAATATTATATTTTTTAATGATCTAATTCGTACTGTTTTATGATTACTAAATCTTATTTTACTATGTTTTCTTATACAAAAAATTATATTATGATCACTGATACCATATTCAATTACTCCCATCTGGGAAATATATTTTTCTTCAGATACCAAAATAAGATCAATGGTGTGTGCTCATTATACCATGATGTTGGACTGTCTGCTTCCTGACCTGGGCCCCAGTTAGTCAAGTACGAACTCTAAGACTATGTGCCATATTTCTAGAGAGAAGAGTGGCACCACCCCAGGAGGAATGAACACCATCTCTTTTCAACAGGTCAAGTCTGCCCCAAAAACTCTTCCAATTTTCTATGAAACCTATGTTACTCTGCGTAACTTGTGTGCCATGTATTTAAATATATTTGTAAATTTAGTGCAATTTATTGCATTTACAATATATTAACTTCAAATGTACAATTAAAATGATAATCAAGTACTTTACATGAGCTTTTAGTCAACACATCAAAATAAGTGCACTTCTTTATACATGACAATAGATACTTAAATCATAATGATTTAAAATGTACTTTTATGTAAACCTGACATTACAAAGGTCACTTTTTACAAGTGTACTTAAGTGTGTTTAAAAACATAGTCATGAAATTGTCTCTCTTTAAATCACTTAAGTGGCCTTTTATTTTATTGAATATTACTGACACTTTCATGACTATGTTTCTAAACACACTTAAGTACACTTTTATCTGCTTTTTTTTAAATATACATTTAAGATTTGAAGTACACTACAAGTGCACATACAATCAAGCACACTTTTTTTCACAAGGGCTGAAAATTTGCTAAAACTATGCCTAAATTAGCTTTTTGGCTAATGGTTGACACTGAAGTCTGCTGCTTAAGTGACGTCAGTGAAAAGCAAATATGTATCAGAAGAGGAGCAAGTCATTTCAGTCAAATCACTGGGAAAACACCCTGCTTTACTTCACTGACAAAGTTTTGCTCCCAGAGGTAGCAGCAGTTGCCAGAAAACACCTGATCTGCTGCTGATGTACTTTGCATATGAAAATATCCACATTGTTAAATGACATTCTGTGAAGTTTGTCTAGCAACCATTAGTCACTTGCCAATTAAAATCTCTAATGACTTAATGCTTAGAAGTCTGTGTCTTTCTGTGGCAGCGTTCTGTGAATACTGAACAAACACCTGCGCTCTGAAGCGCCATCAGGATTCTAGCGGCTTCCGCACAGTCTTAATTGTGGAGGCTTCACATGCTGAGCGCTTCTCAACTAAACATTTATATTCCCAGCCTTCTCCTGCTCTCTCCGAGAGGCCGTCACTCTCTTTCTCTTGGCTTTGAGAGCCAGGTCGTCCTGACCCATTGCTCTGCTTTTACGCATCATATGCTTATCTAAGCAGAGATATTATTAAAAAACAATGGCTGGAACGCGAGCTAAGCAAAGCACGTCTCACTCATCGATAAATCGTTAACACTGATTGAGTAAATAAATCTGAGGGTTATTCAGGATTTCCTCTCAGATGTTTGATCAGATGCACTGGACAAACGTATAGAGATTATACAAAGAAGAGCAGCCAACATGGTGCATTTACTGTGAATATAGTGTTGATCAGTGGGTTCAATCAGAAACCTGTCTGATTTGGATATTTGCCTGTGTGAGTAATGCTAGTCTCTCTAGGAAACACCTCTCTGTCTAAAGTTTGTTTTGGACGTACAGTGACTTTGATTGGGAACATTTGGAGGAGAAAATCCTGTATGTTCTTTGATGCCAAACAGACTTCTTCTGAGCGATAGCTTAACCCTGTTACCATAAAAAAAAAAAAAAAAAAAAAAGGCAAGGTAGTCAATTCAGACAAGTCCCAAACTGTTGTTTGAAAAAATTCAAACCTCATATAAAACAAATGTAAAATATAAAAGCTCATAAAAGATTTAGTTGACCTCCCGAGGTTCATGATCAACATTTTCTAAGCAGCTCCTTTAAAGTGTTTTTGACATATTTATATGTAATTTCAGAACTTCTTCTACTATCTTTGAAATATGGTTAAAGTACTGCTGAATGTACTGACAAGTATGATCAACTAAACTCTATTGTCATTTCTATTGAAACGTCTGTCTTATAAATTAAATATATTTCAATGCATTTAAAATAGATTAGCTTCACATTATGGAAGGATTTTACGGACTATTTTCAAACAGAATTGCAAATCGTTTTTTCAATTGTGTTTTCCATATGTGGACGCATAAATTGTGACAATCCAAATGCAATTGCAAATCTTGCATTACCGTTTGCATTTTCACTTTCGCGAATGCACAGTGACTGCATTTCAAATGAAAAAGCAAAGTCCATTTGTAACTGTATTTCCTAGTTATGAGTCTTACGCAAATATGCATGTCTTACGAGTTATGAGCCTGCCATATTTAAATAGAAATATTAACAACCACATTTGGTTTTTCACTCTCTCTGTGCCATGCATATAACCTGCCAAAACTCAAATGGAATCACAATTCCTTTTGCATTTGAATTTCCCATGTCTACACTGAAAGCTGTCAATCAATGTGAGGCGGCGGTACTAAACTAGGGGGCGTGTTTGTTTTGTTGTGTTTGTTCACGATCAACATTTTCTAAGCAGCTCCTTTCCCTGAAAAAGTTCTACACTTATTACAGTACATTTTATTCCTTTCTTTTAATCTGTAATAGTACAGAAGTTCTTAGCAGCCATGCATATTATAATTTTTTTTTTTCTTGTTTTCTTGTGATCATGATTTAATTTAGTCTACTGTTGCTATAGTAACAAATGCAGCCTTGACAGGGACATTCTAAAACGCTTAACCTGGCTTAATGTGTTAATTGAGAGTGTTTTAAAAGACCAAACTCAGTGTAAATGATCGACAGATGACCGTGCGCTATTCTTGTGGACATTTCAGCAAATGTTGCTTCACTTAGAAATAACGTCTACAATAAATAAAATAAATATAGGCTAATCAAACACTGCTGATTTTGTCCAGAGTTAGGCTACGCTAAACATTTTATTTGTGTAATTAACATGTTTAAATGGTCTAAAAACAACACATTCAACACCGAAAGGGCAGGCGGAGCGCCTTCAGAAGAATGCAGAGAAGAGCCTATTCTAAAAAATCTTAAGCTGCTTGGATTCAATTTACTTTAATTCAATTTACTTACTTCGTTTAAAATAAAATTACATATAATAATATATTATAATTTGTTTGTGATTTTTATTAGTCATGTAGGATAGGCTGTGATATCGTATGCGTTATAAGCTTGAGATGCTGTTGTGTGTGTGTGTGTGTGTGTGTGTGTGTGTGTGTGCGTGCGTATGTGTGTGTGTGGTTTCCTACAAAGAAATGTAGAAAATACAAACCCGATTCCAAAAAAGTTAGGACACTGTACAAATTGTGAATAAAAAAGGAATGCACTAATTTACAAATCTCATAAACTTATATTTTATTCACAATAGAATATAGATAACATATCAAATGTTGAAAGTGAGACATTTTGAAATGTCATGCCAAATATTGGCTTATTTTGGATTTCATGAGAGCTACACATTCCAAAAAAGTTGGGACAGGTAGCAATAAGAGGCCGGAAAAGTTAAATGTACATATAAGGAACAGCTGGAGGACCAATTTGCAACTTATTAGGTCAATTGGCAACATGATTGGGTATAAAAAGAGCCTCTCAGAGTGGCAGTGTCTCTCAGAAGTCAAGATGGGAAGAGGATCACCAATTCCTCCAATGCTGCGGCGAAAAATAGTGGAGCAATATCAGAAAGGAGTTTCTCAGAGAAAAATTGCAAAGAGTTTGAAGTTATCATCATCTACAGTGCATAATATCATCCAAAGATTCAGAGAATCTGGAACAATCTTTGTGCGTAAGGGTCAAGGCCAGAAAACCATACTGGATGCCCGTGATCTTCGGGCCCTTAGATGGCACTGCATCACATACAGGAATGCTACTGTAATGGAAATCACAACATGGGCTCAGGAATACTTCCAGAAAACATTGTCGGTGAACACAATCCACCGTGCCATTCGCCGTTGCCGGCTAAAACTCTATAGGTCAAAAAAGAAGCCATATCTAAACATGATTGAGAAGTGCAGGCGTTTTCTCTGGGCTAAGGCTCATTTAAAATGCACTGTGGCAAAGTGGAAAACTGTTCTGTGGTCAGACGAATCAAAATTTAAAGTTCTTTTTGGAAAACTGGGACGCCATGTCATCCGGACTAAAGAGGACAAGGACAACCCAAGTTGTTATCAGCACTCAGTTCAGAAGCCTGCATCTCTGATGGTATGGGGTTGCATGAGTGCGTGTGGCATGGGCAGCTTACACATCTGGAAAGGCACCATCAATGCTGAAAGGTATATCCAAGTTCTAGAACAACATATGCTCCCATCCAGACGTTGTCTCTTTCAGGGAAGACCTTGCATTTTCCAACATGACAATGCCAGACCACATACTGCATCAATTACAACATCATGGATGCGTAGAAGAAGGATCCGGGTACTGAAATGGCCAGCCTGCAGTCCAGATCTTTCACCCATAGAAAACATTTGGCGCATCATAAAGAGGAAGATGCGACAAAGAAGACCTAAGACAGTTGAGCAACTAGAAGCCTGTATTGTTGTCCCATTCTAGCCTTGTAGACAAGAATGGGACAACATTCCTATTCCTAAACTTGAGCAACTTGTCTCCTCAGTCCCCAGATGTTTGCAGACTGTTATAGAAAGAAGAGGGGATGCCACACAGTGGTAAACATGGCCTTGTCCCAACTTTTTTGAGATGTGTTTATGCCATGAAATGTAAAATCAACTTATTTTTCCCTTAAAATGATACATTTTCTCAGTTTAAACATTTGATATGTCATCTATGTTGTATTCTGAATAAAATATTGAAATTTTAAATTTCCACATCATTGCATTCTGTTTTTATTCACAATTTGTACAGTGTCCCAACTTTTTTGGAATCGGGTTTGTACAAAAGATAAGGCTACAACACTGTATAACATCACTGAACTAATGTTTAACATTTATAAGTTAAATAAATGTCAATAATAAACTGCATAAATTATAGCGATCATGAAGAAGGTCCTCTGTCCCAAACGCGTACAGTAGGCTATAGCTGATACAGTATACAACTCCCCATCAGTAGGTCTATACTGCCACCTGCTGGCGCAGTTGTGTAACGTAGAGAACAACTTTTGTTATGTTGAGATCACGAGAAAAATAAAGTCTTTTTGGTGACGCTTTGGTGCCACGGGACGCGTGCTCCATAACGGATTAAAACTGTTGAATAAAATATAAATTAAAGTGGAAAATGGGTAAATAAATATAGATTGGCACTGTTTCGTTTGCTTACGAATAAAATGTACTGTAATAAGTGTAGAATTGCACTGTCTGTTTTCTCACTTGCATCCATCAGAGTGAGAGAAACAGTGAGAGATGTTGAGACAGGTGAAAAGCGTTTGGGTAATAGTGAATTTTGATCTATTGTGCGTACCGTTTGTGGCTCTGTTATCAGGGGATAATTGCTGCATTTGGGGTAAAAAGACAGAATTATGTATTGTGCCAAGAAGGTTGCACTGTCTGTTCGTTAACACAGACACGAACTGATTGGCAGCTGCCTTTAGTGGAGGCTTCACCGATTACATCCATTGATCAAAGCATTCGGCACGGTCGTCTGTGAGTGACGTCACCTCCCAAAACAAACACGCCCCCTAGTTTAGTCCCGCCCCCTCACATTGACTGACAGCTTTCAGTGTAGACATTGGAAATTCAAATGCAAAAGGATTTGCGATTCCATTTGAGTATTGTCAGGTTATATGCGCGGCACAGAGAGAGTGAAAAAGCAAATGTGGTAATTAATATTGCTATTTAAATATGACAGGCTCATAACTCGTAAGACATGGAAAATACAGTTGCAAGTGGACTTTGCTTTTTCATTTGAAATTTGGCAGTCACTGTGCGTTCGCGAAAGAGAAAATGCAAACGGTAATGCAAGATTTGCAATTGCATTTGGATTGTCACAATTTATGCGTCCACATATGGAAAACGCAATTGAAAATACAATTTGCAATTCTATTTGAAAATAGTCCAGAAGATCCTTCCATATTACATACTGTACGATTTAGTATGTTAGAAACCAAAATAAGTGTACTTCTTTAAACATTGAGAAAATATTAAAATGATTTAAAATGTAAAATTATTTGACCTCACAGTGCACTTTTTAACAAAGCGTAGTCATGAAAGGGTCCCTCTTTAAGTCACTTAAATGGCCTTTTATTTCATTAATATTAATATTATCTGCAAGTACAGTTTATAAACATACTTTTAAGATTTGAAGTATACTGCAAGTGCACATTCGCTACAATTAAGCATGTAACACTTTCACAAGAGCTGAATTCAAGTTTGCTAAAACAGTGCCTAAATTAGTTATTTGGCTAATGGGTAAAACTAATTTGTATCAGAAGAGGAGCATGGCAATTTATTTCATTTGTAATATGAAATAACACCCTCTGATGACCAAGAAAAGATCATAAAAGTCAAGGTTGTCAATTTATACAACCAAAACTGTAGTTTGAGGAGAAAAAATAAAAAATAAAAAAAAACCTCTTATGAAAAAAAAAATAAAGTATAAAAGCTCATAAAATATTTAGGTTCAAGATCAACATTTTCTAAGCAGCTCCTTTCCCTGAAAAAGAGCTTCAGGCTCTATTTTGTACCTCACTCAGAGATTCACCTGTACAGACACTCTGTACAGAAGAGGGAATGCTAGTTTAGACGGAGGACTAAAGGTGGACAAAAACATAAAAATTAAAATATGTATTGCCGAAGCTGCAAATAAAAACAGCCACCACCCTATCAGTCTCAGTGTCTCGGTTTGTTCGTTCCTTTCTTCAGTAGTAAGCAGGGGACACCGGGGAGTGTTATAACACGAGGTTAGTTGTAACACGGTCAGTTTGACAAGTCAGAAAAGAGCTGTGGTCATGTCATCAATATCATACACTCCATTCACATTTTTAATGTTACAGAAGAAGTGGCATGTGAATGTGAGCAACATTGTAGATTTTATGACCAAAAAAATGATTTTCAAGAAAGAAACCAATATTTTTCAATAAGATTATTTTTTGCCTAGCAATCATTGTGTTGTAGATACAATCTTTTGACTTAACCTAAAGTAGCTGTTTCTCTAGTTTAATTTGATACTTTGCATTCATGCTAAATTGAAACCCACATGTTAAAACAGTTATCTATGTTATGGCTGCTTGGGGTGGGGATAGTTGTAATCAGGCCCGTAGCCAGCTATGAGGCCACCGAGATCCGGACCTTGGTAAATTTCTCATGTTCAAAAATAAAATTTGTTCTCTGAATGACTAATTTGCAGTTTAACTCTTAATATGAATTTCTGTATGACATGTATAATTCAGTTTAGACAGTTTGCAAGAATTTTAGCGTCCGTGGTATGAAAATGATCTCTGCGAGACGCTGGCGGAGTGAATGAGTCTTCTTGAGAGAGTTGAGAGTGAGGGCGTTTTTGGACTTGTCTTTTTCACTTAATTTGACACTTTAGAAAGTTGATAAAGTAGGTTGCAGTTTAGGGTCAGCGATATCTTTATATTATCTTATTTGCAAAAGATTTGAAATAATTTCGGTTTATTTTTATTTATTTTTCGGTTTTTATTTGTTTCAGTAGTAATATCTGGTAACACTGCATCGCCGCTGTCATGAGAAATCGGGTCCGCTTAGGACCCCAAGTGATCCCATTGCCTAAATAAATACATAAAGATATTAATGTAAAAACGTATGGCTTACTATATAGTGCATAATAGAACAAAATAGTACATAATGAAACAAATTAAATGTAATTTCTTACACTTGATTAACTGCTAATTAATAAAGTAATAATATCCTATTAAGTGAAAAAAATCATTAATTAGTTTTATTTATAAAATAAAACATTTGACATTTAATACTTCATTTATCACATAATTTAAAAAATAATAATAATAATAATAATTGTGAATACGTGTAAGATAAGCGCAAAATTCCTGGATAAAATGAGCTATGCAGGTAATCAGGTATCTGTATGCTATGCTAGTACATAAGCTAATGAATACAGACATTAATTATCATTGTAACGTAGTTTAAACAGCATTTATCATAACATGACTTTGTAGGAATTGTAATCAGGCACTAAAGAAAGTATCTATTAAAAGTAATTTGAGCCAATGGGGTCGCTTGGGGTCCTAATGGGACCGGATTTCGAGGGGGGACTCGATTTGTCACCACACCCGCACTTAAACTGACAGTGATGAAAAAAGCCCATGGACAGGTTATTGCTGACAGGATAGTATATTCGGTCAGAAACGTTATCAACGCTGTCAAAATAGTAGCATTTGACACTAGTACACAGATGAATGAATCCAGAATGAAATGAAATATGCAAACACTAGCCATGTATAAGTCTTTGCTATGTCATTCAGTAAATTATTTAATTTAAATTAGATGTTAAACTTATCATCTATATAGCAATGGTTATTAATAAAAACTGTAACAGTAATGTGTATTGTTGCATGAATAATAAACAGCTGATAAAATTATCAACTCCTAACTACAGTAAAGTTTTAACAAATTGTGATGCAATTAATAGGGTATGATTTAAAAATGATCATCCCTCCAAAACAGAGAGAACATCTTTCACACTTCTTTTAAAGCGTTTATAGTGTATATATTTAGTTGCATTTGTAGAGGTTATTATAGCACAATTCTGCAATTCTTTCACACCTCACCCCCCCACCACCGGACCTCACTAATTTTCAAAGCCTGGCTACAGCCATGGTTCATTAAAAATATTACAACCAACTCTTAATGATTCCAATGAGTCCAGTTATCCAATCACATCCTCTATCGAGGCAAAGTCATGTGAGGTTTTTATTGCACATCAAGGGATTTATGTAAAATGTGTTTCCACCATAGTTTATGCGCATAACTTTTATTGGACAAAAACACTATCCGCCTCAAATGAACACATACGTTTTTTGTGCACATTTTTAGAATTTCTGCGCATCTTGACATTTCCATCCAGCATTCCAAAATTCACATAAAAATAGGTAGATGGCAACACAGCTAGTGACTGAACCCTTATGTAACAGGAACACAATACACACACACACACACACACACACACACACACACACTTGTTTCGCTATCCTTGTGGGGACATTCATAGGTGTAATGGTTTTTCTACTGTACAGACCGTATATTCTATTGCCCTACACCAACCCTACACCTAAACTTAGCCCTCACAGGAGACTTTCTGCATGTTTAGATTTTCAAAAAACTTCATTCTGTGTGATTTATAAGCTTCTTTACCCATGGAGACCTCAATTTAGATCCCTACCGTGACACGAGTCCCCATGAGTTTGTGTGTATTCAGGTTTAAGTACCCACCTGAATAGAAAAACAGGTATACACACACACACACACAGCAATTGTTTTTTGTGCTAAATTTAAAAGGAATACGATATAATGTTTTTGTCACTTTAAATGGTTCACTTTATTCAAAACTGATTATTTTTGTTCTTCAATAAAGTTTTTGCATAAATTGGAAGTGTGGGTCGTATTTCAGCAAATTCCTTCACACTGTTACATCTCACCCCAGCCTGTGTTACAACTCACACCAGTAGTGGGGTAGGTTGTAACAACGGAACTCTTTGTATTTTACATTAACTCACACAATCTGTGATTATGCAGTACACGTCTAAGTGAGTTTTATTTGTAGTAGACAAATGTGGCTACGATATATCAAAGTTTGAGAGCTCTAGCACAAACAACCACTGAGTTACTGATGCTCAAACAAAAAGTGTTACTACCATCCCCGGTTTCCCCTACACCGCCCAGACTGTTGGCCATGACTTGGGCTGTCCCGTCTGTCCTCAAATCATTCCAATGCTAGAAAGTCTCAAAATGCACCCGTGAGAATTAGCTGCTCAATTTATTCACTTACTGGAAATGCTGTGATGTCTTCAACAGCCTCTAAATGACTGTACAAATCTGTACAAACGTAAACCAAATGTCTAACCAGTCATTGGTGTCATTACACATACACACACACACACACACACACATATATGATTTCTGACATCATTAAATAAATATTTATCAGCATTAGTGGACGCAGGCCATTATGTATAATATCATTGTACATTAAAACAGCTACAACAAAGATGCACAAGAAACAAAACACATGATGGAAGGAGTAAATCAGTAATGGTGTGTTGTTGATGAAAACCATCTATGTTTTAATGCATAACCTTGTGACGAAACTGCATCACAGTTAATCAAGTCTTCAGTGTGCCAATATTTAGTGGATCAAGGCCACGGCATTTAATATAAATTTAAACTATAATAAATTTTCATTTAATTTCAATTAACAAGCAATTATGTGTCCAAAAACATTCACATATTTCTTTTCCTTTCTTTGGTAAAGTATTCTAAATTGTAGTACTTCTTTTCCATAAGGATTACCAGGACCAAGCAGATTAATCTCAGTAAGAGAGCGCCCTGTTTTCTTTTCAATATGAAGTCTTCAGTCCATGACTCCGGCAGCAGAGTTCTTGCCGAGTTGACACTCGATGTTCCCGAGGATAACTGTAGGCTGGTTACACTAGGGAAACAAAGAATAGATCTGCCAGCATCACAGTCAACCAAAATAGTCCCTATTCACAATGTGAAAAAAAGAAGAAAGAGAACATGAATCTGAACTCAACTCAAAATCTAACAGCAAAAGTCCAGACTGAACTAGAGATTACAAAATGCAATTAATTCATGGAAATCACAAAATTGTGCAGTGATTGTTTTCAAAAATCCTCAGCAGACATAAAATATACAGTAGAACAGCACATGAGAATTTCACCCCAGCTTCACCCCAACACTTTCACATGATCATCTCAGTGTGCTTTCTGTAACTCACAGGTCAAGTGGACTATCTAACAGGATTTCTTCCTTTAACCTCACACAGGGTCAAACACAGGCTGCATAGGGATGGAGGAGGCCAACCTCTACTGCATCTCAGCCTCTGGTTGGTTTTCAGCCCTCAAACCTCCAAACAGTTTTAGGGCATTACGATTTAAGACCACGTGTTAGCTACGTGAATATCCATAGACTTACCGGTACCACTTGACAGCCTGGGACGTCATTGCAGGACTAAAACTGGTGATTTGACAGAGACTAACCTGTTCTACAGCCCCTCTTTCTAGGGTAGTGCTTCTCAACCCTGGTCCTGGAGCCCCGCATCACTGCACATTTTAGATGTCTCCATTATCTTACACCTGATTCAACTCACCAGATCATTAGTAGAGACTGCAAGGCTTGAATTGGCAATGGTTCCCAACCCTTGTCCTGGATCCCCCCCAAAATTGCACATGGTATGTTTCACTTATCTGACACACCCATTTGACGTCTTGAAGTCTTTACTGAGGTCCCAAAGAATGAGTTGAATCAGGCATGATTGATTCGAGAGATCTTTAGCCTTCTACAGACTGCACAAGTTTAGCAATCCTATAAGATCATTGCAGATCACACTGTGTGACATGGATCTAATAAACCTGGGTATGACATGCACGTAGACTGTATGATGATGACACCTATTGCTACGACGCACGTTTCTATAGAAGAATAAAATGTCATCAGCATGCGCTAGTGGTAAACAAAAAGAGCATGATAAATCACACTTTGGCAGATGGAGTTTTTATGTGTGCTGAAAAAAAGTGGAAGCGGCAAAAGAGGAAGGAATAAGAGCAGTTTTATGTTTTAGTGCCATGTCGCGTTGATTTCATGTCGCATTTTTTATTGGCTGGTCAGTAAACGTGGGTCTTAGCAGCAAACACACTGTGCAGTGATCATAATGAATTTCTGACACTGTCAGAAAATTATCGTAGGCTACAGGCTGGTCGCAAGACCATATCAACGTCCGTCTTTGAATCTCTCTCAGGACCACTGATTAGGAGCTACGATCTCAGAAATCGCCATGATTGTTTCACGATACCAATCTTTTGTCTGGGACAGCCAAAAATCATGCAGTGTGTCTTGAGCTTAAGAATGAGTTGAATCAGGTGTGTTTGAATCGAGAGATCTAAAATGTGCAGTGTGCTCCAAAGTACTCCAGAACCAGGGCTGGAAATCACTGTCCTAGGGCAGGGATTCTCAACTCTAAGATCTTGAGGTCCACTGTTCTATGAATTTAGTCCCAGTAATCAAACACACCTGCCTGTAATTTTCTAGTCATCTACAATACCTTCGCTGGTTCCGTTATATATATATAATATATATATATATTATTATTTTTTTTTTATAACTGCCTTTGAAAACTGCCTTTGCCCTGTCACCTTTGCCTTTGACCATGCACTTCACCTCTTAGGATCCCTCTTTTTACACCCTTCATCCATGACCCCATCCTTTGCTTAGTGACCACTTCTTTTTACATGTGACCCCTTTTTTTGACTTTTGACCTCATCATTTCCCTGTGAGCCTCTTTTTTACCTTGTGACCCCTGCCGTTGACCCACCCTTCATCTGTGACCCCATGCATGTTTTACACCCTTTTTGTGGCCTTTGCCTTTTGACCTCACCTTTTGCACTGTGACCTATCTTTTTGACCTTTGACCACAGCCTTTGCCCTGTGACCCCACTTTTTGACCTTTAACGTCCTATGACCCCATCCTTTGATTTATGATTAATCCCTGTTACTCCAAACTTTAACTTCTTGGACTCCCCCTTCCTTTTCTGCTTTCTTCACCTTATGACCCTATCTACTGCAATGACCTTTATTCTGACCCTGTGACCTCACCTTTCACCTCCCGTGACCCCTGCCTTCACCCTGTGACCCCAGCCCTGGACCATCTCCTCATGGTGAATTCTCGAGAAGAATCTGAGCTCTCTGCTTTTCTCCTGTTTATCCAAGTTTCCTGCAACACCTACACGCCTCGTTATCTGTCATTCAGCTCTCAGTTTCTGAGCTTTATTTGAGAGTTTGGACAGACTGATGCAATGAATTTCCTCTGCTGTGATTCTTTGCAGTGTGTTTCCTCTGAGGAGCCTTCAGGTAAATCTGTAACCCTCCACCTGTCTACTGCAGCCTGGAGCACAGATGGGGGCTAAAACCAGACACACACACACACACACACACACACACACACACACTCACAGGAAACTCCAAAAATAACACAAAGACACTTAAAAACTGTATTACAAAACATATTGTTGAGAGTCAGATGGTGGTTATACAGTACATCAGTATTGCACTGATTTGGTGCAACATTTTCAGAATCTCTACTAAAACTCATTTCTGTCAGATTTCGGTGAATTCAGGACAGATGACTAATTACTGCCTACATATAATCAGTAATCTAATCCAATTACTGCCAAATGAAAGCAATGTGACCAGACCACTTTGCATTACTTCGAGCAACATCAAGATCATGTATGCAAATAAAGACAAGAAAATGCATCTCAAGTAGATGCGTTTAATTTTAAAACTCCTATTTACTTTGGTAGTGCATGATTCTGGCCTTAGTGTGAATGATTAATCAGTATGTTTTTACATTGTGTTTTCTTTGTAATCTTTATCTTGCTCTTCCTCTGTAAAAACTTTGCAGATCCTTTGACATCTTTTAGGTTTTGCCCAAAGACAAATGTTAACAAATAGGGCCTTTTTCACATTTCTGGGGTTCTCAGAAGCAGAAGTCATCAGTGTTGGGTAAATTTCTACAGTGATGAACAGAGACTGCTCACTCCTTAAAAACAAATGCAAAACAAAAATCATTTTGGGTTCCCCCATTTTTTAGCAGTATAAAATATTGGCACAGGTGACACACACTGCCTTTTAGTTATTTATTTTCCTTGAATCTATTGCTGCTTAATGCAGTAGTGCCACATGTCTGGATGGCAATATGCATATGTTAATTATTTACGGTAATTTCATACTCGATGCCCTTGATGTTTTGGCTATTCAGTACGAAGCCGACAGCTTAACAAAGAGCTCAGGAGGATATTTCTACGGTTTGTTTTCTCAGATTTTGACACAAATCAGACTCATTGTTGCCGAGTTTGGATTCATCAGAAGTTCTACTGGGTCTTCAGAGCAGCACAGAATCAAGAAGCCATATGTTTCTAACAGAAGCGATCGATCACAAGCCTCCAGCGGTTCGGTGCTGCTCTGTCTCTGGACGGTGTGTGAGGCAGACCGGGCCGAGGGATGTGCAGCCATTAGGTGGCATGTGTTGGAGAGTTCGTCCTGCTGCTTGTAAGCTGGTTATTAATTAGCTGTCAGGTGAAACTTGGAGGTGCGTGGAACAGATGGAGCGGGTACATCTCTGAGGACACACACACACACACACACACACACACACCTGCCCTGACACTGACCAGAATCACCAGACACACACACACACACTTTTTATTTTTTTTTTTGTAATAGAAAATTAAAATAAAATCTTGTAAACAATGTTCATTGTCCCTCATTAAAGTGGACCAATAAATAGTTGCCAGGGTGTTCTGAGTGTTTTTGCACATTGGTATGCAGTTGTCACTATGTGGCTGCCAAGGTCTTCTGAGTGGTTGCTAGGGTATTGCTATGTAGTTGCCTAGCTAACAAGGAATGTTCTCAGAACTTTGGCAAATGTTCTAGAAAAATTCTCTCAAAGTTATGAGTAAAAGTTCTTCCAGTAATGTTAATAAAATGTTCATTCAGAGTTATCTGGTCTTTAATAATATTCTGAAAACATTACCACAAAAACACTGGGTCCCACTTTATATTAGGTGGCCTTAACTACTCTGTACTTACATTTAAATTAATCATTTGGTACAATGCACTTATTGTGTACATACATGTTTTTTTACATTGTACTGATATTTTTAAAAATACCTATATGTAATTACATCTGTAAATAATTTCTGTAATTACATTTATAATTACACTGTTGACCCATCCCTTACACCTTAACCCACTCTTAAACCTACTCACACCACCACACCTGTCCCTAACCTTACCCGTATCACACCTCAAGAGCAGCAACACTGTTTTACAATACAATATGAACACAATAAGTACATTGTACTTATTTTTGATGTAAGTACATAGAAGTTAAGGCCACCTAATATAAAGTGTGACCAAACATTGTTTATACATTGCACATGGCACATTTTTTTATATATATATATATATTTTTAAATGTTGCTACTTGTTTCAGAACATACATAGAGTATTCATAAAAAAGAAAAAAAAAACATTCCTATAATGTTTGCAAAATTACAAAATTAAATGTTCCTGTCAGATGGACATTTTGAATGTTTATAGAACAACAGAAATAACGTTTTCGTAACCTAATGGGTGCGTTAGAATAATGTTCTTAGAACATATATTTGTTAGCTATATTTGTTAGTTTCTAGGCTGTTCTGGGTTGTTGCCAAGCATTATTATGTTGCTTCATTTTATTTTATTTTAGTTATTTATTTAATTTTTGGTTTGCGTGTTCTGATCTGGATGTTAGTTTCTTAATGTCACAATGAAACTTTAGTATTGTGACGCACAACTGAGTGTTACAGATCATTGAAAAAGAAAAAAAAAAATATTGGATGGGACTTGTTGCTATGAATCGGTTGTTGATTGTATGTTGAAATGAGAGCGTGGCTCTCAAAGATGTATGCAGATGAGTATGAGCTTGAAGGGGCGGAGCTTAATAGCACTAAACGATTGGTGAAATCCTGCATACGTCACCAGAGAGAAGATGCATTTCTGACAGTTAGATTTAACATGATGAGGACCAAACAATTTTAAAACTGAAATCTGCACGGATGAATGATCTGTTCCATGCATTTAAAAAAAAAAAAAAAGAAAAAAAAAGAAAAAAAAAAAAAAAAAAAAACAAGGTGAATTTTCATTTCATGCTAACGTCACACTGAAGGGAGGTTGGTAGTGTTTGCTAGTGCATTGATGGGGTGTTCTGGTGTGAAAACAGTCCCTCGTCAAGCCAGAGAAATCAATGCCAATAATTTGTGATGGGTTTTCTTTATAAACAACACAAATGAATGAATGAATAAAGAAACAAATGAATGTGTTCTAAGCTCAGATTCCAGTTTGTGGACTGTGTTTCTGGGTTTTCCCGCTCTGAAGGTCACGTCGGGCCCCAGGTGAGCGATGCTTTACATTTCCTGGATATTGTGCTCACATCAGACTTTCTGCAGACTGATCAATTTAAGAGGATATTTTTGAAACTCAATACAGAGCTGAATGCTGATGTCCATAGAAAACTGTGTTAATGTTGAATAATTAAAGCCCACGTTTGTGGATAACAAGTCTGGGAAAGGGAAATTATTCCCATCCCATGAAATCCCTCTGGTTTTCATATGTAATGCAATGAGACGCAGCGTTCAGAAAGGCTTTCTTCACAGATATTAAAGCAGGTTTTGCTCAGTTAGAAAGAGCTGAAATGGTGCGTGTGTTCGCTGATGTAGGCTCTCTGCAGTCCGATTGTGATTAAATGGAGTCTCTCCAACTTTATTCCATCATCCTACCCTGCAGGAGCTCAACCATCTCCTCACATCCCAGAATTATCATTCACCATGCCTTTCACAGTAAAACATCTGATAGTTTATTCC
>CM077221.1:45791178-45956178 GCA_039654775.1 Spinibarbus caldwelli | reverse complement strand
TTGTGTTCATTTTGTGATTCTTGAGGTAGTTATATTGTGTGTTTGTGTTTTCTAAATGAGAACATGGTTAAACCTGTGCAAAATGATGCCATTCTTGTGTAGAGTTTTGCAGAAAACATTGAGCAAATTGAAGCATGTGTGAAAGCAGGTGAAATGTGTTAAAAGTTTTGAGAAACGTGTCTTTGTTTCAAGAACTGTATGAATGGTTTGGAAAATTGTGCCAAATGAATCAGTTACAGTGTGTTAGCAATCGAGAGAAACTTTAATAACATTCTTAAAAAAAAAAAAAAAAACGGCAGAAGAAATGTTCTTCACTTCGCTATTTGCCTTCTGTAAGAAAAAGTTCCCAAATGACATCTCATCTTAATCACTTCTCCTAGACAGACACAGGACGGGATGGAGATCACATGGAGCCTAAAGTCAGATGATTATCCGGAGAATAACCTGAGATCTCAGCAAACTGCTCAGATTTGCCAAGACACCAAAACCTGCAATCAAACTTCTCATGCATTTCTCTGAAGATCAGCTGATCTGAGCTTCTCTCCACATACATTTCACAGCTGTCCTACTGTACATCATCAAGTGACTTGTTTGTGTGTAATTTGCGAGATCTCCATCAAGTCTCCTGAGCGAAGAAAGAGACCCGGTCGAGATCGAGCAATAACATCCAGAAAGTCTGGTCGCTCACGGCCTCCTCAGAGAAGCTCTTCTGCCCATCTGCAATAAGAGAAAATATTGGTGGAGAGACGGTCGAGAGCCATTCAGAGATATTGGACAGCAAAATTCAATAAGTTGAAGGAGGCGCGATCGCAGAGGGGAAGCATCCAAGCAGGCAATTTTAGAAAGCGCCAGCGTCCTGAGCTGCGAACGCGTCAAATCGTGAATGGCGATGGCGGAACGGGGTAATTATCACGGCCAATTTAACATGAACGCCCTGAATGCAAAGTCACTCTTTGGGAAATTGAGCTTCATTGTGCTTTTATTCTGTGATTTGTTGTTTCTAGCCTCAGGTGCTCTCCTTCAGAGCTTTGCTGATGAGAATTTCATGCGGTGCTTGTTTGAGTCGCGCCGTCGTTCCTCGCCCAGCATTGAGTGCGCCGTCTGAAGTGTGAACTGAATTATAGATATCTAATTTCAGCTTGACTGCTGGCCACCAGGCCCACGGTGAGCAGCATGGATATTTTATCACCACCCCAGAAATAAATAAAAGCCGTTTGTCCCTAGGAAGAAAGAAATCAAGCAATTGTGCTGGAGAAAAATGAGAAGGGCCGAGTTTAGAGAAACGCTGGAACCTTCTGGAGTTTCTGCTTCACATTAACATACGTTGATTTTAGGCCATTTCTTCAGGGCAGCATTATGCGGTTTCGCTCATAACCGTCTGTCCTGTCAGGAAACGCTAACCAGAGTTTTCGCTAGATCTTACGGAGCTCTCGACGGCTCGCTCGGTTGGTCTGATCCAGTTCAGGGTTTCGCAAACAGGGCTTGGCGAACCTGCAAGGAGTTGGTGAGTTTTGTGACTCAATGAAAAGCTAATTAATAATTCAGTTGGGTGTCAAATTAAATGCTGAGATTTAATTTAGTATATAGTCTGTTGTGCTTTGTGATTTTAGTGTCTCAGAGCGGCTCGATTCACAGTAAATGCAGTAAACTTCTTCTCATCGCGAGTTTATCGTTCATTCGGGAACGGGACGCGTGCTAGATTCACTTTGACAAATTAGCATAATTTCCAACGTTTTTGAGGGCGGAAGTTTACAGTACTTCACCAGTATTCCAGCAAAAAAAATAAATAAATAAATAAATAAAACATAATATAAATAAATAAAATATATATATATATATATATATATATATATATTATTTAGTTAATTAATTGCTTGCAGGCTGGAATGTTTGAAAGTAAATAAAGACATAAATATTACTACTGTAAATTGCATTGTTAAAATAATTATAACCAAATTATTAATTAACATCAAACATTCACAATCACAATATATGGCAAAATAATGACTGTATTTAATTACATATTTTATTTGTTTAACTGCATGTCATGTGACCATTAACCGACATCAGAGAACTGTGAACATGTAAATATGTCATTAAATTATTGAAATATTACCTCAAAATCATAGGGGGTGTATGTCTAAAGGGTTCAACTGATGATTTATTTATTCATTTTTTAATTATGCAAGATAAACAACATTTACAAATACAAAGACAAAACAAAACAAAGAAGGTTAAATTATGTTAAAATAAAGCATATTAAGCTAGCTTACGTATTACGCCATAATAGTCTGGCATGCAACTGAATTTTTAGAATTCAAATATAAATCAATATCTTTCTTGAAAACAAAAGGGAATGTTCTTAAAATGTACACTGATGAATGTAAAATAAATGAATTATAAACTTGAAATGAGAAGGGACTAATTTTAGAGAGTCACTCCAAAAGGCTTATGCAGACTTTTGAAGAAAAGTCAACCAGAAATACAATAAACACGGTCCCAAAAAAAATGGATGATAAAGTTAAGAGGTTTTTGAAAGTTAGAATGGAGCCAATGAACAAAGATGACTGATATTGGCGCCTGCAGTTGTATTTATTTATTATTACATATATCCAAATAATTTCATGCTTTATATGAAAGTCCAGTCTCTGAACATCAGCGCCGCTAACCTTTGCTAACATGGTTTCTGTGTTATAAAAGGCGTGAGGCTGAAAGGTTAAAGCGTCTTCACATTGTGTTTGAGTTCATCCGCGCTTCGCTTTCACCTGCGTCCTATAGAGCCTCAGTGGGACTCATTTCCCAGCGCATAATGTCACCAACGCCGCGCCAATTAACCCACCGCATGAAAACAGACAATTAGCATACAAACATTCCACAGCCACTTAATGATCATCTGAACAAACGACACGCGTAACACTGCTGCATGACATCCACCTGCTCATTATTTCATATTTTACTGAGCAAAGGAGGCAAACAGATGCATTTGTTCTGCTTTAAATGAGTCACAGCATAACGAAATAGGTCAGACATGATTTCTTGATTCATTTAGTGTGAATCTGAACACAGTATGATGTCGAGTGACTGTAAATATTTGTCTGATATGCAATGATTTATGGCATCTCTCATACCCACGAATCTGCTTTGTAATGCATAGTAACTGGATGGCTGTGATGGAGTTTCCCAGGATGCAATAACTCTATAATTTTGCACAGTGGAGTATAAAGCGGCTCCGCTGAGGATATTTTTTCCTAATATCATGTGTGAGGAATGATGGATGGTTATATCTGACCTCTTTAAACGGGTTTGTGCAAATCTGGTGAGTGTGCTGGTTTTACGGCTCTTATGAATGTCCTGGTGTCAGACACACACACACACACACACTCCAGGCTCTGATGGCTGTGTGTGAACATCTCATTTAAGGTCTTTCCTCAGATAAACAGATTCTGCATTCAGTGGCTGGACGTTAAAGCTACAGGCTAGAGGAAAGTGAATCTCACATTTGCGTTAAGAATTAAACATGTAACTAACCATATAATCATGTATAGAAGCTTGGACACAACAATGAATAACTTTTGGAGGAACAGTGGAGGAAACACTTCCCATTTATTTTGTAGTCGATGCAGAATCAAGACCAGACCCTCCAAGATCCAGACCAAGACTACACACTTCAAGACCCAGCTCTAGAGCAAGACTGCATTAATATGGTCTCAAGACATCTTGAGACCAAAACTGCAAGATCAAGATTCTGAGTTGATGTTAGAAGCCAAATTTGAGTAAAACTGCTGAAGAAAGATTTTGGAACAACAAAACTAATGAACATGAAATCAGAAGGAGCTCATGACCTACTGTATATTTTACAATGCACTGCATTTATATTTTACAATTTACACCTAACAAATAGATTTTATTAAAATTTATATTTATAGTTCATGCCATCCTTGTGTGTTGTTCCCAAAAAACGATAATGAGAAATGTGTTTGCATGAGCTGGTTTATTCTGAATATATATAATATTCTGGTTATTTTTACCCTATTTTTTAACCACGTAAACCTCTCTTTTTTTCAGAATAAAGGCGTAATCAGAATATGGATGTCAATCAGAAAATGAGAAAATTTGAGAAAACTCAGTTTGACTGCTGATACTCAAAATTTTTCATGAGTTTTCTATAAAATATTGAAGTACTGCAATGCACTGGGTTTGCTAAAACAGATTGCTATTTCTCGTCTATTATAAATGCTGTTCATACAGGTAGCAAACATCCAGATGCTGCTAAGAGTGGCGTTTAGATTTCAATTACAAAATAATCATAAGAAAACTTGACAGCGGTGAGAACAGTAGTTCAGAAAGCATACGATCATAGCAATGCAAATGTTTACACCAGCTCTGCTCAGTTTACTTATGCAGAGCTTTATAGAACAGATTGGTTGAGATCGCTTCCTGTTCCTGCCTGCCGTGCTTTCATTTGTAGCTCCGTGTAGCTTTGTTTATCTGAAGAAATCTCTACCTTACTCTATCTGTTGTTTGAATCACTAAAGCATAATTTAATTCTCACCATATTTCTGATTTAAGAATAATTTGACATCATCTGCCTTTAATCTCTTAATCTAAACCGCGAGCGCTGCGTGTAGCAGCGCATTGGCATTCCATTTGCCTATTAGCTTGTCAATCGCATCTCTGTTCACGTTTTCTAATGCTTCTTCTCTCTCTCTCTCACTCTGTTTTTTTTCTCTCTCGCTCCTTTTTTTACGAGTCCATCAAACTACTGTGGTGAGTCGGAATTACTCTACAGTTATGGTGAGTAATAGCTTCTCCTTGCATTGTCACCTGCACCGCTTGCCACATGTACAGTTTATCTGTCTCTGTCAGCAGCGAGGGATTCACATGCGATAAATGTAGGGAAATAGTTAGGCTGACAGAGAAGATTTCATAATTAGAGACACGCATCTAAACTTTAGTTGAGGACAGTAAGAATGTGAGGGCTGTAGATACTGCTTTGGATGTGACTAGCTCAGGGACTCCTGTACATTGTCCGGTTCCGGTTTCAGCGCCTCTGCAGCAGGGCAACTGGGTGACTGTGAGGCGGCATAGTCGCGGGTCAAAAAACCACACTTCCGTTCTGATCAAAACATCACACAGGTTCTCCCCACTCAGTGAAGCACCCACTGAGAAAACTGATGAAAGTGCTCTAGTAATTGGCAATTCTATTGTACGGAACGTGAAAATAGAGACACCAGCCACCATAGTCCAATGTTTACCGGGAGCCAGAGTGCCTGACATCTTGGCAAATTTAAAAGTGCTGGCTAATGATAGACGTAAATTCAGTAAGATTGTTATCCACGTTGGCGCTAATTATGTTCAACTTCACCAGTCAGAGATCACTAAAAATAATGTTAAAGAGGTTTGTGAACTTGCAAGCACGATGTCAGACACTGTAATATGCTCTGGTCCCCTCCCTGCTTACCGGGGTGATGAGATTCATAGCAGACTGTCGTCACGCAATGGCTGGATGTCTAAGTGGTGCCCGCAGAATAACATAGGTTTCATAGACAATTGGAAGAGCTTTTGGGGCAGAACTGACCTGTTGAAAAGAGATGGTCTTCATCCCTCCTGGGGTGGTGCAGCTCTTCTCTCTAGAAATATTACACATACTTGACTAACTGGGGCCCAGGTCAGTAAGCAGACAGACTGGCTAAACCAACCGTCTGATAGCCGCCTCATGTCATAGAAAACAGTTAATTCTCAGCACACAGAGACGTTTTCACCTAGATATCACACTATAGAGACTGTGTCTGTTTCCCGAACTAGAAAATACAGAAAATGTCCAAACCAAAGTAAGAGTAACAATTTAATTGATGTTCAACATATAAAAAACAGAAATAATACAGATAAACAAATGATAAAGCTTGGCTTATTGAATATTAGATCCCTTTCTACAAAAGCACTTTTTGTAAATGATATGATCACTGACCATAAACTAGATGTGCTTTGTTTGACAGAAACCTGGCTAAAACCAGATAATTACATTACTTTAAAAGAGTCTATCCCCCAAGATTACTGTTACAAACATGAGCCGCGTCCAAAAAGCAAAGGGGAGGTGTTTCTACAATTTATATCGATATTTTCAGTATTTCTCAGAGGTCGGGTTTCAAGTATAATTTGTTTCAAGTAATGGTGCTTCATATAAAATTACCCAAAGAAACAAGTGTTAATGATAAATCCCTTGTGATGTTTGACTGGCTACTGTATACAGATAACCAGGGCACCATACAGACTTTATTAAATAATTTGCTGATTTTCTATCTGAGTTAGTGCTGGCTGCAGATAAAGTCCTAATTGTTGGTGATTTTAATATCCATGTTGATAGTGAAAAAGATTTGTTGGGATCAGCATTTATAGACATTCTAAACCCTACTGGTGTTAAATAACATGTGTCAGGACCTACTCATTGTCGAAATCATACTCTAGATTTAATACAGTTGTATGGAATTGATGTCAGTAGCGTTGAAATTTTGCAGCAGAGCAATGATATCTCAGATAATTATCTAGTTTTGTGTATATTCCATATAGCTAAAGCTGTAAAGTCAACTCCTTGTTACAAATATGGTAGAACCATCACCTCGACCACAAAAGACTGCTTCATAAATAATCTTCCTGACTTATCTCAGTTCCTCAGCATATCCAATAGCTCAGAACAACTTGATGATGTAACAGAAACTATGGACTCTCTCTTTTCTAACACTTTAGATAAGGTTAAGGAAGTTTAAGGAAAATAGTCCAACACCGTGGTATAATGAGCACACTCGGGCCCTAAAGAGAGCAACCAGGAAAATGGAGTGCAGCTGGAGAAAAACAAAATTAGAGGTATTCCGTATTGCTTGGCGGGAAAATACTCACTCCTACAGGAAAGGCATAAAAACTGCTAGATCTGCTTATTTTACGTCTCTTTTAGAAGAAAACAAACACAACCCCAAGTATTTATTCAATACAGTGACTAAATTAACAAAAAATATAACATCAGCAGGTCCAGATATTACCCAGAAGCACAGTAGTAATGACTTTATGAACTACTTTAATTCCAAGATCGAATCTATTACAGATAAAATTGTGGGGGGAGTGAATAACCAGCGCTCTCCACCCTCAATATCACGACTGAGGTGAGACCCTTGAGCAAGGCACCAAACCTCCAACTGTTCCCCAGGTGCAACAGCATTAGCTGCCCACTGTTCATGGTGTGTTCACAGTTTGTGTGTGTTCACTACTGTGTGTGCACTTGGATGGGTTAAATGCAGAGCACAAATTCCGAGTATGGATCACCATACTTGGCCACGTCACTTCACTCACTCACTGTCAAGTCACCTTTATTTATTTAGCGCTTTTAACAATACAGATTATGTCAAAGCACTTAACAGTATGGAAGATACAGTGTCAGTAATGTATAATAATAAGATTAAACACTCAATTTTCAGTTAAAGGTATTTCATTATTGAATTCAGAGATGTCATTGTCTAGCTCAGTTTAGTTTAAATAGTATCTATGAAAACAAATTGACGATAATCGCTAGAAATTAAGTGTCCCCAACTGAGCAAGCAAGGGGCGACAGCGGCAAGGAACTAAAAGTCCCTCTGTGACAGAATGGAAAAAAATAAAATAATAATAAATAAATAAATAAATAAAAAAACCTTGGGAGAAACCAGGCTCAGTCGGGGGGCCAGTTCTCCTCTGGCCAGTATATTATTGTTTATTTATTTTTATTTTTTTTTACTTATTGTTTTAATTAAATTTTAAATGAATAAATGTATTATATTTCTATTTTTATATAGTTGCAATTTCTAACAATAACAGTATTATGTAGTTAGGTATTTTATTATATTTTTAGTTATTTTGTTTCATTTTTAGTTTTATCATATTTAAATCGAGGTCTTCACTGGGGATATGTCCCCGGGGCTCATCCAGGTGTCCGGCCTCCGCCGACGATCAGGGTCGCAGACATCATCTCCCGGCGCCGATCCACCATCTGATCCGGACACGGACTGAGAAACAGAATAAGAAAGAAACAGACAAATATTAGCGTATATGCCATTCTTCTTACAATGTAACGAGTACATCGTGTGTTATGAGGAGTGTTCCCGGTTCCGGTTGACCTAATTAATGCAGCTAACAATCCTTTAACAGATTTGAATAATAGAAGTGTATTAGTGTGTTATGTGTAAGCCAGGTTAAAGAAATGTGTATTTAATCTAGATTTAAATTGACAGAGTGTGTCTGCCTCCCGAACAGTGTTAGGTAGATTGTTCCAGAGTTTGGGTGCTAAATAGGAAAAGGATCTGCCGCCCACAGTCGATTTTGATATTCTAGGTATTATCAAACGGCCAGAGTTTTGAGAACGCAGTGGACGTGGAGGACTATAATGTGATAAGAGCTCTCTCAAGTACTGAGGAGCTAAGCCATTTAGGGCTTTATAAGTAATTAACAAGATTTTAAAATCTATACGATGTTTGATAGGGAGCCAGTGCAGTGTTGACAGAACCGGGCTAATATGGTCATACTTCCTGGTTCTAGTAAGGACTCTAGCTGCTGCATTTTGGACCAACTGTAGTTTATTGATCAAGCATGCAGAACAACCACCCAGTAAAGCATTACAATAGTCTAACCTTGAGGTCGTAAACGCATGAATTAGCATTTCTGCATTTGACGTTGAGAGAATAGGTCACAATTTAGATATGTTTTTGAGATGGAAAAACGCAGTTTTACAGATACTAGAAACATGGCTTTCAAATGAAAGATTGCTATCAAACAGCACACCTAGATTCCTAACTGATGAAGAAGAACTGACAGAGCAGCCAACAAGTGTTAGATAGTGTTCTAGGTTATTACATGTGGGGTTTTTAGGTCCGATAATTAACACCTCTGTTTTTTTCAGAATTTAGCAGTAAGAAGTTACTCGTCATCCAGTTTTTTTTTTTTATATCGACTATACATTCCGTTAGTTTCTCAATTTGGTGTGTTTCACTGGGCCGTGAAGAAATATAGAGCTGAGTATCATCAGCATAACAGTGAAAGCTAACACCATGTCTCCTGATAATATCTCCCAAGGGTAACATGTAAAGCGTGAAAAGTAATGGCCCTAGTACTGAGCCTTGAGGTACTCCATACTGCACTTGTGATCGATATGATACCTCTTCATTTACTGCTACAAACTGATGGCGGTCAGATACGTACGATTTGAACCATGCTAGGGCACTTCCACTAATGCCAACAAAGTTTTCTAGTCTATTCAAAAGAATTTTGTGGTCAAAACGCGGCACTAATAGATCCAGTAGCACTAATAGAGAGATACAACCACAATCAGATGATAGAAGCAGGTCATTTGTAACTCTAATGAGAGCAGTCTCAGTACTATGATACGGTCTAAATCCTGACTGGAATTCCTCACAGATACCATTTTTCTCTAAGAAGGAATATAATTGTGAGGATACTACCTTTTCTAGTATCTTTGACAGAAAAGGGAGATTTGAGATCGGTGAATAATTAACTAGATCTTTGGGGTCAAGTTGTGTTTTTTTAATGAGAGGCTTAATAACGGCCAATTTGAAGGTTTTGGGGACATATCCTAATGACAATGATGAATTAATAATAGCCAAAAGAGGATCTATGACTTCTGGAAGCAGCTCTTTTAGTAGTAGTGCTAGTCCTAGAAAAGAGAGAGTCCATAGTTTCTGTTACATCATCAAGTTTTTCTGCGCTGTTGGATATGCTGAGGAATTGAGATAAATCAGGAAGATTACTTACAAAGCAGTCTTTTGTGGTAGAAGTGATGGTTCTACCATACTTGTAACAAGGATTAGAATTTACAGTTTTAGCTATATGTAGTTTACACAAGACTAGATAATGATCTGAGATATCATTGCTTTGCTGCAGAATTTCAACATCACTAATATCAATTCCATGTGACATATTAAATCTAGAGTATGATTTCGACAATGAGTAGGTCCTGAAACATGTTGTCTAACCCAAATAGAGTTCAGAATGTCTATGAATGCTGATCCTAATGCATCTTTTTCATTATCGACATGGATATTAAACTCACCAACAATTAAGGCTTTATCTGCAGCCAGTACTAACTCAGATAGAAAATCAGCAAATTCTTTAATAAAGTGTTCCCAGGGAACACATACTGATAAAATGCCTGATAAAATAGCCTGAATGCACTGTAAGTCGCTTTGGATAAAAGTGTCTGCTAAATGCATAAATGTAAATGTAAAGTATGTGTGGTGCCCTGTACACAGTAGCCAGTACAAACATCACAGGGAATTTATCACTAACACGTGTTTCTCTAGATAATGTTATACGCAGCACCATAACTTCAAACGAGTTATACTTTTTATAATGCTGATCCATGCATTAGGATCAGCATTCATAGACATTCTGAACTCTATTGGGGTTAGACAACATGTTTCAGGACCTACTCATTGTCGAAATCATACTCTAGATTTAATACTGTCACATGTAATTGATGTTAGTTGTGTTGAAATTCTGCAGCAAAGCGATGATATCTCAGATCATTATCTAGTCTTGTGTAAACTCCATATAGCTAAAACTGTAAATTCTACTCCTTGTTACAAGTATGGTAGAATCATCACTTCTACCACAAAAGACTGCTTTGTAAGTAATCTTCCTGATTTATCTCAATTCCTCAGCATATCCAACAGCGCAGAAAAACTTGATGATGTAACAGAAACTATGGACTCTCTCTTTTCTAGCACTTTAGATACAGTTGCTCCTTTACGCTTAAGGAAGATCAAAGAAAACAGTTTGACTCCGTGGTATAATGAGCACACTCACACCCTAAAGAGAGCAGCCCGGAAAATGGAGCGCAGCTGGAGGAAAACAAAACTAGAGGTATTTCGTATAGCTTGGCGGGAAAGTACCCTATCCTACAGAAAAGCATTAAAAACGGCTAGATCTGATTACTTTTCGTCTCTTTACAGTCACTAAATTAACGAAAAATAAAGCATCAACAGGTGTTGGCATTTCCCAAGAGCACAGCTGTAATGACTTTATGAACTACTTTACTTCCAAGATCGATACTATCAGAGATAAAATTGTAACCATGCAGCCGTCAGCTACAGTATCGCATCAGATAGTGCACTATAGATCCCCTGTGGAACAATTCCACTCATTCTCTATTATAGCAGAGGAAGAATTGTATAAACTTGTTAAATCATCTAAACCAACAACATGTATGTTAGACCCTATTCCATCTAAACTACTAAAAGAGCTGCTTCCAGAAGTCATAGATCCTCTTTTGGCTATTATTAATTCATCACTGTCATTAGGATATGTCCCCAAAACCTTCAAATTGGCCGTTATTAAGCCTCTCATTAAAAAAACACAACTTGACCCCAAAGATCTAGTTAATTACACACCGATCTCAAATCTCCCTTTTCTGTCAAAGATACTAGAAAAGGTAATATCCTCACAATTATATTCCTTCTTAGAGAAAAATGGTATCTGTGAGGAATTCCAGTCAGGATTTAGACCATATCATAGTACTGAGATTGCTCTCATTAGAGTTACAAATGACCTGCTTCTATCATCTGATTGTGGTTGTATCTCTTTATTAGTTCTACTGGATCTTAGTGCTGCGTTCGACACTATTGACCACAAAATTCTTTTGAATAGACTAGAAAACTTTGTTGGCATTAGTGGAAGTGCCCTAGCATGGTTTAAATCGTACTTATCTGACCGCCATCAGTTCGTAGCAGTAAATGAAGAGGTATCATATCGATCACAAGTGCAGTATGGAGTACCTCAAGGCTCAGTACTAGGGCCATTACTTTTCACGCTTTACATGTTACCCTTGGGAGATATTATCAGGAGACATGGTGTTAGCTTTCACTGTTATGCTGATGATACTCAGCTCTATATTTCTTCACGGCCCAGTGAAACACACCAAATTGAGAAACTAACGGAATGTATAGTCGATATAAAAAAAACTGGATGACGAGTAATGGCTTAGCTCCTGATGATACTCAGCTCTATATTTCTTCACGGCCCAGTGAAACACACCAAATTGAGAAACTAACGGAATGTATAGTCGATATAAAAAAAACTGGATGATGAGTAATGGCTTAGCTCCTCAGTACTTGAGCGAGCTCTTATCACATTATAGTCCTCCACGTCCGCTGCGTTCTCAAAACTCTGGCCATTTGATAATACCTAGAATATCAAAATCAACTGCGGGCGGCAGATCCTTTTCCTATTTAGCGCCCAAACTCTGGAACAACCTACCTAAAACTGTTCGGGAGGCAGACACACTCTGTCAGTTTAAATCTAGATTAAATACACATTTCTTTAACCTGGCTTACACATAACACACTAATACACTTCTATTATTCAAATCCGTTAAAGGATTGTTAGGCTGCATTAATTAGATCAACCGGAACCGGGAACACTCCTCATAACACACGATGTACTCGTTACATCGTAAGAAGATTGGCATCTACGCTAATACATTTACGCATTTAGCAGACGGTTTTATCCAAAGCGACTTACATTGCATTGAAGTTACAGTTTCTATATTTTATCAGCTCTTGCTTTCCCTGGGAATCGAACCCATGACCTTAGCGCTGCTAGCGCCATGCTCTACAATTTGAGCTACAGGAAAGCCTAATATTTGTCTGTTTCTTTATTATTCTGTTTCTCAGTCCGTGTCCGGATCAGATGGTGGATCAGCGCCGGGAGATGTCTGCGACCCTGCTCGTCGGCGGAGGCCGGACACCTGGATGAGCCCCAGGGACATATCCCCAGTGAAGACCTCGACTTAAATACAATAAAACTTAAAATTAAACAAAATAATTATAATATAATAAAATACCTAACTACATAATACTATTATTGTTAGAAATTACAACAATATAAAATAGAAATATACATTGAAAATTTAATTAAAACAATAAGTAAAAAAATAATAATATCCTGGCCAGAGGAGAACTGGCCCCCCGACTGAGCCTGGTTTCTCCCAAGGTTTTTTTTCTCCATTCTGTCACAGAGGGAGTTTTGGTTCCTTGCCGCTGTTGCCTCCGACTTGCTCAGTTGGGGACACTTAATTTCTAACGATTATCGTCAATTTGATTTCAAAGATACTATTTAAACTAAACTGAGCTAGACAATGACATCTCTGAATTCAATAATGCAATGCCTTTAACTGAAAATTGAGTGTTTAATCTTATTATTATACATTACTGACACTCTATCCTCCAATTTCATACTGTTAAGTGCTTTGACACAATCTGTATTGTTAAAAGCGCTATATAAATAAAGGTGACTTGACTTGACAATGCTAGCTCGACCAACAAACATAGCTCTGGAGAGCGGAGAACCTAACTCTCAGCATGAGAGGGAACTCAGACGCTCAGAAGGGAGCAGCATGCTCATAGGTGACCCTCTATGGTGAGGGGAGCAATGCTAGCTCGACCAACAAACATAGCTCTGGAGAGCGGAGAACCTAACTCTCAGCATGAGAGGGAACTCAGACGCTCAGAAGGGAGCGGCATTCTCATAGGTGACCCTCTATGGTGAGGGGAGCAATGCTAGCTCGACCAATAAACATAGCTCTGGAGAGTGGAGAACCTAACTCTCAGCATGAGAGGGAACTCAGACGCTCAGAAGGGAGCGGCATGCTCATAGGTGACCCTCAATAGTGAGGGGAACAACGCCAGCTCGACCAACAAGGAGAGCATACGGTCACAGAGCACTGTAGAGCGGAGAACTTAACTCTCAGCATGAGAGGGAACTCAGACGCTCAGAATGGAGTGGCATGCTCATAGGTGACCCTCTATGGTGAGGGGAGCAATGCTAGCTCGGCCAACAAACATAGCTCTGGAGAGCGGAGAACCTAACTCTCAGCATGAGAGGGAAATCAGATGCTCAGAAGGGAGCGGCATGCTCATAGGTGACCCTCTATGGTGAGGGAAGCAATGCTAGCTCGACCAGCAAACATAGCTCTGGAGAGCGGAGAACCTAACTCTCAGCATGAGAGGGAAGTCAGACGCTCAGAACGGAGCAGCATGCTCATAGGTGACCCTCTATGGAGAGGGGAGCAGTGCTAGCTTTACCATCAAGGAGAGCAACCTAACAGGGAGGCATAGAGAGGTTAAACAACCTGAGGCTGCTGAATGACAGCTCTGGAGAGCGGAAAACTCATCTCTCAGAATGAGAGGGAACTCAGACGCTCAGAAGGGAGCGGCATGCTCATAGGTGACCCTCTATGGAGAGGGGAGCAATGCTAGCTCGACCAACAAGGAGAGCAAACTATCACAGAGCTCTGGGGAGCGGAGAACTCAATTCTCAGAATGAGAGGGAACTCAGACGCTCAGAAGGGAGCGGCATGCTCATAGGTGACCCTCTATGGAGAGGGGAGCAATGCTAGCTCTACCAACAAGGAGAGCAACTTAACAGGGACGCAAAAGAGGCCTAACAACCTGAGGCTGCTCAATCAGAATCAGAATCAGAATCAGAAAGTGCTTTATTGCCAAGTATGCTTGTGCATACAAGGAATTTGTTTTTGTGTCATAAACTTCCAGTACACAGAGACAACAACAGCACACAGACAATAAAAATATGATGAGAATAAAAATTACACGTAAATATAAATAGAAAAAATTTGAAAAAAATAAATTGAGAGATAAATAAGTGGTATGTACAGTTGTGTTATAGATGATAGAATGGAACAGAATAGAATGAGAAGCAGGGATGTGGTAAGATGGAGGTGGTAACAAACAAATATTAGGTTATTGCACATTGTTATTGCATAATGGGGGGAACATTTAACTGTTCATTAAATATATTGCCTGGGGGAAGAAACTGTTCTTGTATCTGGCTGTCCTGTTATTCGGTGCTCTGTAGCGCCGACCAGATGGCAAGAGTTCAAAGAGGAGATGGCTTGGATGTGAGGGATCCAGAGTGATTTTCTGAGCTCTTTTCCTCACTCTGGATGTATACAGCTCTTGAAGGGTGGGCAGGGGAGCACCAATAATCCTCTCGGCAGTCCGAATCGTTCTCTGTAATCTTCTGGTGTCTGATTTTGTAGCTGAGCCAAACCAGACAGTTACTGATGTGCACAGAACAGACTCGATGACGGCTGAGTAGAACTGTTTCAGCAGCTCCTGTGGCAGGTTAAACTTCCTCAGCTGGCGAAGGAAGTACAACCTTTGTTGGGCCTTTTTTACAATGGAGTCAATGTGAGTGTCCCACTTCAGGTCCTGGGAAATGATAGACCCTAGGAACTTGAATGTCTCCACTGGTGTCACAGTACTGTCCTTGATGGTGAGTGGGGAGAGAGCAGGGGGGTTCCTCCTGAAGTCCACTATCATCTCTACAGTTTTGAGAGTGTTGAGCTCCAGGTTGTTTAGACTGCACCAGACAGCCAGCTGCTCAACCTCCTGTCTGTAAGCAGACTCATCACTGTCCTGGATGAGGCCGATGAGTGTGGTGTCATCTGCAAACTTCAGGAGCTTGACAGAGGGGTCTCTAGAGGTGCAGTTGTTGGTGTAGAGGGAGAAGAGCAGTGGGGAGAGAACACATCCCTGAGGGGCGCCAGTGCTGATGATGCAGCTGTTTGACATGAATTTCCCCATTCTCACTAGCTGTTGCCTATCTGTCAGAAAGCTGGTGATCCATTGACAGATAGAGCTAGGAACAGAGAGCTGGGTTAGTTTGGTCTGGAGGAGTGTTGGAATGATGGTGTTGAAGGCTGAGCTGAAGTCCACAAACAGGATCCTCACATAAGTCCCTGATTTGTCCAGGTGTTGCAGGAGGTAATGCAATCCCATGTTGACTGCATCATCCACGGAACTGTTTGCTCGGTAAGCAAACTGCAGGGGGTCCAGTAGGGGTCCTGTGATGTCCTTCAGATAAGCCAGAACCAGTTTTTCAAACGACTTCATGACGACAGACGTTAGCGCCACAGGTCTTTAGTCGTTAAGTCCTGTTATCTTGGGGTTCTTTGGGACGGGGATGATGGTGGAGCATTTGAAGCAGGCAGGGACTTCACACAACTCCAGAGATCTATTGAAAATTTGTGAAAAGATGGGGGCCAGCTCATCAGCACAGGTTTTCAGACAGGCTGGTGTCACACCGTCTGGGCCTGGTGCTTTTCTTCTTTTGTTCTTTCTGAAGACTTGGCGCACATCATCTTCAGTGATCTGCAGTGGAGGTTGGGGGGGGGGAGAATGGTCAGAATGGGTGTGGGGGGTTTCAAATCTACAGTAGAACTCATTCAGGTCTTCAGCAAGTTGTTGATTCGCCTCAGTGCTGGGGGATGGGGGGACCTTTCCACAGTGAAGCTGGGTTATCCAAAGTGAACTGATCTTCTAAACTTTTTGCATAGGTCCTTTTAGCCACTTTAATCTCCTTGTTCAGTGTGTTCCTGGCCTGATTGTACAAGGCTCTATCCCCATTTCTGTAGGCATCCTCTTTGGCTTGACGAAGATGTCTGAGTTTTGCTGTAAACCATGGCTTGTCATTGTTGAATGTTAAATAAGTTCTGGTAGGAATGCATATATCCTCACAGTAACTGATATATGAATTTACAGTCTCTGTGAGCTCATCCAGATCGGTGGCAGCAACTTCAAAAACACTCCAATCAGTCGAATAGAAACAGGCTTGTAAAACCTGCTCTGTTTCTTTGGTCCATCTCTTTACAGTCTTTACTACAGGTTTAACATATTTAATTTTCTGCTTGTAGGTTGGTATGAGATGAACTAAACAGTGATCAGAGAGTCCTAAAGCTGGCCGTGGAACAGAGTGATATGCCTCCTTTATCTCTGTGTAACAGTGATCCAGTATATTACTGTCTCTGGTGGGACATGTGATGTGCTGTCTGTATTTTGGCAGTTCACGGGAGAGATTGGCTTTATTAAAGTCCTCAAGAATGATTAAAACAGAGTCCGGGTGTTGTTGTTCTGTGTCTGTGATCAGATCAGCGAGTTTCTGTAAAGCTGAGCTCACGTGGGCTTGCGGTGGAATGTAAAAACTCACCAGAATGAAGGAGTGAAACTCCCGCGGCGAGTAGAAAGGTTTACAGTTAATGAAAAGCGTTTCCAGATCAGAACAGCACATCTTCTTTAACACAGTTACATCTGTACACCACCTTTCATTGATGTAAAAGCATGTCCTGCCGCCGCGCGATTTCCCCATTGATTCTGCGTCGCGATATGCTGTGATCAGCTGGAAGTTCGGCAGATGAAGCGCGCTGTCCGGAATGGTGTCGTTCAGCCAGGTTTCCGTGAAACACAGAGCAGCAGAGTTTGAAAAGTCCCTGTTTGTCCGGGAGAGCAGAAGGAGTTCGTCCGTTTTGTTGGGTAGAGAGCGGAGATTCGCCAGATGGATGCTAGGCAACGGCGTTCTAAATCCGTGTTAACGAAGCTTCACGAGCGCGCCGGCTCGCTTCCCCCGTCTGCGCGTCCTGGATCGTTTGATCAGCGCCACTGCTCTGCCAACTATGACGTTCAGAAAAACGTCCGAATACTCGAAAACCGGTAGAAGATTTTGTTGTGTGTTCTGCTGAATGTTCAGCAGTTCTTCCCTGGTAAAACTGATCGTGTTTGCAAAACAAAAAAACAGGAAAAACTAACAAAAACACTAAAACAACTGGAGAGCTAAGCACAGTGGCTGCCATGTGCAGCGCCATCGTGATGATTATGTCATTATCACAATGACATAATCATTGCTCTCCATGTCATTATCGCAATGACATGGAGAGCGGAGAACTCAACTCTCAGAATGAGAGGAAACTCAGACGCTCAGAAGGGAGTGGCATGCTCATAGGTGACCCTCCATGGTGAGGGGAGCAATGCTAGCTCGACCAAAAGTAGCCTAGGCAGAAAGTGGCCCAACAACCTGGCATGACTGCTAGCTGGAGCTCTAGAGCACGGAGGTCCAACTCTCAAATAAGAGAGGAACTCAGATGCTCGGTTTGGGAGCAGCATGCTCATAGGTGACCCTCTAGGGTGAGGGGAGCACTGCTGAGCTCAACCAACAAGGAGAGCAACCTAACAGGGAGGCAGAGAGGGGTCTAACAACCTGAGGCTGCTGCTCAACAGAGCTCCAGGGAGTGCAGGACCTGGTGACAGGAGTCTTCAGACGCTCGACCGGGAGCGGCAAGCTCAAAGGTAACCCTCTAAGGTGAGGGGAGCATTACCAGGCCTGACCCAATAACCAAACATATCTGGAGAGCTATCGCTCCTCAGAGCCAAAGCACTCAGGAAGGGTTTCCGCAGAAACACCTCTAACTCGTACCTCCGGGAAAGCAGTGTACTCAAGCCCACTCCACAGAGGGGCGATTCACTGATTCGACCGTAAGTGATGGTTAAGTGGATGACTCAAATCTCAGGAAGCCTCTCGAGGCGAGACATGAGTAGTACGTCCTGGCTGGGGCAGGTTCTCGAAGCAAACACTCAGCCAGGATGTCAGGGAGCACATCACGAAGCATTACACTCCGAAAAAGGCTCAGCCTGAATGGAGGACTGCGAGTCCTGGGGTTGCAGCGCTATACTAGAGACCTGAAGGCCAAAGAGGCTCCCGCAGAAGCCTAGCGACTTGGCTGCATGATCCAGCAAGCATGAAGCTGAAGAAGTAGGCTATCATCCAGGCTGGATCCAGTACCAACGGGTGAGACCATCACCACAATCAGTCGACAGATCGAGAGGTTCTGACTAGAGTCAAAGCGTACAAAAAACAGGCCCACATAGCGCTGCGGAGAAATTAAACGGATCGTACTCACCCACCACAGCTCCCGTGCAGGTCCAACATGAGAGACTGTAACGCAAGTGCAGGAGGGTGGTGGCTTCAGCAAGCATCGAGGAGGCTCGCAAGCCAACACTTGAGCACGGAGAGTCATACAACCCCTGCAGAAAGAAGGGCTCCTGGAGTGCAGTATAATGTGGTTAGAACATGTTATAAAATACCTTAGGAAATTACTGATAGGGAAGATTTCCCATCAGGTCCTTTCCACGTTGTGCCCATGAACCACGAATGCCGGGCAATGGGCAGATAATTCTCACCGCACCCACAACGTGCAGCATGTATTCAACTCCCATGGGAGCTAAACACGCTCTGCCCACACGCTAGATTACCTCGGAAATTAAGCAAGAACGGAGCCGCTGCCTTGAATCCGTCGCTATTCCCGCGAGAGGCGAACACACTCACGCAGACACGGGTATACAACTCGGGTAAAAGTGAAGCACTCACCTTCCCTCTCAGTAGTCCCGCGAATGCATCACGATGAGCTCAAGCAGTCTCCTCGTGAGTGGAGTATGTTGAATTCATACCTATTTCTCACGAGAAATAGGCAACGAATGCAAAGAGTACATTCAACTCCCTCAAGAGCCGAACGCGCTTGCTCTTCACCACACACAACACGCGAGCCACGTGAAACTGCGGGTATCAGAGCGTGCTTATCCCTCACAAGAAACAAGCAATGGATGCAACGAGCACATTCAACTCCCTCAGGACTGAACGCGCTTGCTCTTCACCACACACACACACACAACCCGCGAGCTGTGTGAAACTGTGTGTATCAGAGCAAAGCTTCTGGCGAGAGAACACGCACTCCTAGTCGTGCTTAGCTTCTGCTAGCATAAACAAACGGTCAGTGAAGACGAAGAAGAGAATGACGTATTTTCCCGGCGCCCCTTTATACTGTGGCGGCGCCAGGTAATGATGTCATAGGCTGTCGCCGGCCAATGTTATTGTCGTGTTTAGATATATGCTTCAGACACCGGTCACGCTGATGGCGTTCCCCATAGCGACCCCTAGAGGATGCAGTTCAAAGTTCCCTCGAAAGGGAACTTACCACTTACCACTGTTGTTTGATGAACTTGTGAAAAACGGAGCGAGAGAGAAATGAAAACGGAGCGAGAAAAAAGAAAACAATAATAGGCACAAATAGAAATGTGAATGGAACCGCGAGTAACAAGCTAACTGGCTAATGAATGCTAACGTGCTGTACGCGCGCTGCACTCGCGGTTTTAAAAGCGAACGATCAAATTAGTTAGAGTAGTTTGATAGATAATACCAGAAATATGGTGGGAATTAAGTTATATATTATCACTTTAAACAACAGAGAGTGAAAGTAAGGTAAAGATTCAATAAAAAAGCGGAGCTACAATCGCAAACCTCTCAGCAGCACAACAGACAGGAACAGACTGAAGCAATCTGAAGTTTGTCTACTGAGCCACAAGCTGTTAACCTGGAGCTCTGGACAATGTTGGTGTTGGTGTTGTTGGTGGCCGAATGTGTACAGCCACAGTATCGCATCAGATAGTACGCTATAGATCCCCTGAGAAAGAATTCCACTCATTCTCTTCTATTGGAAATGAAGAATTGTATAAATTTGTTAAATCATCTAAACCAACAACCTGTATGTTAGACCCTGTTCCATCTAAGCTCCTAAAAGAGATGCTTCCAGAAGTCATAGATCCTCTTCTGTATATTATTTACTCATCGTCTTTAGGATATGTGCCAAAAACCTTCAAACTGGCTGTTATTAAGCCTCTCATTAAAAAAAAAAAAAAAAAAAAAAAAAAACACTACTTGACCCCAAAGAATTAATTAATTACAGACCAATCTCGAATCTCCCTTTTCTGCCAAAGATATTAGAAAAGGTAGTATCCTCACAACTATGTTCCTTCTTATAGAAAAATGCTATATGTGAGGATTTCCATTCAGGTTTTAGACCATATCATAGTACTGAGACTGCTCTCATTAGAGTTACAAATGACCTGCTCTTATCATCTGATCATGGTTGTATCTCTCTATTAGTGCTACTGGATCTATTAGTGCCGCGTTTAAATAGACTAGAAAATTATGTTGGCATTAGAGGAAGTGCACTGGCATGGTTCAAATCGTACTTATCTGACCGCATCAGTTCGTGGTAGTAAATGAATAGGTATCATACCAATCACAAGTGCAGCATGGAGTACCTCAAGGCTCAGTACTAGGCACCTTACTTTTCACGCTTTACATGTTACCCTTGGGAGATATTAGGATAGATGCTGGTAGCTTTCACTGTTATGCTGATGATACTCAACTCTATATTTCTTCGCGACCCAATGAAACATACCAATTTGCAAAAATAATGGAATGTATAGTTGATATCAAAAACTGGATGACTAGCAATTTCTTACTGCTAAATTCTGAAAAAAAAGGTGTTAATTACTGGACCAAAAACTTTTGCATGTAATAACCTAGAACACTGTCTAACACTTGATGGCTGCTCTGTCTATTCTTCGTCATCGTTTAGGAACCTAGGCGTACTTTTTGATAGCAATCTTTCCTTCGAAAAAACATGTTTCTAGCATTTGTAAAACTGCATTTTTTTCATCTTAAAAATATATCTAAATTACGACCTATGCTCTCAATGTCAAAAGCAGAAACGTTAATTCACACGTTCATGAGCTTGAGACTAGATTATTGTAATGCTTTATTGGGTGGTTGCTCTGCGCGTTTAATAAACAAACTCCAGCTGGTTCAAAATGCAGCAGCTCTTACTAGAATCAGGAAGTATGACCACATTAGCCCGGTTCTGTCAACACTGCACTGGCTCCCTATTAAACATTGTATACATTTTAAGATCTTGCTAATTACCTATAAGGCCCTGAATGGTTTGGCACCTCAGTATTTGAGTGAGCTCTAATCACATTATAGTCCTTCACGTCCGCTGCGATCTCAAAACTCTGGCCATTTGATAATACCTAGAATATCAAAATCAACTGCGGTCGGGAGATCGTTTTCCTATTTAGCGCCCAAACTCTGGAACAATCTTCCTAACACTGTTCGGGAAGCAGACACACTCTGTCAGTTTAAATCTAGATTAAAGACCCATCTCTTTAACCTGGCTTACACATAATACACTATCGCATTTCTATAATTCAAATCCGTTAAAGGATTGTTAGGCTGCATTAATTAGATCAACCGGAACCAGGAACACTTCCCAAAACACCCGATGTACTTGTTACATCGTTAGAAGAATAGCATCTATGCTAATATTAGTCTGTTTCTTTCTTATTCCGAGGTCACCATAGCCACCCGATCCAGTCTGTATCCAGATCAGATGGTCACTGCAGCCACCCGGATCCAATCTGTATCCAGATCAGATGGTGGATCAGCACCTAGAGATGACCTCTACAGCCCTGAACATCAGCGGAGACCAGGACAACTAGATGAGCCCCAGAGACTGATCCTCAGTGAAGACCCTGTCTCCTAGACGGCCATCGGGACAAGACCACAGGAACCAGATGAGTCCTCTGCACAATCTGACTAGATTTAAACTGCTGATTTTGTCTGGCCAGAGGAGAATGACAGTATTTTGACACACTATTTCCCCGTCTAAATACTGTAAAGCTGATGTAAAGCCACCCAGCTTTATATCAAGCTGATGTAAAGCTGCTTTGACACAATTTGCATTGTTAAAAGCACTATACAGATAGTAGTAGTAGTAGCAGTAGTAGTAGTAGATTGCTTTAAAAATGCAGCCTCACAGGATTAAACATGAAAAACAATTCCATTGTCACTTTTTATTAGACTCACCGCTTCAGTTTCTACTATAAAGCTGCTCTCCAGTATGGTCATGTTTTTACTCGCGAAAGTCTGACCTCAATGGACTGAACAGAAGAAATGAACCAGAGAAAATTATAACAAAGAAGGCGGAGCCCCAATGCCACACCCACATATTACGTAATCACCACAAACCAACGGTAGTTCAAAGGTGCTTACGAGTCGTTCACTTTGACAAGCTGTTTCAAACTAAAAGAATATTGTTTTGGCCTGATTTTGTTCAAAATGACGACATGCCAGATTTCGCTTGAAGTTAATCGTGTTTTTGGCTGAGACGGATACCACGGCCATTTCTACAGCAACATCCATTTACTGCTTTTGACCACTAAGTGGCGCTATAACCACAGTTATAACCAAGTTATGAGGCGAATTGATCAAGCGCATTTCCATTTGTAGCAGTAAACCTCACCCTATGACGTACTAGATTTCACAGTTACAGTCGGCAGAAAATGTTAGAAAAAAGTAGTTTACAGTTGGTAATGTCACAGTTCCAGCTCAAATGCGTAATGATGCAAACCTTCCCTTTGCACCTCCTGATGGTGAGTGCAGTAGCAGCACAAATGTCTGGTTGACCGTCAAAAAAATAACCTTAACCCATATTAAGTCCAATTAGTTACTGGACTTTGTTACTGTGCGCCACCTAGTGGTGATTTTGTGAACACGTTTCGCATGTGGCTCACATTTCTCACTGTGGGCTTGCAGGGACTGCACACGGCGGCATGCGTGAGCAGCAGGTTTTTTTTTTTTTTTGTTTGTTTGTTTTTTTTTTTTCAGTTTTCATGTTAACAAATCAGTGCATTCACACCGGGAGCAAGAGCATTGCATGAGCAGCACTGAAGCAATGGATTCAGTGTTGAGTCTATTTTTGCTGTGCTGTTCATGCTCAATTAAAGTGACAGCATAGTTTTGATGTGCAAAATAAATGATTTCATACAAAAAAAAAAATAATAATAAATTAAAAAAAAAATGCTAAAAATGCACAGAATAAAGTCGTGACGTATTGTCAAGTATGGTGACCCATACTCGAAATTGGTGCTCTGCATTTAACCCATCCAAGTGCACACACACAGCAGTGAATAGTGAACAAACACGCACACACACACACCGTGAACACACACCCGGAGCAGTGGGCAGCCATTGCTCCAGCGCCCGGGGAGCAATTGGGGGTTCGGTGCCTTGCTCAAGGGCACCTCAGTCATGGTATCGAAGGCAGAGAGAGTGCTGTTCATTCACAATCCCCACCTTCAATTCCTGCCGGTGCGAGAATCGAACCGGCAACCTTCAGGTTACAAGCCCAACTCTCTAACCATTAGGCCACGACTTCCCCACATAAGCATGTCTACTGTGTTTTGACAAGAACTGGAGTATGTCAGAAAAGAAAATGAAGAATAAAAATATGTATAGAAGCTTAACCCATTTAAACTAGTTCACTGTGCCTCATTTGCACTTTATTTTACTGCACATGCACTTACAAAAACAACCAAGTCTAGATTAGTTCAGCTGAACTAATACACGTCAGTGTGATTCTGTATAAAAACACACGCTGGCTCTGTTATATTGTATCTGCACTAGAGTTTGACAGTGTTAGTTAGTTCTGCTTGTGCAACAGTAAAAGTGATGACCGAGCAAACAACTGATCAGCTGAGGACGTACCTAAACACAAGCGTTTGCTTTCGTTCAGACTCAGTAAACTGCAGACGCACCTGGATGCTGGTTGAGCGGTTGTGATATAACTCACACAATATTTATACGAGATGGAAATAGTGAGCGGCTCGTGGGCTTTACAATGATATATCAGCAGTGGGTTATTCTGGAGGGGTTTATTTCTGGAGATGTTGGTTTTTGTGTGGGAAGAGTTGAATTCTCACTCCTCCTCGCATTCACTCAGTCTCTAATACATGTCAGCCTGAGGGAGGCCAGCCTTTATTTATAACACACACACACACACACACACACACACACACACACACACTCACTCAGGTGTGGAGGTGTGCAGCAGAAGCTCCTCGGACACTCTTTGCTCAGACACTTCTACTAGCTATCAAAACGATGTTTTAAAATCGTTTTTGGTAATATTCTCATTAAGTTATTTCTAAATGTTCCAATGTCCACATTTTTAAAATTATTATTATTATTTTTTTTCTCTCTTGGTTATACAAACATAGAGGGAACATATAATTTGATCATTTTGTAAACATTATGGTAACATCACTTATGAATGTTCTAAAACAAGTTTTAACATTTAAAAAATGAATGTCCAATCAAAACATTTCAGAAAAGAAGTTCTATGAATGATGATGTTTTTTTTTGTGCTAACGTTTTGAGAACTTTATTAAAGACCAGATAACCTACATTCTATTAACATCACTGGACATTTGTTCATAACTTGCCAGAATGTCTAAGAATGTTTTGCGAAAGTACCCATTAAGCTATGAACACATTCTGAATGTTCTTTGGATGTTCAAAACATCCAGTCTTAAAAAGGTATTTAAATTATTTTTTATCTTGGTTATACAAATTAAATGAATGAGGGTTCTATTAATGTTACGAAGAATGAAAAATCTATTAACATAACTTCAATCATCGATTTAAATTTTGTTCCTTTCCTGAACGTTAGCTAAAGCTCTGAGAACATTCTCTGCTAGCTGGCAACACAACAGCATTTGGTTTTGTGTGGTATTCCGTTCTAAAAAGTCTCGCACCACAATTCATAACGAGATGAAAGTATGTCAGGCATATTCAATGCCTAGTTTCCTCTTTCGGCTCAACCAAGAAAAAAAAAACTATTTAAATACATTTTTAAAACTGGATGTTTTGAACATCCAGAGAACATTTGGATTGTGTTTACAGCTTAATGGGTACTTTCGCATGCTCTTCAACATGTGACTGTGATCAGAAACAAGACTCAACCTTCTAGATCTAAAATATAATGTGAGAATCAACAGTTCTCATGATTCATTAATACAACTGTAATAGTTAAAAATATGTCAGCCAATCACAGCAGTGGGCATCTACACTGAAGTCTTAAAGGAGACACGCCCATTTAAACGACATGTTTAAATTAGAGGGCTAAAGAGGAGGTGCTTCTTTGACTTGTCAACATTAACAAGTTAAAGCTGTCATAGATGTTTGCAGTGCAACATTTGATCAAATAAGGCTGGCCGCACACTAGACGATTTTCAAATCTTAAACGATTTTAAAACCATGGGAGACCCCAGACATGAAGACAGTTTCAACCGATTTTTAGCCTTATAATCCTCTGAACACACACACTTGTCAGCCGGCTCTCCTGGTGCGCGTTCTGTTTCACAGTGAAAAACAAAGTATAGAAAAGAATATGGGTGATGTTCTTTGCTTTCATGGCATGTTTGTGGCTGCCAAGTTTCAGCTATAGAAGCACACAACATCAGGCAGGTGACGCTTGCTCGCTCTCATTGGCTATCGCGGGTATCACGTCAGAGGTAGCCCGATCAAGAGTTCGATAAAAAACATGTTTGATATTTACGATTTGAGTTCGGGGAGCAGATAAATAATCGTAATGATACCACACAATAGAGGATTTTTTGGACAAAAAAAAAAAAAATAGCTTGCAATCAGCCTCGAATCGGGCTTATTCAATTAACTGTAAACAACAAGGAACTTCAAAACCCAGATATCAGATATAATGTCGCGTGAATGTAAACAGTGTGCATTCAGGCTTGTGGTGAAAATGCAGCCTAAGAAAACCGATCTCTGTTGCAAACGTGTCGCTCTGGTCCTGTGGTGGTTTGTAATTCCAATGGAATGGGATGCACGTGTTTAGACGTGGGTCAGATGTCCAGATATATCCGATACGATTCTCAACCGGATTAGGAAGCGGCTCCGAACGGATGCGCATTTGCGTGTTTAAACGTGTGTAATATTATATAATCCGTTCGGCTTTTCTTCAGTGCTTGGTTTTCTCTTTCAGCTCAACAGTTTGAAGAACCTTGAAAGTTTAAAGTTAGTTAAACTGTCGATAGCTCTCTGAATAACAATAACATGTGGTTCAGAGACGTTTGAGGGAATGTTTTTCATTTGTCGTTCATCTGTTTGTGTTCAGGATTGAGTGACTGAAATAAAAGCCTGTCCTGTAATCTCTCTCAGCTCTTCACAAATGAACCTGTGGATGGTGAATAATAACAGGAAGATTGTTCACAGCGGGCGATCTGAGCTTTGAAAGTCAATGTTTTATTGAAGAGCTGAATTTGTACACAAGCAGTGTTTTAAATGACTCTGAACGTTATCAGTGCAGTGAAACACTCGAAAGAGGCTGCAACGCTCAATTATTTGGTAGTTGTGTCTCTTTTTCACTAAGAATATCAAACTCAGAGACCTCAGACCAGCTGACTATCCTGACATTCAGTATATTCATATGATGAATGTAGTTACTGACTGTTATCAAATCACTGATTCTCTGACCTTTCACATCTAACCAATGACACAAAGCACCGCAGCGGATGAAATACTGTTGTCCGTATGTTATCCGTTTAGTTCGAGAGCATGTTTTAACTTCATTCAGAGTGATAGATGGCATGTTGAGCCCTAATATCTCCATAAAACAACTTTTTTTTTTTTTCCTTCAACAAGGACGCATTACATTGATCTAAAGTGACAGTAAAGACATTTATAATGTAGCAAAATATTTCTGAACTTCTTATTCACCAAAGAATCACAACATCACACAATAAACACATTTCCAGAGCTGGGTAGATTGCTTACAAATTGTAAACCATTACTGATTCCAAATTACATGACAACAATTGTTGTTGGTAACGTAATCTATTACATTACACATTTTAGGTAATATAATCAGACTACTTTTAGATTACTTTTGATCTCATTTTTTCACATTGATTTAAATAGGATAATATTATACCATATTGATATAAAAACACAAAGAGTAAGAAAATGTATTCCATTTGTTGTAATTAACAACATGAAGTGCATTAAATATTATATTACATCAAGGTTTCCCAAACTGGGTTTGTGAAGGAGCTGCAGGAGGTTTATGAATTTAATGAAAAGCTAATAATTAATTAAATCATACAAATGTTAAATTAAAACAAATCATTTTAAAATGAATCAAAGTAGAACACTTACTGAAAAAAGGGGTATTTCAAATAAAAATGCATTAAGTGAAAGAGGATCAGAAGACAAAAAGTTGGTGAATTTGTATATTTACATGTGTTTGAAAGACAAACGGATTCCAAAGTAATACATGTAAAATGACCAACTGAGTGATAATTCAAATAAAAATGAATGTGTTCATCAGTAGTTGATGCAATGTTGAATCACTACTTAAACCTGAAATGATTTTTGTAAATCCAGTGGTCAAATGCTGTAATGACTGATCTCTGTGTCAATGTCCACAAAACTGGAGACTTTCTGAGTGTATATAAGCAGTAGGCTATTTTAGAAAGGAAATTTAAAAGATGAAAAAGAGGAATTAGGGAGAACCAATAAATTATGAATCAATTATTGCTATTGTATAAATAATATGTTGTCTGACTATGTGTATTTTAAAATGTAAATTAATCTAATTACAAATACTTAATTTTTGGAATCTGATTACGCAATCCAGATTACATGTAATCAGTTACTCCCCAGCTTTGCATGTTTCACAATATCATGTTTTTTACTGTATTTTTGATCAAATAAATGTAGTCTTGGTAAGAAGAAGAGACTTATTTAAAAAAATAAAAATCTCAACTTTTGAAGGGTAGTGTAAATAACAATTTCATATACTGTATATATTTACTGGTGGCCAAACGATTGGGATAATTAATATATTTTTAATGTTTATGAAAGAAGTCTTTTCTGCTCATCAAGGCTGCATTTATTTGATTAAAAAATACAGTAAAAATGACTAAATTTAATTACAATTTAAAGTACGTTTTCAAAGTGAATATCTGTTAAACTGTAATTTATTCCTGTGATGCAGCATCATTACTCCAGTCTTCAGTGTCACATGATCTTCAGAAATCATTCTAATATGCTGATTTGCTGCTCAAGAAACATTTCTGATTATTATCAATGTTGAAAACAGTTGTGCTGCCCAATATTTTTGTGGAAACTGTGATACATTTTATTTTTCAGGATTCACAGATGAACAGAAAGTTCAAAAGAACAGCATTTATTTGAAATATAAATATTTCATAACATTATAAATGTCTTGGAAAAGTGGCACTTTTGATTAAAGGTATCAATACTGATGTAATAGTAATTGCTGAAAGGTTTGGATTTCTGGTGTACTGGAAGTCAAAGCTCACATGCAGATCTTTATTGTCAATGACAGCATTGTGTCTGAACGTCCAGTAAGACTGATGAAATCACATGTGGGAGTGTTAGAAAAGTCACCGCGAGTGTTTGAGCAGCAGCGAGACTCGTATCTGTTTGAAAGCGTTTCTGCTGCTAAAGGTCGATTTTCAAAGGCTGGTTTCAATCTCGACCTGTTCGTGACCTTTCCCTCCTCACACACTCACACAGATATATCCGTCTGTCTCTGTCTGTCTGTGTTTCTCTCACCTGGAGTCTAAACACACATTCATCTGTGAGCAAAAACACAGTTACTGCAGCGACTTTCACACAAATCAAGCTCAGAGATTCATGATCAACCCTGTAAACTCTGTAAAACCCTGTAAAAAGGAAAAAACTTTCATATACAAACTTTATTACCAGAAAAAAGCAGTTGCATGTCAAAAACAGATCTAAAAACACATCCTATATAAAGGACTGTAAAGTGAACTGGCTGACATAATTTCCTTTGACCTTCAGTAAAACAGATGAAATAATGAGTGTTTCTGAGAGGAAGATGAAGAGTGCCGGACAGAGAAAGCATCGTCCCACATAAATCAATGTATCAGAGCTGCCTGGAATCGACGGCTCATTTAAAAGCATTCGGGACGCCAGGCGTATGGATTTTATCTTTTGTGTGCGACCACATCATATCATAAGACAGAAACCTCAAGCTATAAATATCCTGTAAAGAGGCTGATCTGCAGTGCTGTATCGCCTGTGATCTTCTGCTTCTGTCCGACGCTTCACTTTACATGCACGGAGAACATCTGAAGAACCCAGACATTGGACCGCTTGAGCTCTTTAAATATTAACATTTACATATTCATTAATTAATAATACATTCATATTCCAAGCATATCTCAGGTTCAGTGTGAGTTTGAATGCATCAGCAGCGATTGTGTGGCATGAATTACCGTAGAAAATAATTGAAACTCAATTAAAAACAGCAATAAAGTACTGAAATGAAATGGCATTTAATAATAAATAAATTACTTTAATAATAATTGTAATAAATAATTACACAAATATTTGCAGATAATTCAGAGACATTACTAAAACATAAAATATTTAAAATGTAAAATTGTGTAACTTGTAACAAACAAACAAACAAACAAACAAACAAGACTAAAAAATTGTATTTGTGTCTTGTTTTCCAGTAAAAATATCTAAATATTCTTAAATCAAGATATATTTAGTGGAGAAGCAAAATTAGATTCCTTACAAGGACTCTATTTTCTAAAATAATAATAATAATAATAATAATAATAATAATAATAATAATAATAATAATAATAATAAATAAAATAAAAAAATAAATAAATAAATAAATAAAAAAAAATAAAAAAAAGTAAATCAAAATTAAGGGAGATTATGCTTAAAACAATATCTATGGTCAGCAAAATCTATTTTCAATTTAAATTGTATATTTTTCTAACCACGTTAACAGATATTTATTTCATGTTTTAAGTGTTAAGTCACTTAATTTTAATCTGTTTTTTCAGGGGGAAAAAAAACTTACCTTAAATAATATCTCACATAATTTTGATTCTCCAGTAAATGTATCTTGATTTAAGAATGTTTAGATATTTGTAGAGGAAAACAAAATAAATAAAGCAAGAACTTTTTATTTTTTATTTTTTTTTGGCAGTGTATTTTTATGGACACACAGTGACTTCAGTCTCATTATCTATGATTTTGATTTAATATCTATGATTGTGATTTGATATCTGTGACTGTCATTTAATTGAGTTTATCATCCAAGTGCATGGAGACGTTCAGTCTGATTAAATCAAGACATCAAACTGACTCCTGCAATTGTAAATGTCACGACCTCCAGTGTTTTACACATCAAACCTGCTATTGACTTCTGGAAAAATTGACATTTGTGCGTCTCGTGTGTGTTTGTGGCAAAGTCAGACTCCGGTCACATGACGAGACGTCCGGCTGCTGATTGGCTGAACCGTGCGAGTCTCCAAAGGTCATTTATTCGATCTCAGAGAGTCAAACACTCCGTCATTAGTCAAACACACTCGGCAAAACCGCTGAGCTCACGCGATCAATGCAGAGACAGAATGTCGAAACGTTTGTGATCTGTTCTGATAAATAAATATAAATGAATGCAACCGAGACCCTCACAGATCCGTCTGGAAGTGAAAGACTGTGTGCAGGACTGTTGATTTGATCCAAAAGTGAAGAACAACAGCAGCCGGACAAGTACAAACAAACAAAGAAATAAATAAATAAACATTTTTGTTACTTGAAATAAATGCTACCTGAAATAAAGCACATACTGATATATATATATATATATATATATATATATATATATATATATATATATATATATAAGTTTAAACTTCTATTTCAGCTAGTTTTCAAGGCAGTTTTTTTTTTTTTTTTTTAGTTTAACTTGGACTAAAATAAAATAAAAAATAAATAAAAATGAATAAAAACTATATATACATATTTAAAAACAACAAAACTAATAAAAATGTCAAAAACACAACAAAATTACTAAAACTTAAAAAAAAAAAAAGTTTAAGTTAAGAACTCATTTTAATTAGTTCATTGTTATTAAACACTGATTTGAAGTACCAAGATAACTATAAGAAAAAATAAATAAATAAAAATAATACAAAACAAAATAGACAAAAAAATGACAAAAACACAAGAAAATTATTATAACTAAAATTAACATGAAAATTGAAAATGTATACAATTTTTAATTCAAAATAAACACTATAACAGACTTTAAGTAGTAAAATAACTCAAATTAAAATACATAAAAATGTTACACAACAACAACAGACATTTAAAAATTGCAAAAACACAGTAAAATTCCTAAAATGAACAAGAAAGCAGATTTAAAATATAAACAACACTATAATAGTATCTGAATGATACTAAAATAACACTGAGTTGAATATTTTTCAGTGACTTTTAGTGATTGAAGTTGGAATAAAAATGATTCTTTGCATTTTTAATTCAAATTTGTTTCGAAAGTCAGTCGGATAAAACGACACGTGTTTATTTCATCATTCTGGAAATGACAGGTCGTGTCACTGCAAAACAAACATGAATGAGACGGTATTGTTTTCTGATGTAGTGATGATCTTGCAGTAAAGCGCTGTTAGCTCTGCTCTCTCTCTGTCTCTGCGCTGGCGGTTATAATACCTACAGAAACTCCATCTCACACCAATTAGTTCCAGGCCGGAAGGCAGAGTGAGATCGGGCTGTTCCTGCGGGAATCAGTCTTGTTTTCCAGCTTTCTCTCTGTGTGGATATCATCACTCATTCGCTGTGTAATATATATATATGTGTGTCTGTGTGTATCTGAGCGGCTCTGATGCTCACAGTCAGTTTACGGGTTTGTGTTTTTGAATCAGTCCAGATCTGTCTCACACTAGATATGTTAACACACACTAATTGAATTAATCCAATCTTATTTCATCTTCTGAAAGTACTTAACCCTCGTCATGCATTCAGGGCCGTTTTAACCCAGAAGAGATACATACAACTGTATGAAAAATTTTAGTAATGCCGAGTTCACACTGCAGGATTTTCAAAGTCGTCAGATCACCGTTGTTTTCACTCTGCACGACTATCTGGGGTAGCATTCAGTTGCTGCTGTGTTCACTTTGCGCGATGGATCGGCGACAGGAGGCTACACACTGCATGACTTCACAAAAGGATGAATCGCCAACAACTCTATCTGGTCCGCAAACTATGGCTGCATCCGAAAACTTAGGCAGCTGCCTTGCTGCCTCACGAGGCAATGACTTTGCAGCCATCGTTTTTGCACGAAGGCACCTCACGAAACTGATTTCAGACAGGCTTCTGAGGCAGCGTAACGGTTTAACGATCTACAACAAAATAGAACGAGTTTTGGTGATAAGTAAACAAATATTTAATTACTATAATACTCATTTCTCGCTAGAAATAACATCAAAAGTGCAAAAAGTTAATCAGAAATATACATTTACACACAAACTAACCACCAAACGCAACTTCCAGCCGCCATCTTTATTTTTTAGCTCAACCGTCTCTGAATGGAACGCACAGGATTGTGGGATATCAAAGGCAGCGAAGGATACATCTATGCTGCCTTCAAAAATCGATCAGATGAAGGCATCTCAGGAGACAGAAAGGGAAGCTAACTTTGTATTGGGACGTGGCTTGATGCCTTCCTGCCTCAGAATGTTGCCTCCGAAGGCAGCATTTTTCAGTTTTCGGATGCAGCATACATTTCATAAACTCCTCCCTGAATGTCCCTGTATCTCGCTCTCTCTTTGGCTGTAGGTCATTGCTGATGTATTTTTCAGTCAGAACTCATTTCACACAGCAGAATTTTAAATTGCCGACAGGTCCAGATATTTAGCATGCCAAATATTTCACGGGCATCGGCGGTTCTCTCAGATCGTGTCTTTGATAATTCCCACTGCGTGACTGTCACTCACGTGAACGAGCACCAATTTCATTTTGGCATTTGTCGGTGGTTTTGCAAAACCTGTTGGTGAGAGAAAATCGGCAATAAAATCGCACAGTGAAAATTCTGACGAAATGGCATCCAGAGCCGACTTATACAGGCAGTCGGCTCCGTCCGTTTTGGCAGGCTGAATGCCATTTGTTTGTGCAGCTACACAAACGTGAACAAATCAGGCTTCAGCATTAAGCAGGAGTTTTCCCATAGCGTTTTACACAACGTGAAAGACGTTTCGAAGGGAGCATAGGTATACATGCACTGGGCAAGTTGTTCACACTGATTAGGTTTTGCTTAAACAGTTTATTACTTTACCTGAAAAAATAACACCATTTAAGGCATTTATGTGACCCCTGATTGTCATTAAGCAGAATCGGTGTTCATTATGGACCAGGTGCTGGTCACAGATGCATTAGTAAACTGTGAACAAATGTGGGCAGGAACTGCTTTGCTAATGCTGAAAACGTGCCATTTTTAGTTACACACTTCAATTTCGTGTAAGAAAACTCGTCTCAGCTGTCAGTCTTTCGGCTCCTGCTACTGTCATCATGTCAGTTTCCCAGCCAAAGAAACATTTACCTGATGATGCTTCTTATACATTTATATGGAGCTCTAAGTAAGGAGCTCTTCTGTGGATCTATTAGATTAACGGTATGTGTGTGTAATATTTCTATTGACCACAGACTGAAACTGTAATACTGAAGAACAGCTGTAGAGAAACTGTTCATCTACTACACATTGTGCATCAAACCCTGAGGACATTTGACATTACGCTCATGTGAACCGATGGGAAAGCTCATTCATTTCACTGCCGCTTGATGAATCTGCTTCTCAATTACACTTCAGCTTTAATGAGAAATTAATCATCAACACCACTTCATTAATCTGACTGTGCTTTGGACTTTAACTCACACTAATAATTGTTATAAATAAAACATTATTGGAGCATATTGTACAATAAAATACTATTTCAGTCCCTCTACTTCAAAATATCACGTTTAATTTAATCAGGGTTTCTGCAGGTTTGGTGAAGGAAATTGTAAGACTTTAAGACCTTTTGAGACCAAATAAAGAAAATGTAAGGAATAAATTGAATGGAACACAATATGTCAATTATTTGTATTTATTTATGTAACTTTTTAATTTACCAAATAATAATAAAAAACAAATAAATAAATAAAAATGACTAAATATATATTCACTGGACAAGCAAAACGACTGAAGATAAGAAGTCTTGTTTTATGAGAAACTGATGAAAATGAAGTGAGTTTATGATTAAAACAAGTTTTCACTCCCCATCAGCAGATATTTGTTTTTGTTTTACTTCACATCTTCATTTTGCAAATAAATATATCTTGATTTAAGGATGTTTAAATATTTGTACTTGAAAACAAAAAACAATGAGGAAGAGATTTATTTCCAGGGCATGCAACATTTAATGCCACGACTTTATGAACTCAAGCCTTTCGGATTTAAGAACTTTCAAGGCTTAATTTATGAAAATGTGAATTAAGACTTTATAAGACCTCTAGAAAATAATGTGTTACTTTCCATATCTTTGTAATTATTTGTGAAAAGTGTGGTATTTACTTTAAAAAAGCTAGGAAACTACTTTCACTCAGTAACTGCTAGTAAATTTCACAAAATATTACAAAAAAATGCCAAGTAATGCAGTGAATTAAACATTTTTTTTTTAATAGAAAGACTGAAATACTTTTTCAAACATACTCTAATAATCTTTGTTTTATTTTCACCGTGTAGACGTCACATTCAGACTGAAGATGATGTCGTTTCGGATGGAAATGTGGCGTTCAGTGCCGCAGCCGTCAGGACAACATCTGGCTCTGCTGGAGCACAAATGGATTCTGAAGCAAGAGACTAGCAAACGTTTCCAGTCGATTTCCACCACCTCATTTGTCAAGAGAGGCATTCGTCAACAGCCATATTGATTTAGCAATGTGCTGCAGATTGGCTGGAGGTTCGCTGCCGTAAATCAGGCCGCAAATCAAGACGGCTGCTACAATCTGTCGAACCAAGAGCCGTTTCCTCGCTCAGAGCCAGAGGTCAAACATTAGCCTGAGATTTCAGTCCACTGGAAACACAACAGAAATGGGAAGCAGTCTGATATTAACCAATACGGCAAAAAATACATATTTTTTCTAATGGTCAAAATATATTTTAAGCTCAATAAAATATTTATTTGAAATGGGAAGTTTCAACTTTCATATACTGAAATATATTTTAAAGTGTATGCCAACCCCCAGAGGACCTCAGATTATGCTCAACCTGGAACAACATACAAAACTACAAAATTTTGCTATAAGTTTAATCGCAACCTTAATGCTTGCAGTTACTAGAGTTCACCGTCTGTTTGATTGCATGTAATTTAACTGCATGATTTTCTCTATACCACTAGTAACCTACTCTTAAATATAATGTAGAAACTTAAAATTTTCTGTAAAGCTGCTTTGCAACGATTTGAGTCGTGTTAGAGGTGATTTCCAGTGTTAGAGGTGATAAATGCAAATGTGGATGAAAAAGCCTACTAGAGATCAAAACTAGATTAATAAAAAAAAAATATTCTTTCATATATATATATATATATATATATATATATATAGCAGTTTTTTTAAACTTTTTTTTTTGGATTGCTGATTTTTTTTTTTTTTTTGTTCTTTAAATGTAATATATATATATATATATTTTGAAACCTGTCTTAGAAAATATATTTGTTGCCATTGGTCATTTTATTTTTTATTTTATTTTATGTATTTATGTATTTTTTGTTTTGTTTTGTTTTGTTTTGTTTTTTTTAGTTTTGTTTGTATTTTACTGTACGGGAGAGCATGTTAAATATTAATAACCAGGGTTCTTAAAATGTAGTTTTGTTAAATTTTGAAAAACTGAACTCTGAATCTCTGGGGAATTTTTGCCTTTAAATTATTCTAATTATATTATGAATATTTTAATTATTTTCTGGTGTGTAATATGAATAGATCCCAGTGACCTTCAGAAGCGTGTGTGCGTGTGTGTATATAATTTTTATTTATTTATTTATTTTTTTTATTGCTGTCAAAATTCAAAGCACATCTGTACTTTATTTGACAGACTTTGAGCTTCATCATCAATGCGCTGCATTAGGTCTCCTGCTAATGCTGAGAGTTTTAACATGTAACCTTCAATAAACCCCACCTTCAGAGATTCACGGCTGAATATTTCATCATTTTATTCTGTTATGGCTACAAGAACTGATTTGCTAGTTAGAGTGGAGTGTGATGTTAATGTATTTTATATGTTAAGAGACGAGAAGCTTTACGACCGACAGTCACAGACAGAAAGAAATAAACAGAAATCAAACTGAAGTGTTATGTGTGAGTCTGAGACAAACACAAATCCTCAGCATCATTACATTTGTGACGAAAAGAAAAAAAAAAAAAAAAAACCTACGGACCTTTCAGTCGTAGTTTGAGAATTTTGCATTAGTGCAGGTAGACAAATCAGCACATTATTTGGAGGATAAAGTTATGAAGTGAGAAAGATATGATAAAGTTATAAAGTGAAATTAATCTGTTAAATTCCTACATTTCAAATGCATTTGATTTGTGGAAGCAAAGAGGTTACCAAATTCACAGAAATATTCAAAGAAAGAAGTTAAGAAATTTCTGAAGATAATTTTCAAAAAGATAATAATTTGAAAAGAGATGTTCGCAAATATTTTTTTTAGAGATCCTCCCATACCCCCCCCCCCCCCCTTAAGTGGGGGGGGACATATATAGTAGAAACATTCTTAAGAAGTGTTTTTGGGAATACCTCTTTTTCTAAAAGAAAATAAGCAAAAAATGGTATTCTTCAAAATTTTTCGTGAATCCTAAAGTTCTAAATCTATAGTTGACAATGGACTTACAAACTGACTTCATAATTATAGATATGGCCATAAAAGGTCTGTTGACTGAATCAATATCAGAGTAAGACGGTGCATGAATATGAGGAAACGGCTGGGTTTCTGCAAAAGAATGTAAGAAGTTTTAATGGTGAATGTAGCGTTATTTGACAAAATTAAAACACTGCTTAACTTATTTGAGAATAAACTCATTACACATTAGGCCATAATTAAGCATAATTATTGACATGCATTTTTATGTCTTATTACAAACATGGATTAATGAAATGTTGTTGTTGTTGAATTTCTTTGGGTTGTAATTCAGTAAAATCCTCCTCCTGTCAATGGTGAATGAGGATCTGAAATGAGGACAGTTCTGTGCTTCTGAATTTTGCCCTGCATTGACGTCAGGTTCATCATTTGGGACCATGGCATCTTTATAAAGTTTCCTCTACACCCATATGAACCTGAGCTGTGTGATTTGGGTCTCGGTAAGAACAGAATGAGGGACAAATGCTCAGCCCATTCAACATGCTGGACTCTATTCATCTCCAATCTTCTTGAATTCATCTCTATCTCAGGAATATTTGATGGACTGGAAATAAGATGCATTTTCCTTTTTTTTTTTTTTTTTTTTCTTTTGCTTAATCATAAACTTTAAAAAACAATTAAAATCAATTAAAAAAAAAAAAAAAAAACCTTGATAAAAATAACTTGTAAAAGAAACAAATTTATACTTTATATAGGACTTTATGACTCTGTAATTATAGTGTTTTCCAAAAAAAAAAAAAGTTGAATAAATAAAATGATCAGTTGAACAGTTCACTCTAATCTGGTAAGTGTGTTTGCACTGGCAATCAAATGAAGAGTAGGTAAAGCTAATTACACATACAGTAACAAACTAGATACGACACAGTAGTTTGAAATAATGGATTCAAATTTTTTTATTTCCAGTGACAGCCAAACTCTCCTGACTCAATCCAGTTTACACAGTGTAATGGCAAATATCGAAATAAAAGAAGATGCCAAATACTGGCCAATATATCAACTTTAAAAAAAAAAGCTTCTGCTCTTACTGCGACTCCATGGATTACCATCATACATCAATCACTGCTGCTGCAATTCTGAAAGAGTTGAGATTATTTTCTGTGCCATAAACATTATGCCATAAACACTTTCAGCAGAGCTTCATTTGGTTTAATTCATATGATTCTTGGAAAAGCACTAACCCTGACAAACCCTGCGCTCGTTACTCTCTCTCTGTTCATAAACTCTGCAGTCTCATGTTTGTTTGGCTCCTGACCGTGTGTGTTCTCATGTTTTCACTAAACGCTCAGGTGTGTGTCATTAATGATCTTATATGTCACTTCAAAATCACCATACAGGAGTCAAATGTCTTTATGCAAACGGGGGGGGGGGGGGGGGATTTTTCGTGAATCCTAAAGTTCTATACTCTGCAGTCAAGGTTTCTGTATTTATATGAAAAAACAAAATAATATTTCAAATGAAGAGAAACAATAAACTAGAATCAAGGCTCTCAAACGTGTTTCATGTATTGCACTTTAATAAATCTAAAATTGATTTAACCATTGATCAATGTCACACTTATAAAGCAAACAATCTGAAATAATGTACATGTGTGTTTAGTTTACTCACAACAAGACGAGAAGATGAAGTTCAGAGATAAGGTGAAGACTGGTGGTTATTCACAGGCCAAAGAGAGTTTGCTGATCAGCAAGAAACAACAGCGAGTCTTTCACGTACTGCCAATGATCAATTTCACATAAATACATACAGTATGAAAGAGTCAGTTCCTCCAGGATTTCATGATTTTGCGATTGCAAAATTTGCGTCAACTCGCATTTTTGTCTTATTTCTGCAATTTTCAGCAACAAAATGCAATATTAACTAATTAAAATCAATAATTCTGAGCAAAGAAATTAATAAATATGCATTCATTTGTCCTGCAGCTGCACTGCATGAGCAGAAATGGCCTGAACGTCTCGGTTACGTACGTAACCCTCGTTCCCTGATGGAGGGAACGGAGACGTTATGTCGTGACGACATATGGGATTTACTTGGAAGCCCCAATCATCTCTGACTTTAAGAGAAAATGCCAATGAATATTGGCTAGTGGATTTTGCATACCTGAGCCACTCCCCGTGCACACGGGTATAAATAGGCGGCAGGTGCATCCACTCATTAGGTTTTACGCTGTGGAGCCAAGAACGAGTCCCTGGCAACCAGCGATGGTTCAAGACTGGCATGGGGACATAACGTCTCCGTTCCCTCCATCAGGGAACGAGGGTTACGTACATGTAGCACCCTCTTCCCTCTCAGGGTGGCTTACCTGAGCACTTAGGACAGGCACACGGGTTCGAATATGAATGTCTCTCGACTAAATAAACTTAGGAATCTCTCCTTTTTTACTACTGATTTAAAAATAACGAGGTTAACTATAAAATGTCCTTACATATAAGATTGAATCAACACAATAAGGTGTTTCAGTTGAAACTTCTACTCTAGGTATATATTTTCCCTTAACCGTAATGAATTTACTGAGATCACTTAGAGTAACTCTATGACAGTATTTATTTAACAAATGAAATTAAAAAAGATGAGAAAATGGCCAATGAAGATTTACAAAATGTCACAACACTTAAATTCGATTGGTCTCCCCAAACAACCGATTAGAGGCTTTAGCCAGACAGCCCCTCTGTATTACACCTCTTAACTGTGTATTTCAGATACACACTTCAGACAATTTAAACGTGATCACGAGTTCAATGGAAATACAATAACAAACTGTTCCTTAAATATTACAATTAAATATTGATAACTAACTTAACTCACGTGGGCCCACTCACACATACACACAGTCACTCTCACACCCCCGTTGCAGGCCTGTACCGTTGCTGGTGATCGCTGTGGCCACGAAAATAAACAGATAATTGGCCCCTTCACTCCGAAGAGCCAAACATAACTGGAAATGAGGTACCTTTAATCCAATAAATTCTCCCGATTTAGGACACTCGAATCTCAGGAGCAGGTCGTCCCTGATCAGTGGGTCCCGGACCTCTTTAGCGATCCCTCGTGGCCAGGGGAACTCTGAACCCCTCGGCGGCTCAGAGCGCTACCTGGGCCTCGAGTCCTGCGGCTCCTCCGAATCATCGTTTTTTCACGTTGATAGACGTCCACGGCACTCAAAGTCAGCAACTTTACTAATAAATCACACAGTCACAAGGTCGTTTCAAATAACTCGTATGGAACTCGCTCGAACGTAGGAGAAACTTCACGATGACGCAGTACTTCCCTGACCATCGCGGACTAGTGTGAAAACAAATAACATTAACCAGCGATCTGCTGGAGTAACTACTGTTTCACTCTTGAAGGCTAAACAACATGAAATAAATCAATCCTGTTCAGATTAATCTTTTTTCCGCCGCTCACACACCTTTCCTTTTTTTTTTTTTCCCCGCCCCTCCCCCAACTTCACTAGAACCAATAATCCCCAACCTCCACCCTGTATTAGGTGGATTCATAGAATTATAGTCCAATGAATACATGGTAACTCAAACTGGATTGCAAAAACCACGTTTTCCACATGTAAATTACAACCGAACATCAGTACAAACCCCCGTTCTTAAAGGAACAGATTACCATATAATTTTACCCTAAAGGAAAATGAAATCGGTGCCCAAACATTAAAACAAAGTGGTTTTTAATTACTCCCTTCTCATTTTGGAAGGGGAAATACTGGGGGTTACATACGTAACCGAGACATTCCCTATCTGTCGGTCACCACGAGTTATGTCGTGACAACATAGGGGTCCTATGGAAAGCGCCACAACCTGAACCCCGTCACAGCCATATAGCATAGCAAATGTTGGCAAGCAACCACGTGTCACACAAATGCTACGCAAAGGTCGTAACCTTCCCACCGCCCCAGCGCAAATTCGCTGACCTTGGTAACATGCAGGGACCACAGGTGAGTACATTGCTGCTGGAAATAGCCAAGCCGCTGTTCCTTTCCCCACAGAAATTCTCAACAGAAGGGATTTCGACCTTCAATGAAAGATTTGCTTCAAAGCTTCCCTATTTGTTGTTACAGCTTGGCAATAACGACAGGGGAGCGAGCCTTCCAGGGGAAGGGCGCTACGGAGGCCACATCCTGCCCAAAGGGGGGTAACATGTGGAGACACTGATATGGACTGACCCAGGCCTGGGGCAGTACTACATAAGACTGGACCCTGGGGCAGATCCTACCTAGGGGTAGGGAGGAGAGCTGCCAGCAGGGCCTGACAGAGGCTCTGTCAAGGGAAGACACAGGTTTACCATGAGGGAAACCTTACCATGGAAGAATACACAAATGGGATTACCCGAAGGGAATCAAGCCATACGGACACCTAGCCCAGTACAGGGGCTGACCGGAGACCCGGGGGAGCTAACACCAGTACTGGGCCTGGCGTCAGACTGCTCCGCCCAGTCTGACTGCCGGGGGTGCTGGAGGAACTCCACAAGGGTTCGCCGTCCGGGGAACTGAACTGGAGGATGAAAAAGGCGCTCGTATCCCCGGGTGAGGGGGAATGGCGCAGTAAGCGTGACACTGGCCAGCTCTTCCCGTCACTTACCTGTTACCCAACACACGGGAAGAAACTGGCTCAACGTGGAGACTGTAGAATCTCGCGAAGGTGTTCGGTGTTGCCCAGCTCGCAGCTCTATAGATGTCTGCCAGAGAGGCACCGTGCACCAGCGCATAGGGGGAGGCAACACTCTGTGTGGAGTGAGCCCTCACCCCCAGGAGGCACGGCTCGTCTTGGGATTGGTACGTCAAGGCGATGGCATCCACTGTCCAATGGGCCAACCTCTGCTTGGAGACATCCTACCTTTCTGCTGACCTCTGTAACAGACAGAGAGCTGCTCAGAGCTTCTGAAGCTCCGGGGTGCGGTCCACGTATATGCACAATGCTCTTACGAGACAGAGAAATGCCAAGTCTGGATCTGCCTCCTCTGAGGGCAGTGCTTGCAGGTTCACCACCTGATCGCGAAAAAGCGTGGTGGGAACCTTGGGCACGTATCCAGGCCGGGGTCTCAGGACAACGTGAGAGTAGGCCGGCACGAACACAAGGCACTCTTCGCTCGCCGAAAATGCTAGGAGGTCCCCGACCCTCTTGATGGATGAGAGTACGGTCAGGAGCGTTGTCTTCTAGCATACAGGAATTTAAGCTCGACTGAACCCAGCAGCTCAGAGGGACCCCTCTGTAGTCCAGCCCGGACAACAGAGAGATCCCAGGAGGGCACCGGGGGTGGCCTAGGAGGATGTAACCTTCTGGCACCCCTCAGGAACCTCACGATGAGATCGTGCTTTCCCAGGGACCGGCCGTCCACTGCATCGTGATGTGCTGCGATAGCAGCCACATACACTTCCAAGGTGGAGGGTGACAGCCTACGCTCCAACCCTGCTTGCAGGACAGAAAGCACTACTCCAATCGTGGATGTCCGGGGGTCTTCTCAGCGAGAAGAACACCAGTTTCCGAACAGACTTCATACAGGGCTTGCCTCGTAGAGTGAGTCTGCCGCGTCTCATCCAGGAGCCACACACGGAGGCTCCAAGAAGTGGACGCGAGTGCCGCATGGTGCCGGGCCCCGGGTGGGCCAAAGAGGCACAACCGGCAGGACCTGTTCCTCGTCCCCGCTGACCTTTCACAGTGTTCGTGTGAGAAGGCTCACTGGGGAACGCATGCCTGCGTGAAGACCAAGGCCAGGTGTGTGCCAGTGCATCCAAGCCGAGGGGCCCTCGGTCAGGGAGTCATACAACTGGCCATGGGAGGACTCGAGGAAGATAACAGGCTTACCTGAGCTCCCTCGAATCGACTCCAGAACAGCTGGATCGTCTCGGGATGGAGTCACCATTCCCTGGGGAAAGTGGGCTGTCGTGAGAACACCTCGGCCGCACGATTGAGCTCCCCCAGGATATGGACGGCGCGCAGTGACTTGCACCACGTCTGACTCCAGAGGAGGAGATGGCGGGCGTGAGTTGCGACATGCAACGTGATCGTAGACAACCCTGCCAGTTGATCTATGAAACGGTCGCAGTGTTGGCCATGCGGATCAACACGTGCTAGCCAAGCAGCAGCGGCCGGACCCCCGCAAGGCTAGTAACACTGTCAGCAACTCGATGCAGTTGATGTGCCAAAGCAGTCGAGGCCCTGTCCAGAACCCCGAGGCTGCCTGCCCGTTGCATGTAGCACACCAGCCCGCACTGGAGGCATCCATCGTGACAACGTCATGCCGACACTTGTTCTAAGGGCACCCCGACCCGTAGAAAGACAAGGTCTGCGAAACTCTACCACAGCGCCATGCCCATCTCGGGACTCGGGAGTGTAACCAGTGCTGAAGTGGTCTCATATGAAGCAATCCGAGCGGCAAGACTGCGGCTACGGATGCCATATGCCCCAGGAGCCTCTGAAAAGCGTTTCAGTGGTACCACCATCCTTCCTCTGAAGGAACTCAGGCAGTTCAGCACGAACTGGGCACGCTCATTAGTGAGACGCGCCATCATACTCACCGAGTCTAACTCCACACCGAGAAAAGAGATTCTCTGCATAAGGGAGAGCTTGCTCTTTTCCCAGTTGACCTGAAGCCCCAGCTGGCTAAGTGCCAGAGCACTGGGTCCCTGTCATCACACAACTGTTTTTGCACGCGGGCCATGCTCGAGATAGTTGAGGATTCTGATGCCCACTTCCCGTAGCGGGGCAAGGGCACCCTCCGTGACCTTCGTAAAGACACGGGGGGACAGGAACAGCCAGAAGGGGAGAACACTGTACTTCCCTGCCTGACCCTCGAGCGCAAACCGTAGAAACGACCTGTGTCGAGGGCATATTGAGACATGAAAGTAAGTGTCCTTCAGGTCAACCACTGCAAACCATTCCTGGGGCTGGATGCATCCAGGATTGGCCAAAGGCCTCCACCTTTCTTGGGTACGATGAGGTAGGGGCTGTAAAACCCCTGCCTCATCTCGGCTGGAGGGACCGGCTCGATTGCATCCTTTGCCAGGAGGACAGCAATCCCCTCACGCAAGACAGATGTGTCTCGGTCTGCCACCGAAGTCTCGAGAATGCCGGTGAACTTGGGAGGTCGCCTGGTGAACTGAATCACATAGCTGAGTCGGATTGTGCGAATGAACCAGCAGGACGGGTTGGGCAGCGCAAGCCACGCCCCCAAACTCCGTGCGCGTGGCACCAAAGGGACAATCGACCTACCCGCGGTGGTGCAGCGGAGGGGAGTTGAGCTGGATAGCCCAGAAGGCATCGCATTCTGACCGATCACAGCAGAACTCCCCGCATCCCCGGAGGGACTGGCCAGAGATGTGTGGAGAGGCAATGCCTTTGGCCCTTGAGCCAGCGGCGGAACAGAAACAGAAGATTCTTCGCCCAGCCCTCCTCCGGGGGAAGGAGCGGCGCTATCCTCACCATCTCTCAATAAAGAGCAGCTTCCCACATCTCCAGGTTGCCTGTGTCAGGGCCGCTTTGTCACCTTCCTGGATGATTTAGGGGCCGGCTGGGACACAGGGGGCGCCACGCTCCTGCGAGAGGCTCGACGTGCCGGCCTAGGTGTTACCTCAGCACGGGGCGGAGCGGCTCTGGGGGACACAGGAGGGCGCCCACGGTGACAAGCAGACCGGGGCTTGCCCTACGGCGGAGCGGTGGCAGATGATGCATCACGCCGGGGTGTTGTGTTGGATGGCCTCGGTCTGCCTCTGTACTGCCGAGAACTGCTGGGCACAGTCCTCAACAGTGTCGCTGAACAGTCTGCGACTTCCAGCCTGGAAGACGGGAGCGTCGAGAAAGCGCACTTTGTCGGCAACGCTCGTCTCGGCAAGGCTGAACCATAGATGGCGCTCTTGGACCACAAGTGTGGACATCGCCTTCCCGAGGGACTGTGCTGTGACTTCTGTCGCCCGTAGGGCACGGTCAGTCGCGGTGCACAGTTCCTGCTTCAACCTCGGGTTGGTACTACCCTCGTGCATTTTAATGCCTTGGCTTGGTGTACTCGCAGGATAGCCATGGCATGCCGAGCAGAGGCAGCTTGGCCCACAGTGCTGTAAGCTTTGGGGGTGAGAGTGGCCATCAGCTTGCAGGCTTTGGACGGGAGACGAGGAAGATTTCGGCAAGTGGCGGCGTTTTTGCAGGCACAGGTGTACCGCAACCGCACTTTCCACCTGGGGAATGTCAACGTACCCCTAGCCGCCCCACGATCGAGGGTAGCGAGGATGGGGGAGACAAACGAGCCGCTTCTGGCCATAAAAAGGGGCAGTCCACAACTTCATCAGCTCCTCGTGCACTTCCGGGAAGAAAGGGACCAGGGCAGGGCGTGGTCGTGAGCCATGGCCCGTGCCAAGGAGCCAATCATCTCGCCGCGAGGACTCGGGACTGAGAGGTGTGCACGCCTCCAGCCCGATGCTCGCGACAGCCCGGGAAAGCACGGCCGTCAACTCTGGGTCCGATTCGGCGGCAGCCGTGACACCAGAGGGGGGCAGCCCCGCCGAATCTTCATCCTCAGAGGACGATTGCCCATCCCCTGATGCTGCTATCGACATCTGATCCTCTATCGGAGCGCCGAATGAAATGTTGAGCACGCCGTAAGACGGCACAGCAGAATCACTGGGGAGCCGCACAGAATAGCTGCTGCGGGAGGAGTGAAAGGTCCGTGGGGACTGGTCCGGCTGAAAGGCTCTCACTGTAACCCTCAGATCGCCCAGAGCACTAGCCGATGGTTCTCTGCTCGTAGCAGAGAAGCCAGCGCGGGTAGTGACAGAGGGAGCCCCTCCCATCCCCGTGAGGAGAGAGAGGCACGATCACAGCGCTGCCATGGTTACACGCTCAAAACGAGCGCATAAACCATCCATGATCGCAGCTTCAGCGTGCTGGATGCCCAGACACTGAAGACAATGATCGTGGCTGTCAACGGAGGATAGGAAACAACCAAAACCAAGAGGACACGGTTGTCTCTTTTAAAAAACGCGAACCGACCGTGATTTGCTCTTTTAGGAAATCTTTTAGTTGAAGTGCCCAGGGAAATCGCTGCAGACAGGGACACCGCTGTTCGCACCGTAACGCCAACCAGAACAGCTTCCAGAAAGATGATGAAAGGCTTTGTGGAGATCAACACTTTCATCCACTCGGCTCCGAAGCAAAAATCTAATGAGTGGATGCACCTGCCGCCTATTTATACCCGTGTGCAAGGGGAGTGGCTCAGGTATGCAAAATCCACTAGCCAATTTTCATTGGCATTTTCTCTTAAAGTCAGAGATGATTGGGGCTTCCAAGTAAATCCCCTATGTCGTCACGACATAACTCGTAGTGACCGACAGATAGGGAACATTAGGTTTATATTAAAGCAATAAGCCCCGTGAAGCCGTGGTTTACAGTGAATTTATAACAGCTAAGGGGGTTTACTCCGCTTCGCATCATGCCTAACAATGCCCCTTAGCTGTTATAAATTCACTGTAAACCACGTCTTCACGGGGCTTATTGCTTTTATAAAACGGTTATTCCATATATGTAGTAAGGTTTCACAAAATAAAACAGAGCAAATAAAGTGTAACAATATTCTTCCACCAAACAATGTAGTTCCTCAGAAACAGTTGTGGTTGCAACAAAGTGGTTGACGAGCAACACACAGATGTAAACAAAGGTGTATGTTTGTAGAGTAATTTACAACGGCTTTGAACGCGTCTCAACCAATCAGAAACGAGGACTGGAACTATCCGTTTTATAAACAAAGGTTTTAAAGAAGCAGGAAAACAGTTTTAGTAATTAAGCACACTAATGATATCATGATGTTTAGATGTTTCATTGCAAAACAATTTAAGAAATGGCATACATATCAATTAACTTTTTGAGAAAATTTTCATGCTAAATACATACATAAAAAATCCAGGTGGGACTGTACTGTATGACATTTTCTTTAAGAGTGGGAGCATTGTGATTAGATTTGTTTCTATCATTACACTGCATTGATTTTAAAGAACAGTATGCATTTTTGTGTATTTCAACTTCCCTACAACTTCACCTACAGTGAAGTTAATGAAATTCACTTTAAATATAGCCTATCACTGTTGTATTTAAAGTATCTGTATGTGTGCATTTGTTGCTGCTGTAAAGCAATTCGTCTTTTCACTGAAATTCCTACTTGCTGAAACTGATGTTTAAGGGTAAAAAACGCACATACACTTGCTTTAACACAGCAATTACTCAACACAGAAACATAATAATAAAATGAAACAAATATAATGGCTTTACAGGGTGTTGTTAAACTCCAGTCAATTTGACTCGTTTGAGAGTTGATGGAGAATTACTCACTCTGATTCCCACCGCGAAGTGGATATATATATAGACATGATTAAGAGACCAATCGAAAATTTGTAGTTATGTGTTTTAGTAAAAATAATTTTTGTTTTATTCTGTAAACTACTGATGACATTTCTTCCCAATTTAAAATAAAAATGTTATCATTTTGAGCATTTTTTGACAACTGGTCAAAATAACGAAAAGATGCCATGATTTCAGATGTTATGTTTATATTCATTTTTAGACAACACAATACCAGTGTTCTTCAGGAAAGTTAAGAAATCAATATTTGGTGGAATAACCCTGATTTTCAATCACAACAATTGAAACCATTTGTTATATCTGACCAACTGTCAAAAAAAAAAGAAAAAAAAAAAAGTTCTAATTGACAGTATATATAGAATAAAATAAATACATTTTACTCAAACCCATACCTGGTAAATCAAAAGAAACTGAGCATTTTCAAGTGGTCTGTTTATTTATTTATTTATTTATTTATTTATTTTTACCATAGCTGTACATATGGTCTGGGCTACATTACTTGCCTATTATTTCTCATCTTTCAGCTCTTGTCTTTGGTGCAGTGGACTGTCGCTGGTGAAGGTGGGTTCATGTGGTCTAAGATTCCTTGTTTTTATTTATTAAACAGTCAGTGAGAGCGAGTAAAGATCAGTGCAGGTCAAACCAATAAAACAACCTTTATCATGTTCAACAATAAAGTGCCTGTACACACACACACACACACACGCGCGCACACACACACACACACACACACACACACACACACACACACACACACACACACACACAGATCAGTGATCCAGTCTGAGGTGTTTTATTGATCCAGGGAAACGATGATGGATTTGGGCTGAAATCAGCTCTGATTTAGTTACAGCAGTGTTTAAAGACGCTTCTACTGACCTTAAGAAAGAAACGCACTGATGTCATCCCTACTCTCGACTCTGTCCCAAATAAATACATGAATATGAATATAAATAGAGCTTATTTTATATGGTCACACATTATCCAGGGCTTTGGGCAAAAATGTTTTCCATTTGAAATTTTTTTCTTGTTTTAATAATAAACACACTTCATTTTGATACATTTCAGAAAACAAGACTTATGTCTTGTTATGACACATCTTACGTCAGTTTGCGTCTTTTTTTTTTTTTTTTTTTTACATTTTTATATATATATATATTTTTAATTTAAAGATTTTAATAAATATATATTTAAAAAAAAGCTATTGCAAACTATCCTAGAACATGATATAAAATATCATACATTATAGCTTTTCTTTCTCTTTTTTTAAATCACCTATAGATTTGTTGATGTTTTTACATACAACAGAAAGGGCTGGTTGCATGTAAATGATGATGATGTGTTTGTGTAATCAGAAGCTCAGCGTCTCTCGTCTCAATTACACACATTACATTCAGAAATCATCTTCACTGCAGCGCGGGGATTTCACTGAAGACTCTTCAGATCCCGAAGGGTTTTCTCTCGAGCGCTCACGCACACACACACACACACACACACACACAGAGCTGAAGCTGCCAAATGATGCGTGGTGAATTGCGCTCATGTAAAGCATGCGTAATCGTGTCCTTAGACAGTTAGACTTACACTTCAGCACTGAATTAAAAGAGGATCTCATTAATCATGTGTGACTCTGATTTCACCCCAAAATCGAAGAAACTCTCCACCTTATTGTTACTGTAACAGCAGAGTGGCCATTTATAGCTTGAATTTTCAAGACTTCCAGTGTCTTCCCCTTCCAGCTATTTTAGCTTACAAAAACAGTCTGTTATGCTGTTTGATATTGCAAACTGGTATTTGTATTTGTATTGTCTTAATTATAAACACCCTGGTTTGTAGTGCAGATCATTTTACAGTTTACGGCACTTTATTGTTCTAGATAGTTAAATATAACAGTTAATGAATCTGAAGTCTCAAAGATTCACAGTAAATACCTTACTTCCACATTGCAAAATGAGGTGTATTTTTATTTTTATTTTTATTTATTTATTTTTGCCAAAAGAACCATAAAAGACCATAAAAACTTAAATTGTGACATTATGTTTGACAATATGACTACTGAATTATAACAATTAAAGACATTTGCCCCTAAACATTTATAATGAAATGATTTGAGGTAAAAGCCCTTAAAACAACTATTACCATTATGTGTAAATATTTGACCTTTTAAATAATAAATCATTATTGTTTATTGCTTTATGGTAACATTTTAGGTGAATTTAAAATGATTCTAACAGAGGTTTTTTTTTTTCTTTTCTTTTTTTCATGTATTCTTTTCTTTTCATTTTGGGATGGACTATGAGCTGGAGATAAGCTGAGATTTACAATTATTTTTGTCATCTTGTTATTCACTTACTGTAGTTTGTGCACATGAAATACGAAAGGTTTCAGTATTTTTAAACATGTATTTAATGTCCTTCTGTCTAGCACACTAGGTTAGGGTACACACACACACATGCGCGTGTGGCCTTGTATGATGTTGGTCATGTGAAGGTGTGTGTGCGTGAAGGTTATCTGTAAAGAAGCGGCTGTCCTTCTTAGTTATCTGTGTTGTTTGTCTGAATGTCTCGGTGCTGGAGCGGCGTAATGAAAGTTCGATATCGGCGTGTGCTGTGTCTCTATCACAGACTCTCCTGTCACGTACATTAAACTCCATATGAAGAAAAATGAGGCCAGATCGACAGAGGAAACCAGCGCTTGTCCTTAAACTCTTTTGTTTGGATCCGAAATGAAGGATCGTTCCATTAGAGGCTGAACTGCATCATGGGTATCAGGTTTTACAGTGGCATAATGGGTAAATGTGGCATTTCATACTTTCATACTTGTAATCTTTGACCTGAAAGCTGCTACCAGCAACTAGTGCAAGATAATGCCAACATTAATGAAGCTCACAATCAAATCTGTGCTGAAATATGTCTTTGAAATGTCTTTACACTTTTACCAATCCAATGATAGAAAATTAACATGCACATGTGAGCTTTCATCATGTGTGTCACTGTCGTATCATACGTGTGCAGGCATGTAAGCAGTTCAGTTGCATTTCTCTCACTCTGACCAAAGCATGCTGCAGACGCAGGATGTGTTAGAACTGATTTTGTGTGTTTCATTGCACTTTTCAATTGTTTTCTTGTGTAAACCTGCACTACTGCCAGTTGCATGTTCTTTCTGTGCTGGTTGTATCATGGGTTAAACACCAAAGATTATTGTAAGTTAAGGGTTAAAAAACAAGGTTGATGGGATCAACAGTGACTGTAGTTTATTGCTAATGGTTGGTTAGCGTTTAAATATGAGGACAAATCATATTTTCCTGGTTAAAGATCACAGCTGATGGTGGTTTAAGGGTTACAGTTTGGGGCTGATGGTTGTTTAGTGGTTAACTATGAGACTGGATCAAAGTTTACTGGTTAAAAATCAAGGCTGATGGTGGTTGAAGGGTTAAAGATTGGGGCTGATGGTTGCTTAGCGGTTAACTATGAGACTGGATCAAAGTTTACTGGTTAAAAACAAGGCTGATGGTGGTTTAAAGGTTAAAGTTTGGGGCTGATGGTTGTTTAGTGGTTAACTATGAGACTGGATCAACGTTTGCTAGTTAAAAATCTAGGCTGATGGTGGTTTAAATGGTTAAAGATTGAGGCTGATTGTTGTTTAGTGGTTAAGTATGAGACTGGATCAAAGCTTACTGGTTAAAAAAATAATAATTAAAAAAAAAAAAAAATACATTTTGTGCTGCAGATTTGCCCATGTCATGTAAACATTAATCCGAGTAATTCCTCAGATTTTTGGTTGGCTGCTATGCAGATGCTGTTGTCGTGTTTCTCTGTGCTTGATAAAGCGTCCCTTAGTGATTAATAATGAAATGATTTGAGAAAAAGTTTAACACTTAGCGTTGGATGTTTGTTTATGGCGAAATAAAGTTTGACTAGTAAACACAGCCTCACTTGTGTTTGCAGAGCTGAATTTAGACAGAGATCAGCAGAGACACAATATTATACTGGAATATAGAATGCAGACAGATTGAAGCACAAACTCAGTGCAACATGAGAACACACAAATGTGTGTGTGTGTGTGTGTGTGTGTGTGTGCGTGTGTGTGTGTGTGTGTGTGTGTGTGTGTGTGTGTGTGTAAAGGTGTGTGTAAAGGTGTATTAGTATCAGTTCAAGTGGATATCTCACCTCATCAGTTCAGGACAAAAACAACTTCACACTTTATAAATGTGTTAATGTAGTTCTGTCAGCAATTATCTGCTGTTGAGAGTGTGTGCAACAGCATGTTACATGTGTGTGTGTGTGTGTGTGTGTTAGTGTAGTTTCATCACTTTTCAACCTGAGTGAGTATCAAAGTCTCTCCCTCTCTCTCTCTTTCCCTCTCTCTCTCTCTCACACACACACACACACACACACACTTTTTCTGGCTGGTGATCTGTAGAGACGGCAGCTCTAGTCATTATCTCCTTTGAGCCAATGGTCTTACCGCAGGCTTTAACACACACCCTCGCACACACACACTCGAGCTGGGGGCTCTATCGGCTTTTGAACATCTGAAATACTTCAAGCTTCTGAAGGAAACACTCAAAAATAGCAAATGAAACTCAGGGTTTGGGCTCATCTGACTGCAGTCTCAGCGCTGCGGCTCGTGCCTTGAATTTGTGTTTTTGTTTGCATTCTGCAGTGCTGAATTGATCATGATTTTGTTGATACGTTGGTAATTCAGCTGAAACAGAGCACTACATTCACTGGGACAGTAATTAAATGTGCTTGAGTAGTCTTTTTTTCTGTAATATCTGTCATATGTTGGTTTACTCCTATAAAATCTGCCTTCAGCATTCAGAATGACAAGGAGCAAATCCAGATGAATTGAAAAGAATCAGTTCTCTTCTACTGATGGTTGTTTACAGGTTAAAGATCAGGGCTAGTAGTGGTTTAGGATTAAACATCAAGGATGATGGTGGTTTAGGGGATAAAGCTCAAGGCTGATAGTAGTTCAGTGGTTAACGATCAGCATTGATGGTGATTTAGTGGTTAAATATGAGGACAGATTATGCTTTACTGGTTAAAGTTCAGGATGATGGTTGTTTGTTAGTTAAAGATCAAGGATCATGTTGGTGTAGGGATTAAAGATCAGGGATAAAATTGGTCTAAGGGTTAAAGATCAAGGATGATAATGGTTTAGAGATATACATCAAATATTATGGTGATTTAGGGGTTAAAGATCAAGCATGATGGTGGTTTAGAGTTATGCATCTAAGATTATGGTGATTTCAGGGTTAAAGATCAGGGATGATAATGTTTAGGGGTTAAAGATCAAAGATGATGGTGATTTAGATCTAAACATCTAAGACGATGGTGGTTTCAGGGTTAAAGACCAAGGATGACTGTGGTTTGGAGTTTAATGATAATTAGAAAATTAGAAGTGATTAGAAGATAAAGATCAAGGATAAAGGTGGTTTAGGGTTAAACACCAGAGATGATTGTGATTTAGGAGTTAAAGATTGTGTCATGGCGTTTTGGGGCTGATGTTAGTTTAGTGGTTAAAGATCAGGGCTGATGGTTGGTTATTTGTTAAATATGAGGAAAAATGATATTTTACTGTATAAAGATGAGGTCTGATGGTACTTTAAGGGTTAAATATCACTGACGTAAGTTGTTTATTGATTTAAGATCAGGACTGATTGTTTTTTAGTGGTTAACTATGAGGACAGATCATACTTCACTGGTTAAAAATCAGGGCTGATGGTAATATGTGCATTTTCTTCGAAACATAAATATTTAACATTCTCACAACCTTAGTCACAATTTGTTATAGTCACATTACTTTTCTGAATAACATATGATTTGAGAGAACAAATGTCAAGGTACAAGACGAGGAAAGACCAGTGATTAACATTTAATAGTGAGGACTTTTGATGTAAAACTACAAACTTGAATGTTTTTAAAATGCCATTTGAAGAGTTTATCCATCTCTGCACATAAGAAACACAAATCTGCGTGTGCTCGACGTCTCACAGATCAGAGAATAGGAAAGGATTAGAGATTCATTCAGGACATACAGGCACTCTCTCTCTCCTAATCTCAGCCCCCTTTTCTTTCTCCTCGTTCCTCTTTCTCTGGCTCCGTCTTGCCCCCATTGTGAGGATGAGATGAGATGGATAGACTGAATGGAATCCTATTTGGATTTAGCTGTTGAATGACAGCAGCCAGAGATTGAGGGAAGATCTCTGTTCTGTCCTGAGAGCTGCAGTCAGATGTCATGAGGACGAACACAATCACACGTCTAAAGAATTCGACTACAGTCAGTAATACAGAAACATGTTTATGGGTGAAAACACACGGGTCAGTGACATTAGCACCCATTATTTGGGTCCGGAACTGTAAAATCATTCAAAATTACATTCAAAATGCAATTCACTTTAATACAACTCTACAGTGATGAACATCTTCCCAAAGCTTGAATTAAACTAGTTTAGTGGTTAAAGGTCAAGGCTGATGGTAGTTTAGCAGTTGAAGGCCATTAGGTTAAGACACCAATACCATGAAATTGATCTCAACATAAACTCAACACTTGACTGTTTGACCCTGTCATTCCATTTTTTCATTATCAGGATAAAGTCTGGGTCACTTTTACAGCTTATTCCGGCCATGTAAAGCAACATCTATCCTGTAAGACAGTCTGACCAAGAGCAAATGTCTGAACATATAAGATCACTGGCAGTGTGACCATTAGCAGGTGGCATGAATATAAATAAAGTAATAATGCAAAAATCATTTAAATGAAAAATATTTCTAGCGTTCCTGAACAGCATTCACTAATGACAATCATTATAAAGCCTTTCATAATGAGTCTCATTTGCATTTAGGCATAACTCCTGCTTCAGAATGCATCTAAATAACTTCACATGCACGATGACTTCGGCAAGCTGTGCGTCCGTTTCCGTGGCAGCCGCAATCCGTGTGAATTTCAGCGTCTGCACCTGTTCTGTGAATCACACACTTCTTTTTTTCAGCCGTCTAAAACGCTGACAGCAAAGCTGCACAATTTGAATTCTCTCTGCAGGCCTGAAAAACCTGGCCAGTATCAAATCACACATTACCACCACTCGCAGTTTGTAGCAAAATAAACTTTTACAAGAGACACACAGAGACAGATCACTCTGAAAAACAAGCGATGACTGACTTAACAGCACTAATTAAATACATGAAATGATTAGCATGATTTTTGATAAATAAAGCTACTTTGTGAACAAATGTGGTGCATTAAACACATTAAACACACAAGGTTCTTTATTGTCATCAATGGTTCCATGAAGAACATTTAACATCAATGCAATCTTTCCATTGCACAAAAGGTTATTTATAATGGAAAAGGGTTTGGAAATGGGTTCTTTATGATGATTAAAATGTTCTTTACACAAATTAGGTCTTGCTGTGAACATCTTCTCTTGAAACCCTTATTTTTAAGAGAGTATATGCCAATACTCTATATGTTTTGTTTCCTGTGCATTATTGCTCAAAAGAAACCACAGTTGCAAGTGAATTGATGTATTTTTTTTTTTATTTTTTATTTTTTTGTGGCAGAGTACAAATGCAAGTTGTATTTAGTTTTTATAGGGAATTAAACTAGGCTACAGATACAAAAGTGCTGTGTATTTTGGGATAATCGTTAAACAACAGTGTGTATTTTGGACTGTAAGATGCACTCGGGTCAACGCTGTGTTCTGGTTCAGACTCAAAACAGCAATGCGTCTTGTGTGTAGAAACTGAACACATTTCTGAATAACCGACAAAAATGTGGACGAGACACAAGCTTTTACAAGTGAAAGATTTCAATTAATAACACTTTAAATTTGGGTGTATTTTACATGAATCTGTCGCATTGCTGTTACAATATATATATATATATATATATATATATATATTTTTTTTTTTTTTTTTTTTTTTTGATATCTTTATCAAGTTTTTATGTCTTTTTTGAATCTTGACAGATGCACTAACTGCCTGTCTCTGCATGGAAATAAAATTAGTAAATTTAACAGGTTTGAAATTAAATGAACAATCGATTCAGTTTGAATCCTGAACAAATCAATCACGCTGTTTTTGTGAACTAGTTCAATCAAATGATTTTTTTCATGAATTGGACAAAACACTGTATGAAACCTAAATACTCACCAGAAGCACATGAATATTATTACACACACAAACACTCTTTTGTTTCAGGAGTTGAATCAATGAATATGAGAGTAAATAGAAGCCAATTGAATCAGGGTGTTAATTGTTTATCTTGTGGGTCTTTTAAACAGAATCTCTCTCCTCAAACACGCGGACCGGATTCCAGCACTTCTGTTTATCCAGTAGCTCAGAACTCATGAAACTGGGTTACATTGACTATTCCCTTTGAGATCCTTTTCCCTTTAATGTTCAAATTTTAATCTGTTTACGTTTAGTTGTGTCGCTCGCAAACTAAATAATGCATTTCATCCTCGTACGACAACCAAAGGACAAAAAAACAACAAACAAACAAAACCAAATGCAAATGCTGCCGAATTTAAATCCCACTGTTATTTTTTTTTGGAGGCCTCCAACATCCGAACGCCAGTCAAGATGATAAAACGAATTCATCGGCCGCGTTTGGACGACAGAGCAGCTTCTGTTCACTCTGTCACCGTTAAACTCTGTTAGTATAGATTCATGGATTAATAATTAACACAGAGACGGGACACAATCGATAACTAAAACATTATCCTGCTGCCGTAATCATTCTTCTGCTCATTACCGCGAAGCAGAATAAATCTCTGATCTTGCCAACAAAATCCAGATGTAGACACATGAAAACATAAATCAGAGCTTGTTTTCTTAGGCCGAATTTACTGATCAAAACATCAAGCTAGTGTCTTTCAGAACGCATCCCAGAAGCAGAACATGAGTGTGGACTTTCTGAATGAGTTTTCAGATGTTTGCTTTGTGTAATGATTCAGAAAATAACTGAAATTCAGTGATGCAGATCACTTTCAAATCATATCCTTCAAATGGAAAAATAAAATAAGCAAAGTGCTATAAAATTATGTTTTGTAATATTGTTCTTGTAATCTAACTGCACACATAGATTATTATAAATGAATCATATTTTCCAAAAAAAAAAAAAAAAAAACATATTTTGGGTGAGAACAAGTTAGTAGAACATCGTAAGAAACATTCTTGTAACCTTTAAATAACTTTATAATCACAAGAAAACTGGTCATTTTAACGTTCTTAGAATATTAAAAATAAATGTTCAAATAACATTATATTTCAGGTGAGATAAAGTTAGTAGAATGCCATAAGAAACATTTTTGTAACCTTCAAATAATATTAAAATCACAACAAGAACATTTTAGGAACCTTTCAAAAGAACGTTCCTACAATGTAACCTAAATTTATTACCCAGGAAATCACTTTCAAATGATTGCTGATACATCCCTGTGATGTTTAGGCTCATTTGTAACTGCTAAAATCAAGTCAATATTATATTACATGAGCGGATCAAACTTATTATTTTATTATTATTATTATTTTTTTTTTCAACGCATCATCAACGGGACGGGATTTAGATATGTGAACATTGACTGGTACAACTTCCATTGCAGTTATTCCATACTTACTCAAAGGGTGACTTATCTACAACCCTGAGCTGACCAGATTAGATTCATTGTCACGCCTAAGTTTACTTCACTATATTACAAATAAATCCAGTAACACTTTATTTTAGGGTCTCTTAACTAGTTGCTTATTAGCATGCATATTACTAGAATATTAGCCATTTATTAATACTAATTAAGCACATATTAATGACTTATTCTACATGACCTCATTCTACACCCCTAATCCTACCTAATACCTAAATTTAACAACTACCTTACTAACTATTAATAAGCAGCAAATTAGGAATTTATTGAGGGAAAAGTTGTAGTTAATAGTGAATAAGTGTTCCCTATTCTAAAGCGTTACCATAAATCCTAATCTAATCATGACAAACTATATATATCGTTGGAAAGTTCTAAGACTCCTAAATATATACTTTACCACAGTCTTTTGTTAAAAATTATATAGGAACAGTAATTGATTAATTTAGGACAAGAGTGCACCTCAAAAACCTACATCATAACAGGAGTTCTGACTTTTGTCATAAAAAAAGTATTTTTTATTGCCTTTTTCTCAATCATGTTTTAGCAATCATCATAAATTATATATCTATTGAAAGATTAAAATTCATTAAAAGTCAAAATTCATCCTTTGAAAACCATTTTTGACACTATCGACCACAACATTCTTTTGAATAGTCTAGAAAACTTTGTTGGCATTAGTGGAAGTGCCCTTGCATGGTTCAAATCGTACTTATCTGACCGCCATCAGTTCGTAGCAGTAAATGAAGAGGTATCATATTGATCACAAGTGCAGTATGGAGTACCTCAAGGCTCAGTACTAGGGCCGTTACTTTTTACGCATTACATGTTACCCTTGGGAGATATTATCAGGAGACATGGTGTTAGCTTTCACTGTTATGCTGATGATACTCAGCTCTATATTTCTTCACGGCCCGGTGAAACACACCAAATTGAGAAACTAACGGAATGCATAGTCGATATAAAAAAAAAAAAAAAAAAAAAATGGATGATGAGTAATTTCTTACTGCTAAATTCTGAAAAAAAACAGAGGTGTTAATTATCGGACCTAAAAACCCCACATGTAACCTAGAACACTATCTAACACTTGACGGCTGCTCTGTCAATTCTTCTTCATCAGTTAGGAACCTAGGTGTGCTGTTTGATAGCAATCTTTCGTTTGAAAGCCATGTTTCTAGTATCTGTAAAACTGCGTTTTTCCATCTCAAAAACATATCTAAATTGCGACCTATGCTCTCAACGTCAAATGCAGAAATGCTAATTCATGCATTTATGATCTCAAGTTTAGACTATTGTAATGCTTTACTGGGTGGTTGTTCTGCATGCTTGATCAATAAACTACAGTTTGTCCAAAATGCAGCAGCTAGAGTCCTTACTAGAACCAGGAAGTATGACCATATTAGCCCGGTTCTGTCAACACTGCACTGGCTCCCTATCAAACATCGGATAGATTTTAAAATCTTGTTAATTACTTATAAAGTCCTGAATGGCTTAGCTCCTCAGTACTTGAGCGAGCTCTTATCACATTATAGTCCTCCACGTCTGCTGCGTTCTCAAAACTCTGGCCGTTTGATAATACCTAGAATATCAAAATCGACTGCGGGCGGCAGATCCTTTTCCTATTTAGCGCCCAAACTCTGGAACAATCTACCTAACACTGTTCGGGAGGCAGACACACTCTTTCAGTTTAAATCTAGATTAAAGACACATTTCTTTAACCTGGCTTACACATAACACACTAATACACTTCTATTATTCAAATCCGTTAAAGGACTGTTAGGCTGCATTAATTAGATCAGCCGGAACCGGGAACACTCCTCATAACACACGATGTACTCGTTACATCGTAAGAAGAATGGCATCTACGCTAATATTTGTCTGTTTCTTTATTATTCTGTTTCTCAGTCCGTGTCCGGATCAGATGGTGGATTGGCGCCGGGAGATGATGTCTGTGACCCTGATCGTCGGCGGAGGCCGGACACCTGGATGAGCCCCGGGGACATATCCCCAGTGAAGACCTCGACTTAAATACAATAAAACTAAAAATAAAACAAAATAACTAAAACTATAATAAAATACCTAACTGCATAATACTATTATTGTTAGAAATTGCAACAATATAAAAATAGAAATATAATACATTCATACATTTAAAATTTAATTAAAACAATAAGTAAAAAAAAAAATTAAATAAACAATAATATCCTGGCCAGAGGAGAACTGGCCCCCCGACTGAGCCTGGTTTCTCCCAAGGTTTTTTCTCCATTCTGTCACAGAGGGAGTTTTGGTTCCTTGCCGCTGTCGTCTCTGGCTTGCTCAGTTGGGGACACTTAATTTCTAACGATTATCATCAATTTGATTTCATATATACTATTTAAATTAAACTGAGCTAGACAATGACATCTCTGAATTCAACAATGAAATGCCTTTATTTGAAAATTGAGTGTTTAATCTTATTATTATACATTACTGACACTCTATCCTCCAATTTGATACTGTTAAATGCTTTGACACAATCTGTATTGTTGAAAGAGCTATATAAATAAAGGTGACTTGACTGAGACCCTGCGGCCTCATATGAGGACGTTATATTTTAGTGAATTTCTCTGAGACTCTATGCCACAGTTTTAAGTCTGGATGTCCTGTACAGAGCACATTCACTCCCTCTCCTTGATCTTCAAACATGTCTGATATTAATTTACATTTATGCATTTAGCAGACGTTTTTATCCAAAGCGACTTACATTGCATTCATGTTACAGTTTTTACATTTTTATCAACTCTTGCTTTCCCTGGGAAACGAACCCATGATCTTGGCATTGCTAGTGCCATGCTCTACTATTTGAGCTACAGGAAAGCCTGTAAAATTTAGTGACACTAAATTTTAGTGTAAAATTTATGGTAAAATTTAGTGACACAAAATTTTAGTGGTCATGGTCCAAATATAGAGGGAGTGGTCATGGTTTAAAATTTAGTGACACTAAATTTTAGTGTAAAATTTACTGTAAAATTTAGTGACAATCCTATGGAAATATGATAATATTTTGATAATATCGGACTAATTTTTAATCTGTGTGTCATAAATCAACATCTTTTAAATCAACAAAATTTTATGGGTTTTCAAATCAAACTATGACTTTCTGTTACAAAACAGGACGTTGATTTCATACATGTCCTCAGTTGAGGACACTGGGACTAAAAGCATGTTTATTACGCATTTTGGGAGACACAGCAAATGAATAGGGAAATAAATTATATTTCAATATTCCTATGAAATATTATATATTATTATGAAAATATTGTCAATTATTACTACCATTATTACACTTCTTTTTTTTTATTACATGTTATCCCAAAAACACATTAATATGCAAATTAGATTTAGTTTATAGATACATTGTATATAATGAGAAAACCCGTTTATGGCCATTTTACACACATTTTGCAGAAAGAAAAATGGTATTTCAAATCATTCTGTTATAACATAGTTCAGAATCATCTTTATACAAAGTTTGGTAAAAAAAAAAAAAAAAAAAAATCCTGAAATCTAAAAATGTATTGGTGATTAAAAAAAAAATAAAAAATAAAATAAAAATCTATTGTTGTTGCCTATGCATGTTCATTCATGTCTTATAATTTTTTATTATTATTTTTTTTTTAAATGAGTCCCAATATCATCTGCCAAGGACATAGCATAACTTATGAATGAAATATATATATATATATATATATATATATATATATATATATATATATATATATATATTATTTTGTTTTGTTTTGTTTTACTTTTATTTATTAATATTTATTTATTTATTTATGTATTATTTTATTTATTTATTTATTTTTTTTACATTTTTTATGCTCTAAACAATGTAATGACAAAATACTAACTTTTTCCTAAAAAAAATTCCGGGTCTCAGGAGGTTAACAATTTATGTTTGGATAGTACACTTTCACATCTATTCTCAAAAATGGGGGTGACAGTTAAAGGCTTAAGGCCCGGCTCATTACGGCACTCAGGAACAGTGAGGATTTGATATTTGAGAGAGATTGGCGTGCAGGTTTATGTGCCATCAGGATGCTCGGATGAATTTTAACACATCACCCACACACACACACACACACACCAGATGCACGCATCTCTCCGTCGGTCCGGAGCCCATCCAGCCGGTAGTCGTCAAGGAAACACGCCGTGTCATGTTTGAACGAATGATGAAATGTGTCACCCTTTTGTTTAGAGTGAAACTGTGATTAAGCCTGACTCCTGGCCATGAGTTTGAGTCGATTCTCCTATCCTGTTACCCCGATATACGGCCGCTTCCTCTCGGCCTGTCGCTGAACATCCTCAGCGCTCTTAATTATGGAAGTTTCACTTGCAAATACTACAGCTGCCAGATGACACACGCTCTCCATCTCTCAGCTGCACTGTGAGAACGACGAGCTGCAGGCACGCGCATTTATCTTCAAATAAAATATAAGTGCGTATCTCCAAATGTCAGCCCAGAGAGTGAGCCGCGAGATTGAGTATCCACCAGAGAATGTGCTCAATTAGGCCCAGCCCATGAATTATGCTTTACTCATTAAAGCTCAGCCTGACGACGTTTATGTAAAACATCTCACACGCTCTCGTTTCAGAGCAAAGCTCCACACACACACACACCGCTCATGTGACTGTTTCACACACACTTTCAACGGAGGGGAAGATCATCAGTGAGATATGACGTGCATTTGAGTCTGTTTCTTACACAAAACATCATGTGAATTCAGCCCAGCTAACAGGGAACGCTGGCTAATGTTCTCTCAAAGTTAAAAAAGTAACATTAATAGAGCGTTTGTTCAAAGCAGAGTTAGTCTTCGTCAGAGCTGGGTAGATTACTTACAAATTGTAATCCGTAACTGATTACAAAAATAGTAGTTAGTAATGTAATCCATTACATTACACATTTTAGGTAATATAATCAGACTACTTTTAGAATACTTTTGACCTAACTCATTTATCATGTTGATTTAAATAGGATGATCTTGTACCATCAATATGAAAATGCAAAGAAAAAGAAAATATATTTCATTTGTTGTTGTTGTTAACAACATGAAGTGTATAAAACATTACATTACGTCAAGGTTTCCCAAACTGGGGTTCATAAAGAAACTGCAGGGGGTTGAAAAGCAAATAATTAATTAAATCTTAAAAATATAAAATTAAAATAAATAACTTTATAAATAACATCAATCAAAATAAAACACTTACTAAAAAAAAAAAATAATACTTTATTTATTTACCTGCATGTTATGGTACCATCAACCAACGTCAAAGAAACATGCAAATGTGGTACTTAATTATTAAAATATCTATTTTAAGGGGTACTCTCAGGTGTACTTCAAGTAAATATATTAGGTGAAAGAAGTTGGGCTGACAAAAAAAGTTTGGGAATCCCTGCATTAAATGTAAATAAGAAATAATGTGAATTTGTGTTTTACTGTTTAGAAGACAAAAACCTTCCAAAGACAATGTAATACATGATTAAATAACCCTCTGCATGTTCATCAGTAGTTGATGTAATGTTGAAACGCTAAGAAAACACTTCTTAAACCTAAAATGATTTTTGTAAATCAAAATGCTTTTTGAAAATCAAAATGGTCAAATGCTGTGGCCTCTCAATTGTCTCTATTTACAAGTACTTAATTTTTGGAAACTGATTACGTAATCCAGATTACATGTAATCAGTTACTACCCAGCTCTGGTTTTAGTTAATTAAGACTAAAGTCATAAAATGTTAAACTTTTTTAATGTTAAACATTATTCATGGAACTTTTGTCAGAAACATTTTAGTTGGCTGTTCGAGTAAGAGAACGTTCAGAGAACATTCAAAAATAACATTTTCATAACTTAATTGGAACGTTAGCAAATCATTCTTAGACCATAGTTTTGTTAGCTGGGAGTAGACTGAAATAAGTTCTCCGAACATTCAAAATTTCAGTTTTATTTTTAATTTTTTTTCTTCCTTGGTAATGTGAACATAACGAAAACATGAAGGGAACATTCCATTTTAACATTTTGCAAACATTAGGGGAAGGTTACGTCTTTCTAGGGGAACATAAACAAGTAATATCAACATTTCAAAAACATTAGATGAACTTCCAACATTTCATGAATGATGTATAAATAACGTTTTTCTGCTTACGTTTTGATAATGTTATTAAAGCCCAGATAACTCTGAATGAATGTTCTATTAATGTTACTGAAAGAACGTTTGTAGCTTGTTATGCTGTTAGCTGGTAAGGACCACTTACATTATGTATTTATGGTACTGTTTTTGTCTTTTTTGGGCCTGAGTAGCTGTTCAGAGACTGATGAGAAGAGTGGCTCTGCGTCCCAGAGCTGGTCATCAAAGAGTTTCGGCCGGATGCCTGGACACACTGTTCCTCGGGCCTTTCCGCCAACCACGCGACTGAGTCTCACTGGAGATGGTGCAGTGGGTCTTTAGCCATTTAAACATTCATACGTCCCTCCTGGACGTGGTGCCCTGGGCATGTACTCAAACGCTCATATGGTGGATGCAGCCGTGGGAATCACACTCATTTATAATGTAATAGAAACCAGTGAATCAAAATGATCTCTTGCAACAATAGTTTTTATGAAGCATCATAAAAAATAACTGGAGTCAAACGCATATCATTGTTTGACCATTTTATTAAATATTACTTTGCTTGTTGCACGTTTCGTGACACTTTCAAAGTAAAAATGTCCAGTGAGTGGCACTATGTTGAGGTCTACCTGGAATGAATGTGAATCTGATGGCATTTTATTATGTTGGTTGTTGTATGTATTTACAGTTCAGAAATTAAATGTCTGTTGAGTGGCGTTAACAGGTTAACAATCTGTCACATTTGAAAATAACACAGCAGCTACAGCAAATCTGACCCTAACCGAAGCAAACATTAGATAAATACACATTTGCTGAAGCAACCATGCCTTTTCTAGCTTGCTTCTGCAAGTGTTTGAGCTCTTTTATCATGACTCATGCTTCATGGGACTTGTAACCATGCGCTTCACATCACAAGAGTAGTGCTGTACCAGGTGCCCTACTGAGCAAGTTTACTATGTCAGACAAGCAAAATATATGGAGCTGGTTATGTGATGCAAAGACCCAAACACCATGATGATCTTTCATCTAAAACATGTACATTTATACATTTGTCAGACACTTTTAGCCACAGCAACATACAGTTCATTCAAGTTATACATTTTGCCAACAATTAATGCCTTCTCTGGGAATTGAACCCATGACCTTGGTATAGTGCCATGATCTACTGTTTGAGCTGCAGGAACACTAAAGTGGAGCCAGTGGCATTTGAAAGGTGCCATATTCTGAATCTGAATGCAAATGCAAATGAGAAAGCTGAGGAAAGTTGAAGTTTTTAAAAGTTGAAAATGTGCCATTTTGAAATGCAGCACTGATGGTTTTAGATGAAAAGCAACTGCCAAACATCCATCTGACGCATTCATACAATGGTAAAATAGCACAGGTGTTTCGCATGCTCTTGTTTTCTTTGGTCAGACACACTTTAGCTCTAGATGATGATCTGACGTCATGTCTTTGCTCAACTCAACCTCTCACTTTTGGCAGAAATGCTTATTTTTCCAAATGCTTTGAGAGCAACGGTACCTTCATTCCCAGTGGACTGCCAGTTTGTGTGTGTGTGTGTGTGTGTGTGTGTGTGTGTGTGTGTGTGTGTGTGTGAGTGAGTGTGTGTTCACACTGCTGAGTCAGATGTGGATTAACATACAGCTGCTATTAGTGTGAGTGCAGGTGCTCTGTCTGTCTGTCTCATTATAGTCCGGCTCTGAGTACCAACCTGGTGTTTCTATCCCACAAATAAACTAATGTCACTAACCATCAAAAAAAAATAATCAGAATGAACTGATGAACTTACTGATGTTTAAGCCACTGTTTTGCCTCCAGAATGATGTCACTTCTTGTAGTGTGATGTCATTAAGAGACTGACTTTTGTTAAAGGGAATGTTTCACAAGTCTAACAGGATGGAAAGCAATATTGATGACAGTGGAAAAAAAAAAAAAAAAAAAAAAAAACCTGTAAAATATTTTACAAATTTAAAAAATATTCACAATAATATTCACAAATCTCAAACTAAATACAAATCACAAACTCTAAAAGTTGGTGCTGACCAGTACTAATGAAACTAGTGTCTGTTAAATGATAGCGAATGTAAGTGTAATGAAACATATAAGTATAAGAAGAAGAAGAAGAAGAAAAAGAAGAAGAAGAAGAAGAAGAAGAATATCTACTGACTAACAACCAGTGTTGGGAAGGTTACTTTGGAAACGTATCAGGTTACAGATTACAAGTTACCCTATTTGAAATGTAATAAGTACTATAACTATTCAATTACTTTATTATCTCAAGTGATGAATGATTTTGAAAGTCTGACAGTAATCAGTGTTGAGTACTGTTGTAAGGTTAACCCTGCCTGCTTGAAATGTTTCAGAATTATTAAAGGTTGAAAACATTTGTTAGAAATTTATAAAAATAATCAAAAATGTAATCAGTTACTGTTAGGCTTGTCCTGTGTCTTGTGTTTCCCTACTGCTTGTATGCCCATATTTGGTTTTGTTCCTGTTCCTGTCCTTATTAGTTAATTCAGTTCTAGCTGTGTTTGTTTAATTATCTCGTTTACGTTTAGTAGTTATAGACACCCAGACACCACTGGACTTCTGCCCTGTGTTTCCTGTCCGGTATTGTATGTCAAACCCCCTTGCTACGTGTGTGTTTCCTGCTTGTTCCTGTTTGGCTTTATTTGGAATAATAAAGACAGTTGAATGTGAATCTCCTTTGTCTCTGCGCTCCTTCGTCTCCAACACAGTAGCAGAGCGTGACAAAATACCGGAACTAAAACTGAAAGTGAGCGGCGCCTTTTCCTCATTTTTGTTTTCGATTTTAAAGAAGTTTTAGTTTTTTCCTGGTTCTCCCCTCAGCATGGAAGTCGCATGATTCGCCGCCCTAGCCTGTCGAAATCTCCCCTTCTGCTAGCACGCTGGGTAATTCTGCGGGGTCGCTGCATGTATGGCGCTGGACGACGCCACCATCAATTTGTTGTTCTGGCTCGGGGCCAAGTACAATCGCCCTGTGGACCTCCCAGACACCACTGGACTAAGTTGGTGGGTCCCGAGCCAGAACCAGCCCGCTGTCAGTCCCGCCGACAGTTCGTCAGTCAAGTCTGTCAGTCAAGTTTGCCGACCGTTCATCTGTCCAGCCCGCCGGCTGTGGCTATCCCAAGCCTGCTGGACGCTCGTCACTCAAGTCCGCCGTCCACCTCACATGTGCCCCTAGGAATGCTGGTGGAGTATGAGGGGATGTTGTGGGCTCCAGCTCCAGAGCGCCCTCCAGTGGCCGCTCCTCGAAAGCACGCTCTAGTGTCTGCTCTAGCTCCTGGCCAGAGTCGAGAGATGGCTCTAGCCCCAGACCGGAGTCAAGTCATGTCCCCAGAAGTATTGTCCACAGGAACCATTCTTGTTGGTCGTGTTTTGTCTGTTGTGGTTCAAGAGAAGCGGACTGCTTCTTTGTCATGGCCACGGAGGCCATTCCCAAGCCGCCGGCTGTAGGGTAGGGCTCCGGCTGTAGTGGCCGGGCTGAGGGGCGAGGCCAAGACCACGGAGGCTGTCCTGCCATGGCCTCCTGAGCTCCCGGCACAGTCATGGCGCCCTGAACTTCCTGACCCGTGTTTGTGTGCTTTAAAGCTCTGAAACAAGCTTAACACAGGTGTAATATCCACTGAAACACAAGCACAGCTCAACCTGAACATCTCCTCTGCTTTCCTCCTCCATAAACGTCTGACCTAAATACTCTTTATTGGATCTCTCTCTCTCTCTCTCTCTGTCGGTCTGTTGGGGTTGTAAGGACTGGATGACAAAGCTGGTTGCCGTGGTAAAGTGTGCAGGTTGCCGTGGAGAGGCTGGTGGGCGTGTCCATCCATCTGGGATGTGAGAAGCCGAGACACAGAGTCTGTTGCTCTCCGTTGATCTGTGATCAGATCTCAAACATTCAACCAATCTATTACATAACATGCCACTTGACTAAGCACATCTATGAATTAGCTGAGAAAAGCCTTCGAATTAATGTAATCCAGAGACTAGCACATCACTGAACAGACAAATAGTGTGTAGAAGTCAGTATATATTCAGCGACTGTTGCAGAGTCCACTTTACAATCAGATGTGAGGAACATATTACTGCATTCTGACTGTCAAGCTTTGGAAAATATTTTTACCAATTACAAATATCCAGTTTGAGACATTTAGGATTGCTTATTTGAGTATTTTTATTCAGCATTTAATTAAAAGAGCATCGTTGGAGTGACAGTTCTTGGATCTGGATGGTTTACTGTCGAAACATTTGACTGATTCAGACTCTCAGCGGCTCCCTCTAGTGACACACTGAGACTCTGAGAGACCAGAACGGCACAGATCTTCATCTAAAAACACAGGAGTAGAAAACACAGCCTGAGGCTCAGCATGGGAGAAACACACACACACATACACACACACACACACACACACACACACACACACACACACACAGACAGACAGACACACGCGCACACACACACACACACACACACACACACACACACACACATACGCACACGCACACGCACACACACACACGTACGTGTGAGTGTTTCATTTGTTACTGGACATTCGAAGCTCTATCATATGTGAGAAACGCCGCACACACATTCTGATTTATATCAAATGTGGAAATGGTTGGCATAATGTTGAGAGACCTCAACATTCCCATAACATCCTTATGATGTCATTTGTACTTGATTGTTTTTGTAACTTTAAATAATGTTCTAATCACAACAAGAAAACTGCACATTTTAATGTTCTTAGAACTTAAAAACTAAGGCTTCAAATACCGTTATATTTTGGGTAAAAATAAAGGTAGCAGAATGTTGTAAAAAAAAAAAAAAAGTTTTTGTAACTTTTAGATAACATTCTAATCGCAACATTTTAACATTCTTAGAATATTAAGTAAACATTCAAATAATGCTATATTTTGTGAGAAAAGGTTTGTACAATGCTGTATTTAAATATTTTTGTAACTTTTAGGGTGCTTTCACACCTGTAGATCGATTGCTTTGTACCGAAACAGGGATTAAAATTATTACAATGTTGCTTTTTATTCTTGTGTGGTTCGCTTTCACACGGCAAAGTTTCTAAACGGAACAAATTTGTTAATACAAGTCATGCGTGAGTAAACTGTACTCTCATTGGTCAAAGTTCAACGGTTTATTTTCCGGGATTCCACAGCCGTCAGCCGTCAGGATGGAACGACAACAGCTTCACCGGCTTATTGTTTTTTTGTTTTTTTTTTGAGTTTTTTTTTTTTTTTTTTTTTGTAGCTGTCATTAAAATAATTTATCATTTTGAGCAGGAGTCCAGGATTCATCGGAAAAACATTCTTAAAATGCACCTACTACAAAGAAGAACAATAAGACGGCATTAGAAAATGAAAAAAGTGCGCTTTGAAGACGTGCTCACCCACAGACATTCACAGGTTCATTTTGAGGTATTAGCAAAACAACAAAATGAATGCTTTTCACGGAACTTACGTAATTACCCATCATACATTGTGATATAGCCTGGTTCGTTGGTCCATTGAATCGGATTCCTTTCTCACTACACCCGAATCGCTCCAGAGTTCGTTTTCAATCGAGCCGAGACCACCTCGTTCAGGCGATCTCGGACCGATTGTTTTGGCGCGGATCCGAGCGCGATTGCTGTGTTCACATATACCCAAACAAACTGAGCTAAGGGCGGAAATGCGCCAGGTTCCGAAACAACGGGCCAGGTGTGAAATAACATTCTAATCACAAGAAGAAAACTGCATATTTCAGTGTTTTAAAAACATTTCAAAACAATGTTCCCACAACGTTTTTATAGCCTAAATTTGCTACCTGTGTATGACTCTATATTCAAATTTTAAAGTCTTCTACAGACTGCACAATTTTAGCAATCCTATAAGATCACTGCAGATCACTGTGCAACGTGGATCTAATAAACTTGGGTACGACATGCATGTAGACTGTATGATGATGACACCTATTGACTCGTACACTACGACACACATTACTATAGAAGAATAAAACGTCATCAGTATGCGCTAGTGGTAAACAAAAAGAGCATGATAAATCACGCTTTAGCGGTTGTAGTTTTTAAGTGTGCTGAAAAAAGTGGAAGCGGTGAAAGAGGAGGGAATAAGAGCAGTTTTATGTTTTAGCGTCATGTCGCATTGATTTCATGTCACATTTTTACAGTGGGTCGTAGCAGCAAACACTATGTGATGATCATGCTGAATTTCTGACACTGTCAGAAAATTATCGTAGGCTATCTTTGGTCGCAAGACCGTGACAATCGTCTTTTGAACCTCTCTCACTGTACGACATAAGAACACCAATTAGGATCCACGGTCACAGAAATCACCACGATTGGTTCACATTGCCAATCTTTCATTTGGGACAGACGAAACTGTGCAGTGTGTCTCGGGCTTAAGTCATACAACAGCTCTGTGTGAAAAACCCAAAATTAAATTCCCGGCAGATACGGCAAATAATGCTACAATATGACTTCTGGCAACAAGAACAACTCGACCAATCAGAGTTCAGAGTTTGGGGCGGGACTTTCCGTTTGTCTGACCAATGGCTGATGAGTGTAGTGTTCCGAAAACAAATTTGAAAACTCACAGAAGTGGTGCAGAAATTGCACACTTCATCTTCAAATCAAAACATGAATCTTAAATTTGAATGTTGAAACACTGAAATTCTAAACTCTAATATGGAATAATCATTGAGAGAAGTCAAAAGAGTTTCACTCAATAAGCGTTTAGTCTCTGTAGTACAAGCACAAAAGTGTTCAGCTAAAAAATGTATTACACCGTTTGCGGATGCTAAAAGACTTTCTCTGATCCAAGTTTAATTTGTCAAGAGAATTATGTGTAAATGATTGGTCGGCCGGCTTTGGCAAAACACTGTGTAATTAGTCTCCCAGACCTGCAAACAATGAGACAATTAATGTGATTATAAAGGCCAAAAACATCACGGCGCTGAACAGAAGGGAAGCGGCCTGAACGCTCACATGTGGTTTGTGCTGGGAGAAAATCTGGATCCAATTCTCAAAACAATATGTAGCACAATTTTCCTTCACGGGCCCTCAAGCCACAGTGAAATCAATGGAATAAATAAAGCCGTGGCATCATTGAGAGGAATCTTACGATCTGTGGAGATTGAACAGAATGAGTTCATGATCTGAATCGAGTCTGCGATTAAAGCGATAGTTCACCCAAAAATGGTTGTTCTGTCATCATTTAATCATGTTGTTCCAAACCCATAAGACTCCATTCCACCAAAAGTTTGATGCTTCATAAAGTTCATAAAGACATTGTAAACGTAATCCATATAAACTGAGTGGTTTAATACAAGTCTTCTGAAGAGTCATGATAGACACACAGTAGATCGGAAATGGTAAATAGAAATTTGAAGAGCTAGGCAGGACAATTTTCAGCACTAAATATATTATTTTTAGTGTATTTGCAGCTAAAAAGAAACATTCTTAAATATCTGGCTTAACATTCTGACAGTGTTCTTTCAAAGATATGAACAAATGTTCCTCAAGTAACTTTAATTCAATGTTTATTATTTACTAATGTTCTCAAAACCTTAGCACAAAATAGTATAGATACACTATTCATCATACATCATTCGATTTTTATTTCTGAAAAATGTTTTAATTGGATGTTCATCTAATGTTATATCTTCTTCTTCTTTTTTTTTTTTTTTTTTCCAGTGTTAAAGCTTATTTCAAAACACTTATTTCAAAAGTAATGTTAACTTTAGACAAAAACATTTTCATAACTTAATGTGAACATTAGTAAAACATTCAACTGAGTTAACATTACTCATTCTCTCTTCTCTGTTCTGGATCTGTTTCCTGAAATTCAAGATCAATCTAGACAGGAAACATTGAGTTCTAATAATGATTTCTAAACATGATTTATGATATGTCTCTTTCCACAATCCACAAGATCTTTATGATCTCATGAAAAGTTGCTTCTAGCACATGTACATTTTTGTACACTTAAAGTACAATATGGATGTATTGGCATTCTCTAAAATAACTAAACATACACACATTTTTTATTTATTTATTTATTTATTTTTTCACTTCAAAAGTCATACTTACAGAAACACTTTCACCTTTCAGATGCTGTTGATATGGCCATAATGTACTGCATGTTAAATTTTATCAACATCTGATAACAATTTTTAGGAAATTTGTCCCCCAAGTGCAGTTAGATTAAACACACACGCACACACACACACTGATAGTGAAAGTTGTTTTAAAGTCAAACGGATTGTAATGGCACTGAGGTCTGTCTGAGCGGAACAGATAATGTGTTGAACAAAAAGCTGTCTGAATATTTAATGTTGGTGAGCAGAAACGCGATCACTCACTTACACGTGTAAGATTCACAATCAGTGTGTTCATGACACACACACACACACACACACACACACACACACACACACGCACACACACACATACACTCACACACACACACACACAGACAGTCTGGCATAAGTGGTTTACGGGGACTCTCCATAGGTGTAATGGTTTTTATACTGTACAAACTGTATGTGCTATTGCCCTACACCAACCCTACACCTAAACCTACCCCTTACAGGAAACTTTCTGCATTTTTAGATTTTCAAAAAAACACCATTTAGTATGTTTTTTAAGCCTTTTGAATTACGGGAACATAGGCAGTGTCCTCATAAACCACCTTCACGTTGTAGTACCCATGTAATTATACACATTTGTGTCCTCATAAACCATATATACCAGTTCACACACACACACACACACACACGTTTCGCTATCCTTGTGGGGACGTCCATAGGCGTAATGGTTTTTCTACTGTACAGACCGTATATTCTATTGCCCTACACCAACCCTACACCTAAACTTAGCCCTCACAGGAGACTTTCTGCATTTTTAGATTTTCAAAAAACTTCATTCTGTGTGATTTATAAGCTTCTTTACCCGTGGAGACCTCAATTTAGGTCCCCACCGTGACATGAGTCCCCATTCAGGTTTAAGTCCCCACCAGTATATAAAAACAAACACACACACACACACACACACACACACACAGACCTAGCTGTTCAGATAGTGCAGGATCAGGAATCTTTTCTCTCTCTATCGGGGTTGTTCTATAAAAAGAAGTGCAGTGTTTCGCTCCCTCTGGTGCCCATTACAGACGCGGACTTCCATTAATCACACACACACACACACACACACACACACACACACCAGAACTGACATGTCATTTACACTGTCTTACAGTCCTGTGTTCTCATACGTGTATAGAGATAAATGAGAGATACAGAGTAGCAAGAAAATCACATGCGATCGTGTTTGTGCTCACACATCTAAACCTGCCATTCCTCTGCTGTATCAGAGAGGCCCAAAACATCATTGTTAGTCAGAACTGTACTCATTAATATAGAGAAACCTGGCAATCAGGTCACTATTAAAAAAAAAAATAAACTCATTAGATTGAGCCAATGAAATACATACAGCATGAGCTCACAGTGCTCGACTGCGGCTTAAAGAGCATTTCACTAGGTTTGATGTGACCTCACACAACTGTAGATACACATTCAATTCATCACATCTTGAGAAGACAAAAGAAACAAATCCATCATGAAGATGTTTTTAACTAAAATATGAGTCCATAATCCATAATAATGCTTCCTCCAGTGAAAAAGTGCATCTCCTGTTGTCTCTCATCAAAATCCAGCCACATATTTGTTTAGAGCTGTTTTGTCTTGTAAACGCTGCTTGATCTGTGCAGATTTCTCTCCTGATTCAGACAAGAACAATTTTTCACTGGAGGAAGAGTTATTATGGATTATGGACTCAGTTAAAAACCTCTTAATGCTGGATTTGTTTCAGTTTTTGTCTTCTCCAGATGTTAACTGATGGACTGGAGTGGTGTAGATTACTTGTGTATTATTGTGATGTTTTTATCAGCTGTTTGGACTCCCATTCTGACGGCACCCATTCACTGCAGAGCATCCATTGCTGAGACACTGATGCAGTGACACATTTCTACAAATCTGTTTGATTAAAATTCTGTATATGAATTACATATAAAGATGTATTTATTTCCATCGACAGAGAGGAAATATACAAACTAACCAGCCGATTTTTGTCAGAAATGAAAGAGCATCAATATTATCTATTAACACTGTGAAGATAATCAGAACAACATCATGACTGTTGAGTGTGACAGCACTTAGGGTGCTTTCACACATGTAGATTGATTGCTTTGTTCCGAAACAGGGATTAAAATAATTACAATGTTGCTTTTTATTCTTGGTGCGGTTCGCTTTCACACGGCAAAGTTTCTAAATGAACCAAAATTGTTAATACAAGTCACGTGCGAGTAAACTGTCCTCTCATTGGTCAAAATTCCACGGATTATTTTCAGGAATTCCGCTAATAGCTGTCATCGGTCAGGATGGAATTACAACAGCTTCGAGGGCTTATTGTTGGGTTTTTGTAGCTGTCGTTACATTAATTTATTAACTGATAATTTTGAGCAGGAGTCCAGGATTCGTCGGGAAAACATTGTTAAAATGCACCTACTACAAAGAGCAATAAGATGGCATTATAAAATGAAAAGGCGTGCTTTGATTTTGAATGGCGTGCTCACTCACAGACATAGTCTACTGCTTTTCATGGAACTTATGCAATTACCTTATCATACATTGTGATATAGCCTGGTTCGTTGGTCCGTTGGATCGTTTCTCACTACAACCGAATCGCTCCAGAGTTCGTTTTCAATCGACCCGAGACCACCTCATTCAGGCGATCTCAGACCGATTGTTTTGGTGCGGATCCAAGCGCGATTGCAGCGTTCACATATGCCCAAACGAACCAGGCTAAAGGGGGAAACGCGCCAGGTTCCGAAACAACGGGCCAGGTGTGAAAGCACCCTTAAACATAATGTTTCAATGAAATCTGGTCTAGAAGTGCAGAAGGGTTTGTGTGAAGGTTTATGAGTAGAGCAAATATCAGCTCAGTATGAAACCAATGGACTTTATGACATTTCCTCACTAATATAGCCTAGTGGAAAAAAAAGGTCTGTCTCTCTGTGTGTGTGTGTGTGTGTGTGTATGTGTGTGATATCTGATGCGGGATTAAGAAGTGGATGAGTTATTTCTCCCCTGTGTGAGTGTGAGAATAGAGCGATGGCAAAATCATTAGTTACGAGGAGAAATAAATTAATAGGCCTGATTGTGACTTTGTGTCTGTGTGTGTTTGTGTTCAGTTTATCATTAACATTCAGTGACATAATCAAACCATAAGCTGCTCACGATACGCAGTGTTTGTTTTGTCCTGTAAATCCTTCACGATTCACACAGAAGGTTCTGCTCTCTCATCAGATGATGATGATGATGATGATGATGATGTCACTCCTGTAGCTCTTCTAATTGGCTGAAACTGTCTCCACCCTCTCCTGCCACACGTGTGAGGAATGTGAATTTCACAGAGTGATTAATCATTTTAATTAACTGACAGAGACTATAACTTACCAAAGATTACAAGGTTTGTGGCAGTGAATGTTTAATGATATTCAAGAGATTTTTGAAGCTGGTTTTTGCAAACAAACAAAATATTCTGCTTGTTCAGCAAACTTTGACTTTTGGCTGTCCATCACAATCACTAAACGAGAATCTCACCAGAACTCAGCAAGAAACACTAAATGAGGGAATCACGTATTTGTATGTATCTGAATGTTTTGCACTTAAAGTATATTATTTTTAACTTATAATCAATGACTTTAAATCAGTAGGTATGTTCAAAACATCATGGGATTGTAGTTAATTTCCTCATAATTAGGGTGATCATTCTCATTTCTAAATTGCCAAAAGTGTCTGGGATTGGCTTTCATGACTGAAAAGTAGTTTGACCAATAGCGTGCAGGCATTGGACAAAATCGACCAATCGTGTTGCACAAGGCAGCATGATTAAGTCAGCTCAGTCCACACAAACACTGGACAATAACTGAGACATTAAGCTGGTAACTCATGCTAAACACTGTTATAAATGATTCATTGCACATAAAACACGTAGAAACGACACTGACACACACATCTGAAACAACTATACATACAGAGCGCTGAATGCCGTCAGTAAGAGAATAAAACAACAGCCAGAAGCTGCAGAGTTTGTTCCTCCTCAGAAAGACTCGTATAAGAGCCAAATCCCGAGGGAGAGGAAACAATGTCGCTCCCGCTGATCCGTAACGACTAATTACCAACCGCAGCAGACTGGATTCAATTTACTCGCTCTTCACCGATGCTGCTTTCTCAGAGCGACACAAGCCTCACCTCTCTGTTTCTCTCTTTCTCTATACAGTCGCTTTATCAAGCGGCTGCCTTTGCCGTCTGAAAGCTGATTCTTATGTGTCCTTCAGGATTTCAGCCTCCTATCAGCTGGAGAAAGACTTCAGTCATCATCAGATCAAGATGAATATGTTTCTCTCCCAGTGTTGGGAAGGTTACATTGGAAATGTAATCGGTTACAGATTACCCTATTTAAAATGCAATAAGTAGTGTAACGATTTCAATTACTTTATTAAGGTAATGTAACTGATTACTATTTGATTACTTTTCAAAATTTCTGATGAATGTTTTCAACCGATAATTATTTTCAAACATGTAAAGCAGGCAGGGTTAACCTTACAGTAGTGCTCAACACTGATTACTGTCAGACTTTCAAAATCCATCATCACTTGAGTTAAGATTATAATAATTTTATTTTAAAGCACATCCATCAGTGAATCAGACTTTTTACTTTGAGATTGTTCTGAGGTTAAATAATCATAACAAGAAATAGTTTAATAGCTATGATATTGTTTTTGGAATACAATCTTTGCACAACTATGATGTTTATGTTACAGTTGCATGCTCTGGCCGACTGGTAAACTTAATTATAATAACACTGCTGGTGATGTTTTATTCACCCAAAGCAATGTTTACATTTATCAGGTGTTGAGCTCAGATTTATTATCAGTGTGTCTGTCAAAGCATCCTGAATAATTCCATTCACATTCAGCCGGACTAGTTTTTCTATCTCTCTCTCATACACTCTTCTTGTTCAACTGGCTTTACGATCTCATTATAAATGTTTGCCAACGAATGGCTCATAATCAGCTCTGCATCTAGCAACTGCCTAGCAACCACTGAAATCACCAAATGCATAGAAACTATACAAAACTTCCTAGGAACTGACAAGCAACCACATGCCAGTGCCCCTAAAACCACTCAAAACAACCTTTAAACTGCCTAGCAACACCCCGGAAACCATATAACAGCGTCTTAGCAACCACTGAGAACAAACTTAGGAACTGCTTAGCAACACCCTAGCAAGTACTGAGAACACCATAGAAACTACCTAGCAACACCTTGAATTAAAAATTAGGGCGCTATGATTTCCTTGATGCGGAAAACGCAGATGGAATCACGGAATCCAGACGTAAAAATGGAATTTACTGTATAATGCAGAATGTCACGGAATTTGCCAAATTTTGGATGGATAAATCAAATGTATGTCATTACACTTAAATTAAAACACGATATGGTCTAGTTTCTGTGAATGTTAAGTTATAAAAATACTATTTAAATATGAATCCTGCATGATCTGCGTGTGTGAATGAATGGTGCAGACGCACGGTTTCTTTAACTGCACACACACTGAAGCGTGTGACACTCACTGTGTTTTCAGCCTCTGCTGCCTCAATATATGAGCACATGAACATGAACATCATCTCTAGAACTGCTGCGAGAGAGACTTCATAAGCATTTTACTGTTTCTTTTGAGAAAACCTATTGCCATTTCATATAAACAGAGAAACTTAAAGGTCTTCACAGCAACCCGTCAAAATAAACGCTTGGTTCAACTTGAAGAAACTGTGACAGACATATTAATGTAATGATAGTACTACTACTACTAATAAAATTATCATTAAAACATTATTTTTAAAGGAATATTTACCAGAAAAAAAAACAAATAAACAATATATATATATATATATATATATATATATATATATATATATATATATATATATATATATATATATATATATATATATATATACACCAGAATTTATTTAGCAGAAAAAATGTAAATACACAGCACAGTATTTCTGGGGAAAAAAAAAAATAAAAAAAATGTAAATAAAAATGAATTGTTTAAAGATGCTTTTAATTTTTAAAATGTAATGAAACTATTAAAATTGAATCCAGAAATGAATGGAAATCACAGAATTTGGTAAAAAAAATAAAACTGAATTTGAAAATAAACAAACAAACAAAAACATATTTCATAGGGCCTTAAAATTTATTTTTTGTTAAACTTTTAATAAACTGATGTTAAATTTTGTAAGTTTCATAATTTCAAGTAATTAGACATGCTTTTTGATTAATAAAATTTGATTTATCCATTAAAACAGTCAAGAAAAAAAAAAAACGGAAAAAAAAACGGAATCCAGAAAAAAAAAAAAAAAAAAAAATTGGGAATTAAAAAAAAAAACAAACAAACAAAAAAAAAAAAACGGAATTTGGACATAATTAAAATGGATTTCATAGGGCCCTAAAATGTTATTTTTAAATTTAAATTTTTATTTATTTTTTTTTCTAAAATACTTAATAAACTAGTTTAAATGTAATATTGTAAGATATGCTGAATTATTAATTATCCAGGATGAATTATCCAAATAAATTCAGTTTGTCTTATTTTTGTCTATGGGTGTTCTTGCTTATTAATAAATGTTCACCTTTTGATTATTACTATTTCTTCTGGTAATTCTGTGTGTGATTTCTAATTTCCAACCCATTTTAAGCCAACAATACAGTCATTTTTAAACAATAGTTGAGTTAATAAAACAACTCAGCATGTTGGGTCAAACATTTAACCCAACCAGTTAGGTCAAAACAGCCCAGCATGTGTTCTGTCTGATATTTAACCAGTGCTGGGTTGCCAAATATCCCAGAAATGGTTATTTTTAGCACAGCATTTTTTAGAGTGTAACAACCCAGAACACCCTAGAAACTACCTAACAACAACCTAGCAACCACTCAGAACACCCTAGAAACTACCTAGTGCTGAATTTTGTCACAGCAGGCACTACTCAAGGTTTCTTCAGAAATGTGTAGTTATTATATTATTCTTCATTTTCCATAGTCATCAGAGTGGATTCTGTACCATTCTGTTGTCTGACTGATGCTATAAACGTTTGTATGATTGTGATGAGAGGCTGAGCTGAACGCTGACGCGTCTGACAGTGTTTTGAGTGTTTAGCTGAGTGTTAGCGGTGAGCTCTGCTCCTGTTAACAGGTGTAATCGAGCTCCAGTCTGCAGGTGGACGTGCGTTCCTGTGCTTCGCTCCGCCTGTGGCCCGTTTGGCTCCGCGCCGATGCCATTTGGTTCAGAGGCATTTCTGGCAGCGTGAGGATCCGCGTTAAATCCGCCGCCAGAGAAGAATGAATTAGGCCACAGCTGTGGAGCCCAAATATTAGCAGTCAAATTGAAGCAGAAATAAAAGCTAGTCATGGAGAGGTCATTCACACCCGCCCAAAACTTCACACAGTCGCCATCTCTGTCGAAAACATTTGCAAACACTGACCACAGGTGGTTTGTCTTTCGTATCTCAGGAGATTTAAACAAGTTCTTAATTAGGTCTTATTTGAGTATAAGCGAGAAATGTTGAGATCTCTTAAGTGTCTCGTAAATCAGATCACATTATGTTCACATGCACAGAGTTTCATCCGTTTGACTGCAGGTTCTGAATATGACAGAATATTTTCAGACCCAGTGAATGTTTGTGTAACAAACTGACTGACTGTTCTTTATTATAAAAGACATATGGAAAGTAGCAGAAATACATGATGGAAAAACAGAAAAAATAAATAAATAAATAAATAAAAATCAGTAAGTTTGAATATAAATATCAACTGCTGAAGCTGAAGAAACACACATGAACACTGCTGTCAGATTGGTCTGAACAAACGTAAGTCTGTTTACATGTCAACTGCAAATTCTGAGGAAAATGTCTTGAACATGAACAGCAGGACTTTTAATGATCCCAGGGTTTCTGCAGGTTTTATGAAGGTAAATTCAACTTCATGTAAGACTTTTTGATTTGGTTTGAATAGCTCTGATCCCAAACACTAACTTTTACTACATCTTCTGGTTATACTGCAAAAAAGTGATGCTTTCCTTCAGTATTTTTGTCGTTTTCCAGTTCAAATGTATAAAGAATCTGAAATCAAGATACATTTACTTAAAAAAGCAATAATACAATTTGTGTTTATGGTTAGAACAAGAAAAAATATCTGCCAGTAGGCACAGATAGAAAATCAACTTAATTCAAATGGAAAACAGGTTTTCATTACTCACTGACAGATTTTTGTTCTTGTTCTAATCATAAACTCACTTCATTTTGTTCAGCTTCTCTGAAGATGTCATGTTTCATTTGCTTCTCAAGTAAATGTATCTTGATTTAAGGATGTTTGTATTGGAAAACAAAACGGAAAATTTAATGCCACGAATTCAAGACTTTCTGCTCTGATTTAAGACCTTTTTAGAACTTTAATTTGTGGAAGGGAGAATTAAGACTTTTTAAAACCCACAGAAACCCTGGATCCCAATCCAGTATTCAAAGATTGGAATTCTTCTTTTATTTAGCAGGTGATTTAAGATCTTCCAACTGGATAGAGACGTATTTCTATTCAAGCTCAGTTGGATCAACTGGATGTCAAGTCTTCAATCGAGCTCTCAGTCTAATGACTGCATTATTAGGCATCTCTGCTGGGTGAAACCTCTCATCACTGAGACGTTAAAATGTTTTAAAGAGGGTGAGCATTCTGGGTAAATGAGTGTAGAAACACCAACAAGAAATGAGGATCTCTCATTTGGGATTTAAGCCAAACCATCCAAGGATGTTTCAAACTGTGCTACATCTACATTTTCTGAGAAACACGTTTTTCTGGGACAGAAAATAAACAAGTCTTGAGTCAGAGAGAGAAAAAACACAAGACAGAAAAAAAAGAAAGTCATACATGACGTGAGAATGAAAACATGTGGCAAATTCTCTGGGAATGAGACGTTGTTTTAACGTTCGGTGGTTTGATGCGATTCACAGAAGAGTATTTCTCAAATGAGCCACATCTGAAACATGACGACAGAGTTTTACACCTATTTCTGAGGCTGAATTCCCAGGTTCAGATGCTGGCGCTCAAGTCTTGACCCAGATTCTGGGAAAGCTTTCCTTCAGGGACGCGACCCAGAAGTGTCACACGAAAACACCGGCGAACCTCCAGCATCCACAGCCTGCAGTTTGAGCTCAGATTGGTTTAGAGATGCACATAAATATAGATTTTGTTTAGGGAACTTTCTGCATCTGTCTGCTAGAAGGATCCATTATTGAAGACCTTCTGCAGCAGTAAACAGAGCCCACTGCTCGTGTGAGTTTCATTAGACGGCTGATGGAGTCTGTCCGTGTTTTCTGAACCTAATTTCTTCTGATGAAGTGAAACTGGAGCGTTTTGCATGCTGTGAGCGAATCTTCTAAAGCAGCCTGAATTCATCTCATTTGTTCACATTCAGTCATGTTTATTTGATTAGCTACTCTACTAAACAAGTGTTGCTTACTTAAAGCGAGTTCGACGTGACTTCATGATTGATGCGTCTTCATCAATTTCACTGAGCTTAATTGACTCAGCATGAAGATTCTTCAAAATAACAGCATATGGGTTTGAAATTACTTTTTTTTTTCTTTCACATCCCTCTGCAATAGTGTATTCACAGTTTCAGACTGAAATATAAATAGATATTTAAACACCCCATTATTAAGTTTGTTTCACAGGAAAGCTTCATTTTGTGAACTTGTTTCACCTCACTTTATTTTGCATCGGAGCTACACTGGGGTCAAACAAAAACCATGTTCATTTCCAAACGTGAGCGGCTGGTTTTCTCAATTAAATGCTGCAAACAAATTAAAAATAGCGTGACGAGCAGGTGTGAAGTGACGTGAGAATAGACCAGCAGCTCGTGACATCAGTGCTGGCGTGACTCATAAACTACGGCCGTCTGTCGTCCGCAAGTGACTGCTTTTGTGCTCTCTGTATTTTTACCTTTTTTCACAGGGAAGCGTCCTCCAAGAAAGCCCCCCTCACTTTCATCCGATTCGTTTACGGATAATTAGGCCCATGGGAGCGAGAGAGAGAAGCTGGAACTGTCGAGAGAAGAGATAAAGTGTCCTCTCAGCCAGCTCACACACACACTGTATTCCTATAATTATAGGTTCATTCCATAGGCGTAATGGTTTTACTACTGTACAAACTATCCCCAAAAACGAAACCTACCCCTCACACAAAACTACAGGCATTTTTAGATTCTCAAAACACTTCATTGGGTGTTATTTTTAAGCTTGTTTCCTCATGGGGATGAAAAAAATGTCCACACAAGGACAAAATTTACTAGTGGGTTCCTCATAATGTAGGGAATACCAGCACACACACTGAAGTTAAATAAACAGATACACTGAGATGAATCTGAAGCATGTGCACGGAGGCACAGTGTGCTTCTTCTTCATCGCGGTGTTCATTTACAGTAAGGCTAACCTCGTTTCATAGAGGCAGCAATTTGTGGCCACTTTGTCATTGTCTCATTATTTTGGCTCTTAAGAATAACTTGACAATGATTAATTCCTAACGACCAATAAACAAAGGCTGGCGGTCGCCGGAAAAAAATGAGTGTCTCAGTGTTTTTTTCTTCTCTCTGGAAGCGAAAGGCGGAGTTGCAGAAGCAGTAATTATACCGCGAGAAAAACGACGCGGGCTTTTGACAGGACGAAGTTGCAAGTCGCGATGACGTAATGCGAGTCGTTACGCAACACGCACACGATCTCGCGACTGTCTGTTGATTATCGCCAGTGTTCAAACGAGATGTCAATTAATATTTGAGCTGTGACGGTAAATGCAGCTGGACAGCAAACACAGGCAGCTAGGCGCAGAATCTCGGGCGGTTACAGCCCGTCCTGGATTTGATCAATAGTACCCGCTAAGCCCGTGTCAGCACCGGGGAGCCTTTATTTCCCACGGGAGCGACACACACTCCCGAAACGACTTCCAACTGAAACACACACTGGCGCTCGCGCTGCGGCAGCAGAATCCATTTACTAAAAATAACTGGGTGAGATGTGAAAATAATGCAGGTGCAGCGACTCCGACAGACGCGACTCAAACGCGCTCATAAAAATACCCCCTGCGTCACGCGCGTGAAAGGCCTTCTGTGGCGCGCGCTTTGGTTTAAACTGGAAACCAACATGATGTTTGTTCTCCAGATTCACTGCGGTGTGTGTGATTCTGACTCGGGGTGGCTGTAAACAATGAGCGCGAACTTCACTTAACGCCTGTCTGTGCGTCAAACGCATAATCAGTTCTACACTATATATACATGAATTATTCAATATTCAAATAATGCAATGCATTAGAATACACAATCAACACCCACGGCATGCGTTTTGTCATGTTGCAATTATCATAATGATTGGTATATTTATAAAAATAAAGTATGCATTACAATATACATTATTTTGAAAGCATCAAGAATACATTACACATGTATTAAATATTCAGGCTGCAACTGAATTGTTATTAAATGAACTCAACACGTGTGTTTTTGGGTTATTGTGGTGAATTGTATTTGGATGTCTAGAAAGTCTGACTCTTAAATTACGTATTGTTTGCTGGAAATATTGATGGACAGAGGAAACTCTTATCAAGTTTCCTCCTAAAAAAAGATCGTGCTCTGGATCACAGACTCATCAGATCACAGAATAAAGCGCTGCAGTCATGATGTATTGTTGTAGGCTGATCCGCAAGTTCTGATTCCTTCATCAAAAACATAACATGATTTTAAACTGGCTTTGAGACTATTACAGAAAATAAGTTCTGAGGCCAATAAAAATTTTCTTCATCATTATGATCTTTACAAACTAATTTTGAAGCCTAATTACAATCAGCATAAATAAAAAGCTAAGCATGGACTACAAATCAACTACTCCACAATCACATGACTTCAACAACTCTTTCAGTGTTTATTTCAAAACATTTTTCCTGAAAGTTTGAGTTAGAATAGTTTGATTCTAAACACAATGAGGCAGTGAGAGTGACTAGATGAGTTTATATGTTTGTTGTGATGATGTTTAATGTCAGACAGTGTTCAGACACTTGTTACCAACTTACTCTTTCAAGTAAAAGCTTTGGAAAAAAAAAAAAAAAAAAAATCACAAGTGGGATTTTACTGATGTATTTCTTTAATAGAATAAATCCTTATTTTTCCTGGATGACATTGGAATTGCTAAAGTAGAATGCTTGTTTCTATAAGAGATTCCATTATTAATAATAACATTGACAAAATATGCTTTCCTAAATCAAATTTAAATGACCAAAAACATATAGTTTTCCATTACTTAAAATGTTTGTTTAGGTTTTCCCCTAAAATAACTTGGGTAACAGGGTTGAATGCTGAGTTTAAGGAATTCCGTCAACAAGTCTAATGCTAGAATTTGTGTGAACGTTGAGAAAAGGCAATGAGATTCTGCTCTTATTTTGAAATGGTACATATGATGTCACTTCCTGTGTGTCACCATTTCATGGAACATTAAATTCAATTTGTGATTCAGGTTGTAACAGGGATGAGCACAACATGTGGGACACAAGCACATTTTTTGTTATTTTAACTGTTTACCAAAACATGTTCAAGTTAGAGTTATATAATGAATATCTGCTTAAACTGCACACTCGCGGTCTTAATTTGAGGGTATTCAAAGGCCATTCATAGGCTTCAAAAATAGAAAGGCCAGATTAGACTTAGAGAAAAACCATGTAAAAAAGCCAGACCAGTTCTGGAAAAACATTCTTTGGACGGATAAAAACCAAGACCAACCTGTACCCGAATAACAGAGAGAAAAAAAAAACAAAAAAAAAAACAAACAAAAAAAAAGTATGGGGAAGGTTTGGAACAGCTCATGATCCAATGCATTTCACTTGCTGAAAGTAGAAAGACCTCGCCAAGACTTCAGGCAGTCATAGCCTGCAAAGGATTCTCAACCAAACCTTCAAAATTAACATTTTATTTATGATCATGTTCATTTGTCCAATTCCATTTGAGCCTCTAAAAATAGGGGGGCTGTGTATAAAAATGGTTCCAATTCCTAAACATGTCACATTATATTTTTGTTCCACCCCTTCAATTAAAGCTGAAAGTCTGCACTTCAGTTTCATCTTGATTGTTTTATTTCTATTCTTATGGCATACAGACCCAGAATTATGAAATTTGTGTCAATTTCCAAATATATATGAACCTAACCAACATGTGTCTCAAACCTGCTGTACCCTACTGAGTGTCTACTTCATTTAGGCAAAATATTCAACCCTGTTACCCATTCAGTTTTCTTTCTTTGAACTCATATTAATGTAAAATAGAAGAGCTTATCGACATCTCACGAGTTTTTGTGTTCGCTGGGAAAACGCTCATAACATCGTGTTCTACCAGCTGAGCTCATAAACACATTTCAACACTGTTTGTGGACAGGGATCTCTCCGTATCATCCGTCAGTCTGTCTCTCGCGCCTCCCGATGGCGGCGTACAGAATAACAGATAGTAAACACAGATTAATTTACCCACAATCCCTTTGAATACCTCCTCTCAAAACAAGCCTGTGTCAGACAGAACAGTGCAGAAACTTCTCTCCTAACAAAAGGATGTTTGCTTATAAAGTTGCGAGCGCGTGACAGAAGCATTGATTAGCATTTGGAGGATGGTGGTGTTGTCAGCTGACGGAGCGGATTCCGTTCCGCACTGATTCTCACGTCTAATAATAAACGTGAGTGTGGTTTTCTCCCTGGCTGGTGCGAAACATGCGATCTGTGCTAATGAAGAGATGAGAGACAGACGCTAACCAAATCACTCACACCCCGATTTATCCCCCAAAACTCAGCACAAACACAAAATATATTCTTCTGTTCACTTGCCTCTTTGTGAACACATTTTGTCATCGCAGTAATTGAGAATTATCATTTCGCAACACTAAAACTGTTCTTAACCCTCATAATGCAGTTGAGTACATTTTGACTTGGAAGAGATACATTATATATATGCATAGTTTTAGTAAGGGAGCGAAACTTTGGAAATGCATTAAGATCCTCAAAGAAAGTTTATTTTTAAAGAGGTCCTATTATGCTTTTTCACTTTTTGAATTTTAATCAGTGTGTAGTGTGAATGTTTGGGTATAAAAAGATCTACAAAGTCACAAATCTCAAAGTCCACTCCAAAGGGAGATATTTTGTTTTTAAAAAAATCCCTTTTCAAGAACTACAACGAACGGCTCGTTTGGACTACAAAGTTGTTTTCCTGTATTTGTGACATCACAAATTGGCCCATTAGAATATCATTAAAATAAATCCCGCCTCCGGAAATTCGAATGCACGTTTCAAAATCGAAACCCGGTGCGGGTGTTTTTATATCACTGTATTTCTGATGGAAACCAACTGTCTTCAGAAAATTTTGGATGTCATTTTCATTTCATCTTGCATGTAATGTCTGATAAAGCAGCCTTTGTGAGCAGAGCTCTGCTTTGTGTTCAGCGTTACCGGGGAAACCTCGCTCTCTCCCGCTACAACAGCGCCTCCCGCTGGCAGAGAATTAATTTGCATCGATATGCCGCCATAAATACTGTAACTCTGTGGGACTATGGTATAAATAAATTCAACTGTATAACAGTTTCACTGCAATTCATGTTATAATGTTAGAATTAAAGAACAATAAACATAATACATATTACCGTTGCACTTATCTGTACATAGTAAATGCAGTTATTTTTAAGCTGTTGTTGACATCCTATCTAAAACGTGATTTAGCCAAAAAAACAACAACAATAACTTTACAACTTTAATATGTCTTGCAATATCCGTGCATGCAAAGGTTCTGCGTGATCTTCTTGTTCAATATTCTCGGGGTCTGAATTGATATGACAATATTGACGAACTTGCTGTTTTGTCAAGGGTTACTGTTACTGAAACACCATCTAAGCTGTTCGCCAATCACAACACACTATGACAGCTAACCAATCACAACACATTTAGTTTTTTGGAAGGCGGGCCTTCATCAAACCCGGAACTAATTGAGCCGTTTGTGCCAGGCTGGGGAGGAAGGTATTGTAATAATGTAAATTATGTGAAAAATAATGCGTTTTTCAAACCACCAAGCATGAGAGCATGTTCTAGTACACCCACAAAACAAAATCAAGACTTTGTAAAAGAGCATAATAGGACCCCTTTAAGATATATAACCTTTAAAAATTTTTTACACGTTTTGTGTTCGGGTCATTTTGACCTGGGTATATATGGAGTATACTATATATATATAAATTTCTAAACTTAACATTTAAATGAAAACAAAATAAAGCTACAAACAATTCAAAATATTAAGAGAACAAAAGGTATAAGAGTGTAATAATGATTCTAACATAAAACTAAGCCAAACACCAAAAACAAGTACGTGTATGTACACACACACACACACAGATATATATGCACACACACACTTGTTTCGCTATCCTTGTGGGGACATTCATAGGCGTAATGGTTTTTCTACTGTACAGACCGTATATTCTATTGCCCTACACCAACCCTACACATAAACTTAGCCCTCACAGGAGACTTTCTGCATTTTTAGATTTTCAAAAAACTTCATTCTGTGTGATTTATAAGCTGCTTTACCCGTGGAGACCTCAATTTAGGTCCCCACCGTGACACGAGTCCCCATGAGTCTGTGTGTATTCAGGTTTAAGTCCCCACTGGGATATAAAAACAGGTACACACACACACACACACACACACACACACATATCCATAAATTCAATATTATTTAATTTCCATGTAGTTTGTTGAAGTACTAAAATCTAAAATAACTCAAATTAAATAAAACTAAAACTTAATAAATAACTTATACAGACATAATAGAAAAAAAAACTAATAAAATGACAAACATTACTACAACTGTGACTAAAATTAAAATAGATAACATTTAGAAATCAAACTACATTAGTTAAACAGTAATCCTAAAAAAAAAACTGTGCCAAACATACAAGTAAGAAATGGTTATAAAAACTGAAAGAGAAGTGAAACAAGTAATAGGAAAGAGAATAAATGAAAAGCGATACTTATCCCTTGCCGGTGTCCCTGTCCGGTGGAGTCGCACGGTAGAGTCGATGGTCTTTACACACTTCGGTCTTCACACGACGAGGGCTTCCGCGGTATAATAACCTTTTTTATACCCGTCTAACAAATCACTAATTGAATTCAGCTGGACACACTTTCCTGTTATATATATATATATATATATATATATATATATATATATATATATATATATATATATATATATATATATATGGGGCTGAATTTTGTTAATGAACATTAATGTGTACGTCTGTTAATGAACTAATGCAGCATGAAAAACTGATCACTTTTATGCAGGCTTATAGTCAAAAATAGATCGCATCAAGTCAAAAATCTAGGAGTGATTCTGGAGACAGACCTTAGTTTTAGTAGTCGTGTCAAAGCAGTAACTAAATCAGCATATTATCATCTCAAAAACATTGCAAGAATTAGATGTTTTGTCTCCAGTCAAGATTTGGAGAAACTTGTTCATGACTTTATCACCAGTAGGGTGGACTATTGTAATGGTCTCCTCACCGGCCTTCCAAAGAAGACCATTAGACAGCTGCAGCTCATCCAGAACGCTGCTGCCAGGATTCTGACTAGAACCAGAAAATCTGAGCATATCACACCAGTCCTCAGGTCCTTACACTGGCTTCCAGTTACATTTAAGATTGATTTTAAAGTACTTTTACTCGTTTATAAATCACTCAATGGCCTAGGACCTAAATACATTGCAGATATGCTCACTGAATATAAACCTAACAGACCACTCAGATCATTCGGATCGAGTCAGTTAGAAATACCAAGGGTTCACACAAAACAAGGGGAGTCCTCTTTTAGCTATTATGCCGCCCGCAGCTGGAACCAGCTTCCAGAAGAGATCAGATGTGCTAAAACATTAGCCACATTTAAATCCAGACTCAAAACTCATCTGTTTAGCTGTGCATTTGTTGAATGAGCACTGTGCTACGTCCGAACTGATTGCACTGTTTTTTTTGTTTTTTGTTTTTTTTAATGTATAATCATTTTCTATTCTTAACTGTTTTAAATAAATTTTAAATTTTTTTTTTTCTTAAATTCCTTGTTTTTATTGTTGAGATTATTTATTTTTTCATTTTCATTTTTTTTTCATTCCTTGTTTTTATTATTATTTATATTTTTAATGACTATTTTACTTCCTTTTATGTAAAGCATTTTGAATGTCCACTGTGTATGTGCTATATAAATAAACTTGCCCTGCCGTGCCTTATGCAAGTAAAATGTATGTATATTGTTTCGACTCAAAATGAGTAATATCTCTGTTGTTTTGTTAGAAAAAAGAATATGCAGGTTTCATAAATTTGTACTGTTTTTGAGCAATGAGTTAAAACATTAATTCCAGTGGGGTTAAAACTTGTAACTCTCAGAGTATATGTTCTTTTGAATTTGTGGTAAATGCTGTAATAACTTGGTAAAAACATTTTTATTTACATTTCACTTATTGATTAAAAGTTGCTGATCAAATATGATATGGCTTTAGCTGAAAAACATTAAGTCATGACTATTTTATAAAATAACGATTATTCAGACCCAGATGGACCCAGAATATGAAAACAGAGTACAGATTGTGAATGCATTATGAGGGTTAAAGCCCTCATGGCGTCTGATTATGGAAACTCCTCCACAGATCAAAGCAACATTTATCGCTGATGCTTCTGGCAGCTGAAAACAACAGCTTTGAGCCTCAGTGACCAGTGAGGAAACATTTTAGAGCATCTGAGCTCCATCTGAGCAGCAGAGCATTATTGAGTAAACGGCAGGTGCCCTAATTCTGATCCAGGTGAAGACGGACGTCCTGACAAAGTACTGCAGACGCTCCGTCCTTCTTCATCCTGCCACCCCGTTTAATTAACACTTTAATAAATGCTGCTGTAGATTTAAGCATGGCTGACATTTGTGCCGGCGCCGGAGACGGAGGGATATTTGTCACTTGCTAACCAGGCGAAGAGAAAAAACGGCAGCTGCGATTTGTTAAGCACATCTAGCCTGATTTGCTCGTTTTTATCGTGGCAGAAAAACACGGCAGATCCTCTGTCGTCACGCATTATGTGCAATTAATGAAGTGTTTGCTTATCTGCAAAACGCGGCCCGTCGGAGGGTATGTTGAGGTCCCTGTGATGGATCGCTGGAGGGACGGGTTATCAGTCAGGATGAGTTGTGTGTGCATGTATCTCTGGGACGGACAGCAGCTTGATTACTCCGCGCCTCCAGCAACCCCTGTGTCACGATGGCACCTGCGATACGAGCCGCTCCACGCCATGAATCCAAATGCTCCTGAACATCAGCCGTCAGATTGAATCCGGCCTGTTATTACCTCCCACACCAACCTCTGACTCCTGCAACACAAACCGCCACTGCATATCTGTGTCGCGTCTGGAGTATTTCTGAAAACACCCGTGTTACAGGTCACCGGTGTTAGGGATCTGTGGTTTGTCAAGGGGCCAAATGTTCAACAAATCATTCAAAGACTGTGGAGAGATATACGCTTGAGAAACACTTGTAGTGTCTATTAAAGAGAGACACTTTCTCACTTTGTTTCTAACACATTTAAGTACACTTTTAAAAAGTGACCTTTATAAAACGTTATTAAAACTTCATCATTAAAATGTGTGATTACTTCAATAGAAGTGTCATTAAAGTATATTTTAGTTGATCATAAATGCTTGTCAGGACATTCAGCGGTATATTAAAAAAAAAAATAGAAGTAGTGATGAAATTACATATAAATAATCGACTTAAGTCTAACTTGAGTGGGTCAAAAAGCACTTTAAAGTGCATTTAATTTAACAAGTGTGCTTAAGTGTACTTGTAGTGTCTACAGGTATATATTAAAGAGAGACACTTTCATGACTGTGTTTCTAAACACACTTAATTAAACTTTTAAAAAGTGACCTTTATAAAACTTTATTAAAACTTCATCATTAAAATGTGATTACTTCAATAGAAATGGCATTAAAGTATATTTTAGATGATCATAAATGCTTGTCAGTACATTCAGCAGTATATTTAAAAAAAACAATAGATGTAATGATGGAATTACATATAAAGATTTACTTAAGTCCAACTTGAGTGGGTCATAAAGCACTTTAAAGTGCATTTAATGTAATAAGTGTGCTTAAGTGTACTTGTAGTGTCTACAAGTATACAGTATATTTATGAGACACTTTCATGACTGTGTCTCTAAACACACTTATGTACACTTTTAAAAAGTGACCTTTATAAAATTGCAACTTCATCATTAAAATAAGATTAATAATATATTGAAATACATGGAGTTTCAATAGAAATGTCATTAAAGTATATTTTAGTTGATCAGAAATGCTTGTCAGTACATTCAAAGACAGTAGAAGTAATGATGACATTACATATCAAGATCTAGTTAAGTTCTACTTAAGTGCGTCAAAAAGCACTTTAAAGTGCATTTAATTGGTAACACTTTACAATAAGGTTGTATTAATTAACGTTAGTTAATGCATTAGTTAACATGAACTAACAATGAACAACGCCACTATTCAGGATTACTTAATGTTTTGTTAATGTTAACTTATACATTTACTAATGCATCTCTTTACATTAACATATTAATTAGTTAACATTGTGGTTAATGCATTAGTTAACAAACTAAAAATAAACAACGCATCTGTTCAGCATTACTTAATCTTTGCTCATGTTAACTTATTCATATACTAACGCGTTAGTTCATGCTTTAGTTAACATGAACTAACAATGAAATATGCCTGTAAATAACTTTATTTAATAAGCTTTATTTAATTATACTGCATACAGTATATACACATAAGTTTATGTAGCAGCTAACACACACAATGGATAAACAATACTAACTCCTCATTTGGGCACTGATTTGGGCTATTGGTAAACTTGGAAACCATTACATCAATGGATAATGTTTCTCATGATTGTAGACTGTTTATTAACATGACTTACCATTAACAAAGTATTTACTAAGGGAATTTGTGAACCTTATTGTAAAGTGTACACTAGTTCACCATTAACTTAACATTTAACTAACATTTGTAGACTGTTTATTAACATGATTTAGGCATATCACTAACAAATAATAAACAAACAAACAAACAAAAAATAGATTTAACAGTGTTGGTCCCTTGTGACAGCACACCACACTAACAGATCACGACTGTAAACGCGGGAAATCTCGCACTGACAAACAAATGGCGGACAACGTGCAAGAAGAAATGGCGATAATAATATTTGGATTTCTTTTATTTACCGAAAGTTCACGGGGTTAAAAAATAAAAATGTTGTCGTGGAGACTGTGTGAACTTGAACTTTATATGTTATAGCCATAAACTGTATAAAAACATGGACGTAGTGTCCGTGACGTCACCCGTAGGTTTATGAAGAGCGTTTTTGAAGCTCAAAGTGGGCGGAGTCGGCCGTCACCATCTTGGCAGCGCGTCACCGCGCATCACTCCTGGATAATCGAAAATGGGCAAAGAGGCGGGAGTTGGTTACTGAAACCACGCCCACTTAGCTCGAAAGTGATGACAGCAGCGGCAATCCACCTGTCACACAAGTGGCCACGCCCTTAATTATGCAGAACTTTAAGGCTTAATATAATTTAAACGGATGACTTATAAAAAAAATTCACCCCCCTCAGAGTTGTCATGAAGGGCAAAATTAGTTATATAGACCAAAACCACTTTTTGTACCAGGCTGTAAACATGTTTTTTTTTTTTTTTTTTTTTTTGTAAAGTGGCATTTTAACAAGGGCATTTTTTTTTTTTTGTAAAGTTGGGCATTTTAACATGGGGAGTCTATGGGACTGACTCCCTTTTGGAGCCAGCATCTAGCGGCCAGTCGATGAAATGCAGTTTTAGTCACTTGCGTGTTGGTTTCACGAGAGAGAGCGGGAGGTTGCTGTTTGGTTACAGCGCGAGCTGGAGGCATACCTGTCAACATACGGGGGTACATACGGTACATAAATAACAAATAATTAATAAAAATTAAAAGAATGATAATAACGTGACTTACTCGTGTTTCTTTTTTATTAGCTATATTATTGCTATTACAATTTTTTTTTTTTTTTTTTTTTTTTACAAATTAAACAGAAACACTGCACAGCAGATAAACACCGTGGAACAAATTACATTACATTACATTGTAACATTGTACATGTGTTGCCCTTCTGTGCCTTGGCTGCACGAATGTACCGCTGTGATTTAATATGCTGAGATATGTCATTTTTCCCACAGTGTCCGATATTAAAATCAGTGCGACACACTTTGCAAAAGGTGTGGGCGTTGTTTACATGGCTTCGAGACAAGAAATGTAATTCTTTCGACCAGCTGTTGTTAAATTTACACTAATATATTTTTTCTTCGCCAGAGCACAACCACCTGACTCTGCTCCTTCCATTTCTACCATTGATGCTAGATCCAACTTCTCGGCGTGTCTACTACCTGCGCAGAAATCAACTGCGCAACTGGGTTGTAGGTTGCCAGGTTGAGGTCACAAATGTTGTGAAAATTGTATATTGTTTCGATTGTGTGAGGTGATGTGCTTCATACAAGATCTGGCAACTGGACAACCTTGGAATAAAATATTGATGTGATTATTCATATAACTAGGTTTGGGCCGTACAAATTACGGGAGTTTCCCGGGAGAAATAACAAAAAGGGAGGGGGCGGGAGATGGGTCTGAAATACGGGAGACTCCCGGGAAAAATGGAAGTGTTGACAGGTATGGCTGGAGGTGAGTAATGCTTCCATCAGCTCGCTTTCTGATTGGAAATCGTTTCGTTCCACGTGACTAGAACATAACAACAAAATAATTTATTTATTTATTTTTTTTTTAAATCTTGTTTTAGGACTTTGAATATTTTATTAACTTCCATGACAGGCCTATAAAGTCCCTGATATTTCCAGAGTTTCCATGTGGAAACCCTGTAAAATACTTAAAATTGATCAGTGAATAAGATCAGTGAATTATTTTGAACTGGATCTTGAAAATGATCCGATTCAGTAGAATAAACACTACATATAAATAAGCATGTTTATTATCTCTGTAGAGCTACTTGTGCAATACAGTGAGAGCAGTGTAGCGCTTGTGCCGAGAAAAAGCTTGTTAGTGCAAACAGCTGAACTGTTATCATGCTATAAAGACTTATTAAAGCCTCAGTTGCTCTCATGGGCTATCAGTGGGAAATGTGATTACATATTTTCATGTTTTTTGTTTAGAGACAAATGTTGAGACAAATGTATTTGTCTCAACAAGATGTACTTTTTTCACTACATCATCAAGTCATCAACACTCATGACGTATGTCTTCATACACACACTGAACCCTTCATAGTGTCCTCATAAAGCACACTACCCAGACAAACACATGCCGTCCAATCAGAGCAGTTCTTTGTCTGGCTGTGTTCTGATTGGTTCTTCTGAGCTTTGATCAAAGTCCAGCTCCTCCAGCCTGAGGAAACACAATGCTCTCGTGATCTGAGCTTCAGCTCACACTAATGCACTAATAAGACAAACACGTGCTGACGTTATCAGAATGTGATATTCCAGCGTCAGCGTAGGTGTTTGTACGTCGAGTCTGGTTTTACCACATGCAGATCCAACACTCAGAGTCTGGTGAAGTGAGACAATCACTTTAAATGAAATAATGGTGCTCGTATCATGATGTTAATTCACGCAACACAGGTTTGATATTGTTGATTTGTCACCATATTTCCGCTCTTTATACACAGGATTGTTTGATTTGAAAGTTTAAAGTTCACTCTGATTTCTAAATTGATCATATTGCTTCTGAAGACTGACTTTTGTCCTCTTTGGAGCTTGAAACATTGACTTTTTAATGTAACTGTCTTCAGAAATATCTTCTTTTATGTTCCACAGTAGAAAGTAAATCTTACAGGTCTGAATGACTTGAGGGTGAATAAATGATGACAGCTTTTTCATTTTTTTTGGATAAACTGGACTTTTCAATGTGACATGCAACAATTTTACCTGGATTTCTTACTCTACATTTCTATTTGCATTTAGTTCTTGGCGAGTGTAAATTTCATGTGTGTTTGTTGTGTTTTGTATGTTTATGGTGGTCTTATGGACAGATTGCTCATAAATATAAACAGTGTGATTCTGACTGAAGTAATCTGGCTTATCCAGCTAACAGCGAACATTCTCACAACTTTCACAGACATTTTTAGAAGTTATATGAATGGGGACAAAATGCTCTTAAAGTATTATTTATGGAACATTCTTAGAAATGTATTGATATTTGATACGTTCTCATAACGTTGAAAGAAAATGTTCTTAGAACAACATTCTCGGAATGTCCTTAAGATGTTATTTGTACTTGATGAAAGTTCTCATAATGTTGAGAGAAAGCGTTTTTAGAATATTGAAAAAACAATGTTATATATTGGGTGAAAGTTAGTTTTAAGAGCGTTTTAAGTTTTTGTAACCTTCAAATGCCATTATAGTAATGACAAGAAGACTGAACATTTTAATGTTCTTACAATATTAAAAATACATTTTCAAATAACATTATATTTTGGGTGAAAATGTTGGTTTAAGAAACATTATTGTAACCTTCAAATAACTTACAACAAGAAAACTGGACATTTTAATGTTCTAACGTTATATTTTGCGTGAAAATAAAGTTATTATAATGTTGTAAGAAACATTTTAGTAACCTTTGAATAACATTATAATTATGAGAAGAAAATTGGACATTTTAACATTTTAGGAACATTTCAAAACAATGTTCCTTGGGCGTTAGGGTTAGTGAACTCTCCAGTGAATAAATCAATCAGTGACATCTCAAACACACTGCATCAGACGCATGAAGTCTCAGCACACGTTTACTAGCTCGTTGCACAATTAGCCACTGCGACGGTGTCCGCAGCGCACGGATGCACCTGAAAACTAGAGCTGCGGAAGCACAGTTACTGGATGAATTAAATGGGAAAATCTATTTGAGGAAAGCAGAAAGAACATCTCGCTCCAGCCCAGCGCAGGACACGCTCTATTATTAACTCACCATACCTTTACAAAACATGTCAGCAAAAAAGAGCAAACTTTTTTCACAGCATCGTCCTGCGTCTCAGGAGAAATGAGCTTCCCACCGGTCGTTTGTTTAACGTTGGAGGCTTTGCAGAGAGTTCGACGTATCGCTAATTGGCAGAAACCCAGCGAGTACGAGACTGGAGCTGCATTAGTCTTTCACAATGTCATTTAGCTGAAGGCTTGGTGTGCGTAATTATTAATATCTCTAATCTTAAATACACTTGCGCTGGGCGACCTCCGCTAACAGCAAACCTGAAGCAGCGTTTCTCAAATAAATGGAGAAAGAAAGAAGAGCTTCTCTCTTCTGTCCCACACAGTTCCCACGCTTCCGTCAGGAATTAAAGCTTGTTTTCCTCAATCAAAGCGCCTCTGCGTTAAAAAGGACACGCAGCAAAACTTCTCATGAAAGAACAAAAAGCAAGGCAATAATAAAATGTATTTTGGGCGTGTGGGGTTTGGAAATGAGTTTATTTCATTTGCTAGCGCTCTGACAGAAGTAGGGCAGAAAACAGGAAGTGCTTCTCGCTCACATCCTGTGATGTCAGTGCATTGTGTCTCTCTTTGGCCCCCAGCTGCCTCACAGACACTAACGCATGTTCCTTCGCTCGTCACCGTTAATTCGCTGTTGAAGAAGTTTGGACAAAATCTGGACTTCAGTCAGAAGCCCTCCGGAGGAAACCGTCCCGTGCTTTAATTAAAACTTCATAAATGCTGTGTTTTCTGTCTGATTAAACATTGATTTCACTTCTGTACATTTCTGAGACAAACCAACTGCGTTTAAACATCCGTTAAATTATATATCAAAATCTAGACGACTACATTGCTCAAAGTTCAATAATGTAGGAGCAGTTGGTTCAAATATTGAGCCATTTTTACAATTCTTGAAGCGATTCATCAGCAGGAGGAGGACAAAGACTGGAAAACATTGTGAGTTTACACAGATTTAGATGACGTTTCAATAGACAAGACTCCGAATGTGAATCTTCTCACCTGTCTTCAGTTTCAAGCGCTGATAGATGTTTCCATCCAAACGAAACTCCTGCCACTTCACAACCATGCATAAAGAAGCCCTGCTTACTTATTTATAAAGCTTTGAATAAATGAGATATAGATTTGCCATTTAGAAGTTGTGTTTCTCATCCCAAAGGAAGGAAAGATCATAGAAGACTATCTCTGTAATATCTCGATTGTTTCTCCAAGCCAGAATCCAGATCAAATGGAGATGTTTCCCAATAGAGAGATCTCTACAGAGTCTCGAACGTCTCACGATGAACTCCTGAAACATTTGATCTGAATGAATAAATGAACTCAGCTGCTTGCCACATTTATTTTACAGCTCTGTACCATTACAAATATTGATTGTGTTAAGAAAGAAAATGTCTGGGACAAAGCTGAAGTAGGCAGGAGGAGAGACATAGTTATATTTAGTTATATATATATATATATATATATATATATATATATATATATATATATATATATATATATATTTATATATAACAAATAATTTTGGCTTTAATAAATGTTGTTTTTGTAAATTTAAGGTTCCTGATTATCAAGTAGGCAACAGTGTCAGAAGAACTTGTGAGAAGAAAACTAAGTAAATATCACTTTTTTTTTCTTCATTTTTTTTAATTGTGTTATATTGTGTGTTATTTCCAGCTGTAATTTTGTCAAATTATAAAAAAAAAGAAAGAAAGAAAGAAATCAGACAAAATAATGTTGAAACGTTTCATCGTGTGGTGAAAACGACAAACTAGATAGATCATTTGAGAGAAATAACACTGTAGTGAAAATGTTTATGACTAGAAATTATAATGAAATTACTGAGTGTGAATATGTGTCTCTTTTTTATTTTTAAGCTCACAGGGCCGGACACTCACACATAATATAATGCTGAATTATTATAAGGATGGTTCACCCAAAAATGAACGTTCTGTCATCATTTACTATTCTACATTAAACAAAAAAAAAAAAAAAAGAAAAGAAAAGCTGAACCACTGCCTATAGACAAAAAATGCTGACACATTCTTCAAAATATCTTCTTTTATGTGCCTTTAATGGGTGGAATAAGGCAAGCGAAGCACCTCTGATCTCTGCTGGTCCTCAGGTGTGTCTGAGCAGAAGATGCTGAGTTTGAGCAAACCGTTGGGTTCTCTTGATACAGAGAGAGAGCGAGAGCTTGAGCCAGACGGACATGAAGACACTCGTTTGGGGCTTAAGTTTAAGTAAGAGTCAATAGCACATCATCTAATTAGTGACCAGAGTGACAAACAGATGATGATCCCTCAGTAAAGTGTGTCTGCAGTGACCATAAGCACAAAGATCAGAGACCCAACCACCGCAGAACAAACCCTCATCTGAAGATCCAGAACAACCCTCGTCACGCGTCCACTGTCGGCGTATGATAGCGAACCTGCGGCGTTACGCAAACGCAGATCTTGCTGAACTTTGATCACAGACATGAAAGACTCAGAAATGCTTTTGCAGCATGAGCAGCAAACACAACTACAACTCCATCTGTGAATTACTTCTGGATGAAATACGTGTGACTATATTCAATACAAAACTTCATATTCACATATTCACACTGAAATTACCAAAAAAGTTCAGTGCAAGCTGTAAAATGGCCTAGAATACCCTAATGAACAATTATTTTTAATCATTTCACTCATATAACAACACATAGAGAAAAGTAAGTACCTCCATCCTACAGGATGTTTTTTACTAAAGCATATTAATGCCACAATGATTGCAATAAACACACGTGTGTGATAACAGTTTGATGGATTGATGGAAATTAATAAATCTTACCAACTGTTTTTATGACTGAAGTGTAAATAAAAGACATTATGAAACACTTTCATACTCACTAGACTTAAGAAACTAAATCTAATAATGATCTTCAGGAAACTTTATGGACAAGTGAAAGTCATCACTACATTCATAGTTTTAAAATCTCCAGCAAAATAGAGTAAATCTCCAATTATTTTCCATCATTAATAAGCACCTGCTCTCACACACGATTCAGGAGCCAAACACTGAAGCACAACCACGAAACAAGACGTTTCGTTCAGTATATTAAATATTCAAGGCAGGTCAGGTTTTGTTAACCGGACGACATCAGTCTGATGTAATTGTGCTCTTTGGAGAGATTTTACACACCGAGAGTGAGAGAAGCGGCGTGTGGCGCTAAATGAAGCGTAACGTGGAGGCCAATTAAACTCTGTTCTCTACAGTCACTCTTGAAATATTGATGTGCGTCTGACAGTCAGAGACACAGAGCTTTAGTTTCACATTCACACAAACACTCAGCATCAACACGTCTGCATGAATACAGCAGTCACAGCGCTAAAGTCTCTCAAGAGTCTGGATCAAATCAAATAAACACAAGTTCAGGGGCCGCATGTATAATATCTGTGTGGATTTCATCCTGAAAGCACGCAAACACACAAAAGGAAAGCTTTCAGATTTGTAAAATTGTATGAACATCAGAACCTGCACAAATATTCATGTTGAATTCATGTCCAGTTCATTAGTAAAAGTCGACATGTTACCACATGAATTTATCATACCACATGATAAAAGACAAGTTTTTAGGCCCAATGCTGTACTCTATTTCTGATCTTGTGTTAATTTCAAACGTGAGAGCAAATATTTTCTTTATATTAGCAATCAGCGCTCTCACATGTAAGGTGTGCTGGCTGGTGTTAAACACTTTCCTCACCTGAAACACCTTCAGTGAAGATTTACAGCATTTCTCATCCTACAGGAAGGACATGTGATGAGAAGAGTGAGTCAGACAGCGATAAACAAGACTGACGTCCGTGCCAACGACTACCGAGAATGCTGTGGAAGCGCAGATGTGTGGCGTGATTTACAGAAAAGACCGCTGTGAAATAGAGTGCAACAGTCAGTTCCAGAAGTAAAATCTCCATTCGTTTTCTCCAAAGGGAAATTGATTTTTAAAAATAACTAATAAACTTTTAAAGACAGATGTGTTGTGAGCTCTGAGGTTGTTAATCGATTCTTTATGCTTATCTGTTTGCATTAATTCAACTTATTTTTTTTTAAATAATCGTGTTAAACAGCAAAATTTTTGGTGAAAAACTACATTTATTGATAGCTACCTAGATTGTTAGCTTGGCAAAGGTCACATGTGACTGAAACGTTTGCCCTGAGTTTTCAGTCAATTTCATCTCGCAATTGATCTCTTCTTCTTTGGTGGAGAGCGCAGATTTTCTTTAAGTGTTTTACTTTTGGAATACTTTTAAAGCAGCGAGTTCCTGGTTGTTTTCCAGAAAAACTACATTTCCCATGATGCTGTACAGAAAATTCCACCAATCACTGGCAGTGAGATATTTAGCTCCGCTCACTCCCATGAGTCACCACAAATGACATAATCGAGTCAATGAACGCATATTTCACAATGAACTTAAAATATATTGTTTCTATAGCTGTAACCAACAAGTTTAAATGATAAGTTTTATATTTCTCTGTCATTTTGAATTTGATTAATGTATTTTGCAGTGCCTCATGGTATTGTGGTTCTTTGCCTCAATTAAAAGTTCACAGTCTTGTATCTTTGTCTGGTATTCATTTACTTTTATTGTTTCAAATCAAAGTTTGTAATGTTGTGAATCTCCTTGCAGCTGGTTGGTTTGGTTCATGGATTTTTGCACTTTAACAAAAATCCCGGTAGCACTTTATTTTACAGTCCTGTTCCTCATGTACATACTATGTACTTATTGTAGTAATTACAATAACTAGGTAAGGTACTAACCTTGAACCTACCCCTAAATCTAAACCTACCCCATGTAGTTACCTTATATTACCAGTACTTTCTTAGGTAATTACACTATAAGTAAACTGAACGTACATGTAAGTACACGTACTGTAAAATAAAGTGCAACCAAAATCCCTATGGGAAAAATACTTCTGGAACCAGCGTCGCCGAAAAAAAGTAGGCTGTTCTAATGCACTCTATTTGAATCCGCATACTAGCGTACTACTCTCACTATTTTCACCATATCCTTCCATGGCAGGAATAGTACTACTCTAGTATGCAGTTCTGAATTCAACAAGTCTTTTCAGTGAACAGACAGAAACACTGAAGGCATGTTCACGTGCATCCAAACGCACAAACTCAGTCAGCGGCCGCTAATCAGCGCTAATTACAACAGACATCAAAGCTGTGATGACCTCAGATGGCTCAGAACTCATTACGGCCCGTATTAGCAGCTGATTCCATCAGTGAGAGCGGCACAAACGGATCTCCATCCTCACAGACGCGTTTAAGGGTGCGATGAGTGACGCGCAGTGTGCTCGCTAATCGTCATTTTCTGTCAGGCCTTTGTTTCAGAAGCTAATGTGGGTCGGCTGCTTCAAAGACATGCTAATGGGCCGCTCGCTGATGTCAAGAGACCAATTACACTCACGAGCGGCTCCTCAGACTCAGAGAAGCGGATGAAGCTCCGAGACGCGCTTGACTTCCGCTCTTCTGCGGGACGATCCTCTCTGGAACAGTCGATATTCCCACAGACAGGCGAAAAGGGCAAGAGAGAGAGAAGGAGTGTAATTCAGCCTCACAGAAGCTCGTATTATTCATTCTCAGCGCTGAACAGAATGTAGTTTAGAGTTCGACACCTAACGAGACATGCTTTACATTTGCTGAAGAAAATGTGAGTTGTGCTTCTCCTGATCGCTCATTGCTAGGTGGTTGCTAAGGTTTTCTGACTGGTTGCTACGCGGTTTCTTTCTGTCCGGTATGAAAAGTGTCTCATTGATCTTCTAAGAAACTTAAAATTTGAAATTTCTATTTCCTAAGTGAAACAGATAAACAGATATTTTGAGTTCGGATGTGTCTATAGCTGTAGCTCAGTCACGTCTGTGGGATTTTATTCACAACTGTTTTCAACATTGATGATAATCAGAAATGTTTCTTGAACAGCAAATCAGCATATTAGAATGATTTCTGAAGATCATGTGACACTGAAGACTGGAGTAATGATGCTGGAAATTCAGCTTTGATCACAGCAATCAAGTACATTTTAAAAGATATTCACATAGAAAACAGCTTTTTTAAAATGGGGGAAAAAAAATATTTCACAATATTACAGTTGCATTTATTATCAAATAAATGCAACTAAAAAAAGTCTTACAAACCCCAGATTGTTACTGTTTAATAATATGTAATATAATTATATTTCAAAGTCAATTTACAACCCTGAACATCAGTCAGTATCAGTGGATCTGATTAATTCTGGGAGTTTTTCTCTATGAAACATTCATCCTGTTTGATCAAATGACAAAAATCAGTCTAATAACATGAAAAAATATGATGATTCACCATCAATAGCCATCATAGTTATAATTAATATAGTCTGTGATCTTGAACGGAGCAGATTTATGGAGCTCAGACTTCTATAGAAATATATGTACAGAGTTCAGAAGGTTTTGAAAGAATGAGAATGACTTGGCAAATGCCATAATGATGCATTCTGGCAGATCAAAACACAAAATGAATGCATATATGAGGCGTTTCTTCCAGATGGCGCATGACCGAATCCATATTCCAGTGCGGGTCTCTGGGCCAGACGCATCAATCAAAGTCTCTTAACAAGACAGACACGAGACTTTACCAGAGTCTACATGATCTGTTCTGTCAAGTGTCGTCTCGGTCAGATTGGGCCCCATGCACCTAACCCTCGAGCGGCCCCTGACCCCCGCTAAGCACTGCCTCGTCTACCGATCCGCCTCAAGTGAAGATGTATCTCAGTGCACCGCAGGACACACTTGATTTGACCAGAGGAGCGACATGATGAATGAGACACTTCTGTGAATCTACTGCTACAGAAATCCGGCCCCGTCTCTCTCTCGCTGCAATCTATCCGAGACAAGGTATTGATGTACGAGAGTGAGACGGGAAGATGAAGCGGTCTCACCGCCGGCCGAGAACATCAGATCCAACGCTCGCCATAGCTCAAACTGAGCGAGGCCTCATGAAAAGAGGAGACGTCTCGGAGCCACCAAAGGAGCTTTCTCTGAGGTTTTGTTTGAATGTGCTCTTTAATCAAATGGCATAAGAGATCCAGATGTCTTCAAGATGGCACCCGAGCACAACTGCTACGACTCACGCCGAAATGTCACGTCCCCTGGTACCTTCTAGCAGCTTCAGCGGCGCGATCTCGAGTCTCTCCCACACGCTTTCTCACTTTGCATGGGAAAATACAATGTGGCAGAAGCACGAGCTGTGGCCTATTTCATGATGTAATGCTCTTCAGGCAGAGCAACCCATCAGAGAAGGGTGAATGGCGCCATCTGTCGCTGGCAAGAAGCTCAAGCAGGGGCTGTGTTACTCTCAGAGAAATCCATGCTTTCTAGCATTTGACATAGTGACTTAAAATAATCAGATTCGTTGCATTTAACAACTGCAGAAAAGGTGGAAGCTTGAACTGCTAGGTTGTGATGAAAATTGAAGGCTCATTGAAGAAAAAAAAATAAACAATAAGATGCATTTACCTACACTTTTGCAAAACTCAAAAAAGTACATGCACGTGCATTCAATCCACTGCAGCTTCCAGCTGAAATGAACACTAGAGGCAGTGAAATAAAAAAATGTACTCCTTGTTACACAAATTATGATCACAGGGTCAGATTATTAATTAATAAAAGACTTACTATCATGTGGTTCCTTGCATAATGCTATGTTACAAGCTCAAAACACTTTTACCAAAGTGCATGATTTGTAAAATAACACATTTTGATGTTTTCATCACATATCCAGCTGAATATGTATGTCTTTTCTGACATCATAAACTTGCTCGGTAGTGCACCTGGTACAGCATTGCACTTGTGATGTGAATCGCTTGGCTAGGAGTCTTGTCAAACATGAGTCTCGATAAAAGTGCTGAGGGACTTGTAGAAGCAAGATAAAATGGCATGGTTGCTTCAGAAAATGTGTCTTTATCTGACCTTTGCTTTATTGGTTAGGTTTTGGGTTTGGTTTACTGTAGGTATGCTATTTTCAAAGTGATGTGACTTTTTTGTTTTAGCGCCACTCACTGGACATTTATTTTCTGAAGCGCAGCATGTAATAAAGCGTTGCCACATTCACTTTCATGTGTTTCAGATCAAAGTAAACACACTTTTAACGCCCCCCCCCCACTGGATATTTCACTTAGAAAGTGTCATGGCACATATTTTGTAGAAATGTCGCAATCAGCACCTTTTACCAGTGAGCCTGTTTTGAGAAAGCCCATTGTTTGGGAATTTACATATAGGACAGGATACATGATTAATATTTCTTCATAAGTGCAGTAAACAAACTGTTAACCCTGGCTGTATGTTTTCTGTAGACAAACAGACAAATCAGCCAATATTTCAGCATTTTTAGTATCTGTGAATTCTGAATACATATTGTGCTTTTAATTCTCTTTAATTCTGCTATTATAAAATTGTATTTTCCATTCATATATTTGCCAATGGCAAACAGAAACACAACTTGCTAGTTACTGGCGTCAGCTAAAGAAAAATCAATAGCAGGCAACTATTAGTATTTTATAGAGCAAAAATATTCCAGAGCTGTACATGCGTTGGATTAATACTGTCGGTATCATCACAGACATGTAAAAGGCCTGAACCCTTACAGAATGTATTTTATTTAGGTGGTTAGTGGTAACTGCAACTAGTCTAACCGTACAGATGTGCCAGTTCACCTGGAGAGATTCTGTGTTTGGGCTCTTTAAGAGGACGCCGGACGAGCGACTGGACTGGAGGTGATTTATGTGTGTGAGTAATGACTGAATTGCTCGGTGAAGGCCAATAGATGCTTTATTACCGTCAGGCCGTAGTTTATTTTCCTTCGATTTTAACATGATGCCACTCGACGCTCTTAATGATTGGGTCTCTGATTTACGCACAGATGCCGATAGAACTGCCCATAAAACAGCAGTGTCTCAAACTACTCAGACTTTGTTTACAAAGTCATGACATCACAAAATGCTTCTCGAAGTCTGTGAAGTCTCATGACCATCAACCGTTTCATAACTCTTTAGTAGAGAAACACAATAATTGTGGATTCGGTTTCATTGTGAGTCAGAATCACGGATCTCTCGCAGATATAATCGGATACACAATCCTCACGGCTGATTTCCAGAGTCTTTCATCATCATCTCTAAACGCGCTAATAGATCTGAGACTCCAGCAGCTTCCTGCCCTGAAACTCCACCGCGCCTTTAAAAGGAAAGTTCGTCCAAAAACAATCATTCTGTCATCATGTCAGTAAAAATCTGTATGACTGACTTCTGTGAGACACAAAAAGAGGAGCTTTTACACAGCTCGTTCAACAACAGTTCATAATGATTGTGAAAAAAAAAAAAAAAAATCTTCAATTCATTCCACAATGATTGCTTTTTGTGAGGAACAGACAAAACATTGTCTCTGTTACACTCATATCACAAACACATACAAAACCTGCCGTCATGCCAGCTTTTATGTGGAATAACATTGGCTGAAGAAAAAAATTGCTGAAATTATATATATCGCGACAATCAGTATTTTTTATTAAATTTGTTATTTATTTATTTATTGTGCATGATGTTTGTTCAAGGGGTTGTGTCAAGGAATATAAACTTAAAAAAATTACTGTAATTTTATTTGATTGTTTGAAATTATTTGACATTATCAGATAAACTTCATCAAAAGCGTTTAAAATAATATATGTCAGCAGCCATATCACCCTGCAGCCCAAGACTGATTGCCCACTGAAGCTAAGCAGGGTTGAGCTGGTCAGTAGCTGGATGGGAGACCTCCTGGGAAAACTAGGTTGCTGGAAGAGGTGTTAGTGAGGCCAGCAGGGGGTGCTCACCCTGTGGTCTGTGTGGGTCTTAATGCCCCAGTATAGTGATGGAGACACTATACTGCGAAAAAGCACCGTCCTTCGGATGAGACATTAAACCGAGGTCCTGACTCTCTGTGGTCATTAAAAATCCCAGGATGTCTTTCAAAAAAGAGTAGGGGTGTAACCCCGGCATCCTGGCCAAATTCACCCATTGGCCTCTGACCATCATGGACTCCTAATCATCCCCATATCTGCTGATTGGCTTTATCACTATGTCTGTCATGAATCTGGTCCATGGACTTGCATCTGCTAGCCACCAGAGGTCACTCTTCCGTTACATTGACTCACACTACACAGACTGTTACGTCACTTTGGACTACATTTCCCAGCAGCCATTTCACTAATCACACGCTCACACCTGAGACCCATCACACACATTACATAAACCATGGACTTCCTTGTTCAGGTCGCCGAGTATTGTTCTGCGTTTATCACTCTCCTAGTGTTAGCTGCGATACGGAGCCAGTTTCTAGTTTTCTTAGTCTTGCCTTGCCTGTTTCTTGTGTTCTGATTCTAGCCTGTGTTTCCTGGATTTACCCTTTGCCTTGCCGTTCAGACTCTGTTTTGCCCCTGCCTGGATTATTTCTGTGTACCTGGACTATCTCTACCTTGTCATGTCGGATATTGTTCACCGATCGACCCACGCTTGCCCTAGGATTACTCTTTGGTTTGCCTGTGTTGTACCTGTTTTGCCATTTCATGAACCTTGCTTGTTTTGTGACCACGACCCTGAATAAAAGCTTTGCACATGGATCTGCATATCTCAAGTCTTGTTCGCCCCGTTACAATGTCTCCTACCCACCAGTAAGCTGGTGTGTGGTGGGCGTTCTGGCACACTATGGCTGCAGTGACATCATCCAGGTGGATGCTGCACACTGGTGGTGGATGAGGAGATACCCCCTCACAGTGTAAAGCTCTTTGAGTGTCTAGAAAAGCACTATATAAATGCAAGAAATTTTTATTATTATTATTATATAAAACATTAAATGCATGATAGCAACATGAATACAAAGACTACGTTTCTATGTCTAACTTGTCGCCTATTAAATGCCCTCTTCATGCGTAACAGAATAGATCGGAACACAGACGCGTTTGTCAAAGTTAAACAACTAAGAGGCTGAAAAAGACTTGACACAACAGCCAGACACACTCATTTGCATGTGTATAGATGCAAAAACACTATTGCACTAAACACTAATATAGGTTTAATTGCTGTGGCCTGTAATCATATATTGACCTTTTTAAAACGTTTGATCTATTCAGTGATTTACTTATCTGACACATTAATGTCTTTGAATGACATCAGATTGTCATATAAGTGACTAAATGTGATTAATATACTGGAATATCAAGTAATTAATTTAAAGTTCAAGTAATCTATTAAGGTTTCAACTGACAGCTGTAATAAGCTGAATGAATTTGGTTTCAACAGCAGGCCATCGGGTCAAGCAGCTTCAGAAATGAGAAAGATGCTTCCAAAATCCAGACTGATGAAGTGTGTAATGCTAATAAAACTGATCAAACATCATCACACACGTGTCTCACTCGCTCTAGAATAATACCAGCTCACAATCCCAGCGGACGCCGTTCCCACGCTTTCCTTATTTTTATCGTAGACTTTTATCTTCTCTTCCTACACAGTTTAATATGATTCACAGAACAGAGAGAATAAGCCAATAATTCTCATAAGACACGACACCTAGTCTGACTGTATTAAAATATATGAAATGCATGACTCGACATGATCGACCTGCACGACTCGCTCTGATCCGCACAATATTCATCTTCAGTTGTGTTCTGAATATCAATGGCTCGAGACCTTTATGTTCTCTGTTCCTTTGACTTTGAGGCGACATCTGCTGGACCTTCATATGGCACACAGCAGTACATCAACAGTTAATATTCACTACAACTGCTGCCAATAATCCTCAAATCAAGAGCAAACTGGCACGTGTGTCTGTGTGTGTGTGTGTGTGTGCTGGTATTCCCTATATTATGGGGACCAATTGGCCCCATAGTTCACCCAAAAATGAAACTGCACTCCCCCTCAGGCCATCCAAGGTGTAGATGAGTTTGTTTCGTCATCATATTTGGAGAGTTTGTATCACTCCATCACTGTCCTCTGCAGTGGATGGGTGCCATCAAAAAGTATGGAAAATGACAGACACACACCTGATTATCATCGGCTTTGCTCGTTTGTGATGCTAATTTGCCCTGTTTTTTGTAGATTGTGCTGGTTATTATGGAAATTATCTGTGTCTGTGTTCTTTAATATGCTCATTGTCAGAAGATCAACAGAACTTTTCACTCCTGTCGCACTTCTATGGGATTGCGCTCATGCTAATATGTCTTGATAAGTAAATCTGGCCCGTAGTTTCTTACTATGGCTACATTCAGACTGCAGGAAAACAGGGCCCAAATCTGTTTTTTTTTTTTTTTTTTTTTTTTTTTTTTTGCTCATATGTTAATTATTTATAAATTTTTATGTATTTATTTTTATTACAGTGTGAAAGCTCAAACCACATGGAATCTGATCTTTTGATTGTGATTTGGGCCACTTTCAGTGGTGGTCCTAATTCAGGTCAGATGTTTTGCAATGTGACCTCATTACTGAATTACAGCGACAGCTCTAAGCAGTTGTACCATTAATATTTAAATACTAAATATTGAAGTAGTAGGCTATTGTACAAGCATAAACAATATAGTAAACAATTTAACAAAATCTTTAAGGATACACTCAAAAAAAAAAAAAAAAAGATTCTTGGCACATTTTTTTTTTTTTTTTTTTGTTAAGTAATTGCATCTATTTGATTTTATTTAAATAATCGGGTTTTTTTTGTTGTTTTTTTTTTTTTTTTTAAATTTACTTAGAATCAGTATAAATCTGTTAACTGTCAAAACTATTAGATTTAATCAGTTAAAAATAATGAATAGGGTTTTAAATAAAGCTGGCTTTGAAACAATTCAGATCCAATTAGTTAAATTGCATGAGATTGGTTTCCCAGATAGCACACGTACGTCTGCAAGATGTCTGTTAAAGATCTCTTGATCTGGAAAGCATCTGCTGTCTACAAACGTCTGACATACATTCTAAATCATAAACATCTTAAAGACATCTAATAGTCATCTATTTGACATCTAAAAGGAAACATCCTATAGACATATTGCAGATGAGCAAACACCCTAAAAATACGTCTTGCAGATGTAAATGCAGACATCAAATAGACGTCTCCGAGATGTACGTGTGCTATCAGGGTTACATACAAATGGAATCGTTCACCATACTCCAGTCGGTAGGTGGCTGTACTGCACAATGACGTGTCTAAAGCGGCTTTGGTAATGCACGTGCAAATTTTAAAAAAGCAGCGCCAGAAGAAGCATTCTCCTGAATCTCCTCACCATTTTGCGCTGGAGTAACCTGGATCATAATCTATTTGCAAGGTAAGATATATCTTATCTGTAATCAGTGTATATTATTTGACAGATTTGATTGTATATACATGTGTTATTAGTGTGGTTGATATCGTATTATACTAATATCACAGACTTTCTTTATTTCACTAGATAGGCTGTGTCGAAATCTGTTTTTTGATTTTAATCGTTTCTCATTATGACAGTAATCTCACTGTAAATCCTAAGAATCAATAGATGCTGTTTTCACTTGATGCGTGAACAAAACTTAATGAAACACAATAAATTACAGTAAGTTTTGTTACTTGTGATAAAGTGTCAGATTTCAGATTCTGTCAATTGTATCACTAAAGTTAAACAGTAAACACAGTTTTGGTGTTAAATGGAACGTGAAAGATCATTTTAGCGCCTCAGTACAAGAAGCAGTGCAGAACTCACATGAACCTTCCTCTTTACTTCTAGTTACCACAGCAAATAAACATGAACGACCATCAGAAGGTGTTGAAAGAAACAGAATCGCATCTCAAATAATCGCTCAGATTTTCAAGACGTCAAAGAAGTGGCTTGTAAACAATATTACAGAAAAGCCATTGAGTGAGTATAAACTCTAAACTTGTTACTTAACTAGAAAAAAAAGTAATAAAAAGGATAATTTTGCTAATTATATGCACTAGATGGCATTCATTATATTTTTACTTAACCTGTTCTTCAATATGTAATGCAATTTTGAATAAATTAGTCTTAAAAAACAAGTAATGACATCCACTGTTTAAATGTTTGTATTTCAGCAAACTGGAGAAGAAAAATAATATCATTAGAAATGTATTATTTAAAAAAAATAACAAAAATAATAATATAAAAACAGCCTTACATGCAATTTAAATGTTTCTTTACAAATCACTGTAATATACTAATAATTGGCAGGGTTTATTGTATACCGTATTGTCCCGAATATAAGATGACCCCGATTATAAGACGACCCCCCTTTTTCCAGATGTACCTTTTGGAAAAAGGCTTTTTGAAAACCAAATCTTGTGTTTTACTGAGAATTTATTTATTTATTTATTTTTTTCTTAAAATTATTTTCATATTGCATATTTTTCCTGCATATTTTTTGTTGTTGTTGTTTTGAAAGTATGGCAAATACTGGTAAAATGTGCCAACAATCACATTTAAAAATATACATTTTTTGATATACCATAAAAATAAAAGGTAGCCCACCTCAATTATATAACATTTAGTCTATCCATCTCATAATAGCCTACCAAAATTGTATTAACAGTAGAAGTGAAATATTTTCTGTAGTCTTCAAATCTGTGTTCTGTCTTACGTTTTAAAATCACTTACAGAAAAGTTTGTTCCCATCAGACTAACATGACAGTCACGAATCATGCCGCTGTAAGCTTTTCTTTTACTTTTGTTTCCACTCGTGATCTTTACAGCACACATCACATCACGTATTTCATGGCACACTCGTTTTATACGTTTTTGACACACCACTCACTGTGTGTGTATTATTGACGTCAAAGTCTAGACCCCGAATATAAGACGACCGCGTTTTTTCAGATGTATTTCCAAGAAAAAACATTGTCTTATATTCGGGACAATACGGTAGTTACAGCATTAGTTGAGCGAGATTTTTAACTCAGCTTTAGCTTTATGTCTGAGTAAATCAATAACTAATGTCGTGTTTTTGGGATCTTGTTTTTATTATTATTATTATTTTATTTATTTTTTATTTTTTTCCTGCATGTTTGAGAATAAAGACTAAAATCAACTGCTATTACATCCCGAGGAGCCCAAGTATCTACCTCAATGAAGACATGGAGACACTCATTAAAGAATATGTGGTAAGTGCTGACCAGCTGGCCACTCATTAAAAAATCTGTGCTGACCAGCTGGCCCCCATCTTCACACAGATCTTCAACAGATCTCTGGAGCTGTGCGAAGTCCCCTCATGCTTCAAATGCTCCACCATCATCCCCGTCCCAAAGAAACCCAAAATTACTGGACTTAATGACTACAGACCTGTGGCTCTAACATCTGTGGTCATGAAGTCATTTGAAAGACTGGTTTTGGCTTATCTGAAGTCCTCCACTGGACCCTTACTGGACCCCCTGCAGTTTGCCTACAGAGCAAACAGGTCTGTGGATGATGCAGTCAACATGGGACTGCACTTCATCCTGCAGCATCTGGACAGACCAGGGGCTTATGTGAGGATCCTGTTCGTAGACTTCAGCTCCGCTTTTAACACCATCATCCCGGACACCCTTCAGAACAAACTAACTCAGCTCTCCGTCCCCACCTCCGTCTGTCAGTGGATCACCAGCTTCCTGACAGACAGGCAGCAGCTAGTGAGGCTGGGAAAATACACATCCAGCACTCGTACGATCAGCACTGGAGCTCCTCAGGGCTGTGTTCTCTCCCCACTGCTCTTCTCCCTGTACACTAACGACTGCACCTCTAAAGACCCCTCTGTCAAGCTCCTGAAGTTTGCAGACGACACCACACTGATCGGCCTCATCCAGGACGGTGACGAGTCTGCTTACAGACAGGAGGTTAAGGAGCTGGCTGTCTGGTGCAGTCTTAACAACCTGGAGCTCAACACGCTCAAAACAGTGGAGATGATCGTGGACTTCAGGAGAAACCCCCCTGCTCTCCCCCCACTCACCATCATGAACAGCACTGTGACTGCAGTGGAGTCATTCAGATTCCTGGGCACCACCATCTCTCAGGACCTGAAGTGGGACAATAACATAGACTCCATTGTGAAAAAGGCCCAGCAGAGGTTGTACTTCCTTCACCAGCTGAGGAAGTTCAACCTGCCACAGGACTTGCTGAATCAGTTCTACTCCACCATCATCGAATCCGTCCTCTGCACTTCAATAACTGTCTGGTTCAGCTCAGCTACCAAATCTGACCTCAGAAGACTACAGAGGGTAGTCCGGTCTGCTGAGCGAATCATTGGTACAACCCTCCCCACTCTCCAAGAACTGTACTCATCCAGAGTGAGCAAAAGGGCTGGCAAAATCACTCTGGACCCCTCACATCCAGCACACTCCCTCTTTGAACTGTTACCGTCTGGTCGACGCTACAGAGCTCTGAGCACCAGAACGACCAGACACAGGAACAGTTTCTTCCCTCAGGCAATCCATCTCATGAACACTTGACATTAAAAGTGGAACACACAACACTATTATAAATTATTTATTCAACACACATACTTATTTTTTTTCATTTCAGATTTGCACATATTAGACCTGTACACCATAATTGTCTATATTATATATTGTGTTTTTGCTATTTGCACATTGCCTATTTGTATATTATTCTTTTATTATCTGTGCCCTGTCCTGTTGCTGTCTTTCTGTTGCACTGTAGAGCTTCTGTCACAAAAACAAATTCCTCGTATGTGTAAGCATACCTGGCCAATAAAGCTCATTCTGATTCTGATTCTGATTCTGAAGTGTATGTCAACCTGCTCGTTTTACATTAGAAATGTCTTATGGATATATTTACATTGATAGTTATGTTAATTTTATTATTGTCATCACAGTCTTGCTTTGCCCGGGTGTGTAGTATGCAGCAAATTAGCTCATTTTTGATTTGATAAAACTCACTATCTCTTAGTAGAGGTAACTAGAAGTTAGTATGAAAACTTGAGTATTGGTAACTGTTTTACAAGTTCAGTCAACTTAAAAATTTAAGTACATTGAATTCAAAACAATTTTCTTAAGCTTGTTCTCTACAGTTAATTTGAGAAATAATAGCACATTTGCAGCTGTTACAAATTATGACAATGCAGAGTAAATCTTAAGTACAAATAATTACAAAGAAAGATCGATTAATTAAATATATATATATTTGACATTTTGAAGTAAAATACTGAAATGGTGTTTTCTTGTAAAATGTACTTTTTTTAATACTTTTTTTTCTTTCTTTTTTTAATGCAGTGCAAGTGATATCAAGCCACCTGACCGTCCTGGAACAACACGAGTGCTCATGTTTTTAAGCTTGGCTGTGTCCAGTTCCATCAGAATTCTCTTCTCATCAAGGTAGTATAGTTCAAAATAACTGGCTTTACATTTAATTCTTATTTTACACTGCCAGGCCGAAAAAGGTGGCTGTCTGGATTTAAATGAGTAAATACTTGATTTTTAAGGATTGACTCATTACTTGAAGTGATTAATATGTTTCTGGCATGTTGTGTGTTTGGCAACAATTTTTTTTAGCCCTAACTGATGCAATGAGTAGCCTTTTATTTCTCAAACAACCAGGTCAGAAGTAGTACCCATGTCTATATTCCAGGATAACAATGTCAAGATTCATCAGGCTCAAACTGTGAAAGATTGTCCACCACAGAGTCCTGACCTAACGTCTTTAGGATGTGCTGGAGTGGACTTTACATAGCCTGTCCAAAAAGGAGTTGCACAATATTTCATTGGACCACCTATAGCTTTCATAACATTGTGCTTTGTTGTGGCATTGTTTAAACAACATTATGCAACATCACAACATTTATTTCCATCAAGAGTTGCATTTATTTTTGGCCTGTATCTTGTATTGACAATGGGAGAGTCTAGCCACTCTGTAAAGTTGACTCCAGCACATCCTCAAGACATTCAGTAGAGTTAAGCTCAGGACTGGTGATCAATTCAAACGTGAAAATGATTCCTCGTGCTCACTGAACCACTATTTCACAAATTAAGCCTGATGAATTTTGTTATTGTCATGCTGGAATGTGTACATCGGTACGTCCTCCGACATGATTGTTTAAGAAATGAAAAGCTACAAACTGCATCAGTTTGGGTTAAAAGAATTATTGCCAAACATACAACAAGCCGGAAACATAAAAATCACTGCAATAATCATCCAATTCTAGACTCAGTATTTGCTTATTTAAATCCAAATGGTGACTTATTTATTTATTTTTTATTTTTATTTTTTTTTTTGACCTGGCAGTGTACATTTGAACGAGTCTACATATCCAAAATGTCAGAGTTTTGTAAACAATGTGCCCTTAAAATGTCTGAATATGACACTGTGACTGGCATTGGAACAGTACTCATTCTCTTTGTGTATCCTCCAGGACTGTGAAAGTGCAGAGGCTGAGTCTGGAATTGCACAGATAACAGTGGGCTGTGCATCTTTCATTCAGAGCGTGCTGGTGTTGGTCCTGGAGACCAACCTATGGAAGTTGGTGTGGAAGTTCTGCAGTGTCACTCTTGGGTGTTTGATGCTTTTTGGACTGATTTATGTGTTTAACTGAAGCTACGCAATGAAGCTCAATTGCACGTTTGAAGAAAATCCTGGATACAACCAAGCTGTCACCAAAGAACTCTTAAATAATGACAATTGAGATGTCATTTTTGATGTCATTTTTGAGACGTCAAATTTTTTGTACTTGAGTCAATTTAAGTGTTAAAAGTTTCAAATCTAGATGTAGAATGCTCCTTTCGTACTCATGTACTCCTAACATGTAATTAAATATGCATGGAGAGTGTGGTGGTGCAGAGCCACTCAACCCCTGAGCTTTATGCCATTTTTCTGACCATTATCCTATTGTTCTAAATTATTGCATGTGACAGATGTTTACCTCATGTATCTGTCTACGTCAAATTTGCACAGTTCTTGAGAAAACTGATCTTATTTCTTCACTCTGTTAAAAATGGTTAAAAATGTTATTTTTTATTTTAAAGTTGTTGTTGTTTTTTTGTTTTTTTTGTTTTTGTTTTTTTTTGCATTTATTTCTGCAGTATGGTTGATTGCGGCAAAAATGTTTGAAAATAGTGTTTAACCTTAATGTGCATGTAAATATGAAGGTACTTTTTGTTTCTTGTTGTTGCACACAAGTGTATGAACACTGTGTAGTATGTCTTGCTAGCTCATATAGCCAAATGCTTTGAAGCACTAATAAATTGATATAATGTAATGTAACAAGGTGGTCTTGCTGTTCTTTTTTTGTGTGTTGTAGTTATATTTTGTTGTAGCACAGTGTGATTGGGTGGAGTAGGGTTAAATATATGAAATACATTGGGTTTATGATAAAAATTTTGTAAATGTGATGCATTTTAAGTACATTGGGTTATTACCTAATACATATACATGTTTCTTATGCATTTAAAACAAATTGAATTTTATTGGTACTATTACATAAGTCTTATTACTTACTTGTTTCATTTACATAAGGCTGACAAATTTGCATCACAAAGTTTATTAGTTTAAGTTAAAAATATGTAATCAAAATGGATGGAAATTTTTTATGCAATTGAAATACATAAATCTTAAGAATTGGGCTTAAATATTGTTTTGAGTGTAGACATTTTATACTGTTGTCATAATATATATATATATATATATATATATATATATATATATATATATATATATATGTATATATATATATATATATATATATATATGTCATGAATCTGGTCCATGGACCTCCATTTGTTCGCCACCAGAGGTCACCCTGCCATCACATTGACTCTCACACCACACACTACCCCGGACTTCATTTCCCAGCAGCCATTTCCCTAATCACATGCTCACACCTGATACCCATCTCGCAATCACACACGCTACATAAGCCTTGGACTTCCTCTCTATCTCTGCCGAGTATTGTATGCAAATATCCTAGTGATAGCTACCCTACAAAGCCCTCTGAGTTGTCTTAGTCTTGCCTTGCCTGTTTTCCCGTGTTTTGATTTCTGCCCGTGTTTCCTGGATTAACCCTTGCCTTGCCGTTCGGACTCTGTTTGCCCTCGTTTGGATTATTGCTGTTTACCTGGATTTACTCTCTCTGCCTTGCCCTTTGGATGTTGTTCGCTGATCGTCGACCCACGCTTGCCCTAGGACTACTCTTTGTTTTGCCTGTGTTATACCTGTTTGCCATCGTCTGACCCTGGCTGTGTTTTGACCATGTTTCACAATAAAGCCTTGCATATGGATCATCTCGTCTCATCAGCCCTGTAACAATATATATATATATATATATATATATATATACCATCCAGCTCTAATCTGGGCAATAAATCAGAATTGCATTTGTTATTAAAAACAGTGACCCAAACACATTTTGTACAATTACAAAAAAAAAAAAAAAAGCCCCAAAACACACAAGTTCGCACTGAACTTTCTTTTGGTCTGATAAATTCTTGGATCGCTGAACAGACCAATCACAGTGATTGGGGTGTGGTTTGCAGAACTTCGCACACTGGAAGACTGGATAATTGTACCAAATTCTTATTGTACTACATAAAGTCTGTAAGATTGTACATTTTACATCCTAGTCTACATTTTAATACCGGAAACAGTACTAATAGTATTAGTTAGACGCCAGATATATTATGTATTTTTTTTAAGCTATGACTATGGATAATTGATTTTTAGAATAGAGATCATGGTTCTTTCATGATTCTGAAAACAAACATTAGACAACCAAACAAAATAATATGTAGGCTAATGTACTTGAGGTTCTGACAAAATGTTTTATTTAATGTTATAAATGAGTATATTTACAAATATCTGAAATGTTATAAATTAGTTTATTTAAACATATATTATTTTTATTTTATTCATTTTGTAAAAAATTATTTGAAATAAATGAATGAAGACTTGTTTCGTCCAGAGCTTTTGAACAAATTTCTTGAATGAATGATTCCGACATCAAATACATTTTAACAGTCACTGGTCGCCACCTGCTGGCATAATCTAACATATACAATCTTTATTTGAAGCGTAACATTAGTTTCAAAGGTCATATACTCATTTTGATTGCAGCTGCCGCAACATTCGAGTCTGTAGCCGAACTATAAAGTTTTATCCCAATACTTTCGTTGTCATTTAATGTTTGCAACACAGAAACGTAGCCTACTGTGTAGACTGTTTTGTGAAGCTGTTTCAAAGAAAAAGCTTACGTGATGAGCGCTGCTCTCTCTGGAAAACATCTTTAAATATTTCGATGTGATTGTGATTTCAAAGATATAATAGACATAGTAGAATCATCATCATTTAGGAATAAGATTGCGTGTGTTTGAATCAAGATTGCGATCTTATAATGATTAATCATGCATGCATATGAGTCTATAGCCTATGTATTTTTGTATGTCATATTTGAACCAGACCACAAAAGTAACCCAGGCCCAAGCCCAGGCAGCCATCCTGCTTTCGCGATCCATGGATAAATGGTTTGTTCAAACACTGTTTTGTTCTGAGCGTTTGACATTTGTTGTTTCTCATATGCAAAAGAAACATCAGCGCACAGTCAAAGAGAGTTGGCTGTCTGCAGTGACACCAGTGTGACCACTAACAACATTCAGGCAAAAACGGTTGCAAATTGTGACTAGTCTGGAGTCGGGCAATGAAAGTGAGCTTTATTCATCAACAAACAAGTGCTTTCAGACTGGATATATGCGCTTCATCCTCTGTATCAGTGATCTGAGCGCTTTGCATGCAGCAGGAGCTCAACAAAGCCATGATGAAATGGTTTTGGGTGTTTCATTCAGACAGAGCTCTCAACAGAGCGGAGTGATGCTCCTCAGTGTTTGTTCCTGCACCGTTTCCCATGTTCAGCCATCAATGACACCGAACGGGCCTGGAGAACACACGACACAAACCACAGAACACATAAACGGCCAATTAGAGTGACTTCAAAGAAACATACTATGAAAAATTAATATTGGGTGATTGCGCAACACACAGCGCTGGGTTACATAAGAGACCCGAATCAGACACGATCACTAGGTTACTGTTTAGAGCTCAAAGCTCTGGAGTAAACAAACCACAAGAACAGAAAGAGTCTGAGGATTGATTCAGCGTGTCAAATGTTGAGGTTATTCAGGTACGTCCAGAGCAGCCTCAACCCGTCTATGACAAACAGCTTATTTTCTAACTCATAAACCCCCCAGCATCAATCACAAATTAATTTCCAAGTAGAGATGGCAGGGAGATTTTCTTCAATTGATCATCTTAAAGATTCAAGTTTTAATTAGTGATGTGATCAAACTTCTAGAGCCAACTCTTAAACTTCAGTGTAGAACTCGTCCTGCAGCGTTTGTGCTGATTCCTCAGATCAAATGTCTTTTTCTGACATTCAGCTACAAAATCTGACATTCAGCTGCAAAAACTAATGATATATGTGGAACTGCATTTTATTTTTTAAGTTCCAATGTGAATAATTTTCTGTTCACATTTTTTTTTTAAATAATTTCTCACATAAAAGAGTAGTTGATGTGAAAAAAGCCAAAATGAAGGTTTAAGAGAATACATGAAGTACTTGTACTTTGAAAAGAAAGTGAAGGGGGGAAAAATATATTGTTATATTGACAGTAACTTTGAGGGTTTATTTTTCTGAGAAAGAAAAGAGATCCAAATGAAGATAAAGCTGAATCAATCAGTCATGGTGTTTAACTGCTGAATGAATCAGTGTTTGTGAACAATTCAGGCAAACACCTCTTGCATTTTCTAAAGAAATGTCAAAAATCTGCTATTAAATGTATTTCCTCATTAGTTTTTATGAATGTGTATTTGAGCTGAAATCACACAGTCAGTTCCAGGACACTTTTAAAAACCTTTTTTTCATATTCTCAGATGGGACACGAGCCTCGTTTCTTTTAGTCTGTCCTAACAGAAGAGCCTGAGAGAATGAACTCTCTGTTCGTGAAGCACGTTGAGACTTCAAGAGGACAAAGAAGGACACACAGAGGAGGAATAAAGAATAAACCACGTCTAGACATCTGTAAAATTAATGTGTTTGAGTGTGCTGATGAAAAAATCCTGAAATGTACAGGCAGTGCAGTTCTGCCAGTGTCCTGCAGGGGGCAGAAAGAGTAGAGACACTGACCTAAAATCCTTTACTAAGAGTTCGTCTCGGGTTACTTGGCTGTAACCCTGTTCCCTGAAAAAGCGGGAACGAGATGCTGCGTTTCAATAACGCTAATGAGAACATTCTTTGTTCGACCGGTTGTGAAGCACGTGTGTCAAACACGCCAAGAATTGGCTTAAATAACCTCGGTAGGTGACGTAACTGATTACACGCACCTGGAGGTTATAAATAGATGTGACACGGAAACATCCTCAGGTTACACCTTTGTCTGAAAGGACGTCCGGGCACGCCTACAGTGCGGCATTGAGGCGCAGCATCTCGTTCCCGCTTTTTCAGGGAACAGGGTTACAGCCAAGTAACCCGAGACGTTCCCTATCAAAAGCTACTCTCGATGCTGCGTTTCAATAACGCTAATGGGAACGAGAATACCAACGCCGCCGCACTGGAAGTGTCTGGACCCCCAACATTGTGTAGTGTGTGCGCACAAACATAGAAGAGGTCTCAGACATGACTCTGGGATGTCGACTCAAGGACATGCGAGCCCGGAGTAGCATGGACATCCAAACTATAGAATCTAATAAATGTGTGCGGAGAGGACCAACCTGCCGCATCACACACTTGCTGCAAGGGGACACCTCTTGCCAAAGCCGTTGAAGATGCAACCCCCCTGGTTGAATGGGCCCTAACTCCTAGAGGCGAAGCTTGACCACGTGCCTCATAGGCTAGGGCAATAGCATCCCTCACCCAATGTGATATAGTATGCTTTGTGGCAGCCGCCCCACGGTTACTGCCCCCATAGCATATGAAAAGTTGCTCCGACTTACGCCACTGGCTAGTGCGGTGGACATAGATCTGAAGAGCACGTACTGGACACAGTAAATGAAGTCTTTCCTGCTCCGGTGTCGTGAACTGCGGAGGGCAGAAGGCTTCAAGAACGACCGGATTCATGGTCGAGAATGGAACTTTCGGAAGATAATTCGGGTGAGGATGCAAAATAACTTTGACCAGCCCAGGGGCAAAGTCTAGGCAGGATGGCGAGATCGACAGAGCCTGCAAATCCCCAATTCTCTTAAGAGAAGTAATGGCCATTAAAAGAACCATCTTTAGAGACAGAAACCTGATAGGCGCTGACTCCAGTGGTTCAAAAGGGGTCGTGACCAGACCCTCGAGCACAATAGCTAAGTCCCATGAAGGGACTGTCGCCCTAGTGGGCGGCCTTAACCGCCTAGCCCCCCGAATGAAGCGGGCAACTAGAGGGTGCTTTCCCACAGAAACCCCATCAATCAGAACATGGTAAGCCGAAATGGCGGCCACATAGACTCTGAGAGTACCAGGTTATGTGCCTGAGGACAATTTCTCTTGCAGGAACTCCAGCACTGAAACAACTTGGCAGTGAACTGGGTCTACATGGTGTGCTATACACCAATTTTCGAAGATGTGCCATTTGAAGGCATAACTTCTTCTAGTGGAGGGAGCCCTAGCGCTTAGAATAGTCTCTACTACGTCGGCTGAAAGCCCAGCATGTCTCAGTTGGTCCTCCTCAGGGGCCAGACGTGAAGGTTCCAGAGCTCCGGCCGGGGATGAAATATTGTCCCCTGTGCCTGAGAGAGAAGGTCCCTCCTCACCGGAATCGCCCACGGCGAGCCGTCGAGGAGAGATATTAGATCTGAGAACCATATTCTGGTCGGCCAACGGGGCGCTATCAGTAAGAGGCGAGATCCCTGTTGACGGACCTTGGCCAGGACTCCCGGGAGCAGAGCAATCGGAGGAAATGCATAAAGATGCAGTCTGGGCCACACATGGGCCATCGCGTCCAGACCCAGGGGAGCTGGATGAGTCAGAGAGAAGTAGAGGGGACATTGTGCTGTCTCCTGTGAAGCAAAGAGGTCCACCTCTGCTTCGTAAAATCTTTCCCAGATTTGACTGACTACTTCGGGGTGGAGTTTCCATTCCCCGTGTATCACAGCTTGTCTGGACAGCAAGTCTGCTCCCACATTCATATGCCCGGGAATGTAAATCGCCCTGAGGGACAGGAACTTGTTCTGTGCCCAAAGCAGAATCTGCTGCGCTAGCTCGTTCAAGCGGCGCGACCGCAGTCCGCCCTGACGATTTATGTAAGAGACTACCGCCGTGTTGTCCACCCGCACTAGGACATGGTAACCTCTTAACTGCTGGAGGAAGTATTTCAGGGCCAGAAATACAGCCTTCATTTCGAGGCAATTGATGTGCCATTCGAGAAGATGACCTCTCCAGATCCCTTGGGCTGGACGGCCATCTAAGACCGCTCCCCAACCCGTGAGGGATGCGTCTGTCGTTAGCATCTTGCGACGACAACACGGACCTAGAGTGGGACCCAAAGTCAGAAACTGGGGTCTGAACCACATAGATAGGGTACGAAGCCCCCGGCGCGTAACCCTTATTTGGCTCTGGGGATTGGCCCTTGGATGAAATCCCCTGGCTCTGAGCCACAACTGAAACGATCTCATGTGCAGGAGGCCCAAAGGTATCACCGTGGATGCAGCTGCCATGAGACCTAGCACTCTCTGAAAGTGATGAACCGTAACTTTCTGGCCTAGCTTTATGTTCTTTAGAGTGTTTAGAATGGATTCGACACGTGCTGGAGACAGCTGTGCCCGTATCGCGATCGAATCCCATACGACCCCCAAATACGTTGTCCTCTGAGCTGGAGAGAGAACGCTTTTCTTGGCGTTGAGTCTCAACCCCAGAGATTCGAGATGAGCTAGGACGACATCCCGATGTCGAAGCGCTAGTTCCTGAGACTGAGCCAGAATCAGCCAGTCGTCTATGTAGTTCAAAATGCGGATGCCCTGGAGTCGTAGAGGAGCCAGAGCTGCATCCATGCATTTCGTGTATGTGCGGGGTGACAAGGCTAGGCCAAACGGAAGAACCTGATACTGGTAAGCTTCGCCCCCGAAAGCGAACCTCAGGAACTTCCTGTGTTGTGGCAATATTTCTATATGAAAATAAGCGTCCTTTAGATCGATTGTCACAAACCAATCCTCCGATTGGATGTGAGAAACAATCATCTTGATTGTCAGCATTTTGAACTTGTATGTTCTGAGGTAGCGGTTTAACCCGCGAAGATCTAAAATTGGACGCAAACCCCCATCTTTCTTGGGAACGAGAAAATACCGGCTGTAATAGCCTGACTGTCTGTCTGGCAGGGGAACACGTTCTATGGCCCCTTTGTCCAGCAGAGTTTGCAATTCCTGTGTCAACAAATGCACTCGTTCCGGTTTCACGGAAGTGGAGACCACGCCGTTGAAACGCGGAGGACGATACGCAAACTGAATCCTGTAGCCTCTCTCTATGGTCTTTTGAACCCAAGGGGAGATATTTGGCAGTAGCTTCCACGCTGCCAGCTTCTCTGAAAGGGGCACTAATTTTGACACTTCGTTTTGTTGGGGGGATGTTAGATGTTCGGCGTCCTGAAACGTGGCAGGAGGCGACCGAACACTTAACATTACACTGGAAACCGCTGCTCCCCGAAACACCAGTGGCGGCGGAGATTGTACAACGGCCTCCTGAGGGTGCCAGGAAGGAGTCTTTATTCTCTGTTGGATCTTTTCGCGTCCCTCCCGGGGGGGGCACACCCCCGCGGTCCTGGGCGCGCAAGCCTCAGGACCTTTTCTTTGAGGAGATGATGCTCCTCAGGTCCGGTCTCTTTGAGGCGGACTGTGAAGCGCGGCGAGCCGCACCCCAGTCTCTACGAGGGGGTGCTCGGCTCGCCACACTCTCTTTTTGTGCTTCACGCCTCAAAGGAACCGGACCTGGTCGGGACTGGGTGGCCGACGGTCCCGACTCTTGAGCACGGCGGGGAAGAAACCTCACAAACGCCTCCTCATAGCGTTTTGCCTCCCGAAACCTAGTGGCGACGGTATTAACGGCGTCGCCAAATAGGCCGGAAGGCGAGATGGGGGTATCAAGGAGGAAAGCGCGGTCTTTGTCCTTGATGCCCGTGAGGTTGAGCCACAGATGTCTCTCCGTGGAAACCATGGCAGCCATAGAACGGCCGATGGCACGGGCCGTCTGCTTGGTCGCACGGAGAGACAAATCTGTGGCCCGGCGAAGTTCTAAAAATGCCTCTTCATCAATCGACCCGCCTGTGCTCAAATCTTTCAGCAGGTCAGCCTGGTATGCTTGCAAAACCGCCATAGTGTGCAAAGCAGCACCAGCCTGACCCGCTGCTTGAAAGGCTTTCCCCACCAGTGAAGATGTTACTCTGCATGGCTTGGTGGGGAGAGTTGCTTTCTTTAATGATGATGAGCTCCCAGGAGAGAGATAGCCCGCGAGCATCTCTTCAATCTGGGGCATCATCATATAGCCCCGTGCCTTTGCATCAACGATAGTCGAGTAGATCGACGTCGATGGTACAAAAACACGGGACGAATACGGATTATTCCATGAACAAGTTACCTCGTCATGGAGGTCACCGAAGAAGGGGAGAGACCGTCGATGAGGCCCCTCCCCCCGGCCACCCGACAGATATCTGTCGTCTAACTTTGAGCGTTTGGAGGTCTCTTGCTCCTGCGGCCAGTCTAGATGTAATCGATCGACTGCCCGAGTAACCACCTCGAGTAACTCCTCATAAGCTTTTTCATCACGAGAGGAGCGCTCTGAGGTGGCACTCTCCACCTCCCCAGAAGCAAGAGATGAAGTCTCCTCGGCCCGTTCAGAAGAAGCGCCGAAGCGCGCTTGAGAAACGGACGCGAGGGCTTCATGATCCGGCGAGAGCGCGAGAGAAAGGGGCGGGTCCGTCTCACGCGCCTCAGCCAGATCAACACGCAATCCCCATGAGCTTCTAAAGAAGGCCAGCCGCGCGCGAAGCACTTTGATTGAGAGGAGATCGCAGTGCTCGCACTCGCCCTCGAGCCCGAGGATCGCGTGTTCTTCCCCCAAACACTCAAAGCAGAAAGCATGGAGATCTTCGTCAGAGAGCTGCCTCTGACAAGGAGGTAAACATCTCCTCTCCTGATCTGCCATAGTATATATATATATATATATATATCTACTCGCTTCCTGCTTTGCCTTTTTTTTTATTTTTTTTTTTATTAAGCGTGCTCCTTCTCACACACACACACACACAATGCGGTCCTTGAAGACAAAGAAACCTGAGGATGTTTCCGTGTCACGTCTATTTATAACCTCCAGGTGCGTGTAATCAGTTACGTCACCTACCGAGGTTATTTAAGCCAATTCTTGGCGTGTTTGACACACGTGCTTCACAACCGGTCGAACAAAGAATGTTCTCATTAGCGTTATTGAAACGCAGCATCGAGAGTAGCTTTTGATAGGGAACAGACTTGTGTGGTCAAGTGCTTGAATATAATGGACTTATTGGGCAGTTTCTCAAATTAAAGGCTTTAGGTATGTAGTTGTTGCTTTCTCTATGCTTTTTTTTTATCATTGTCATGCAGGATACTAGGGAAGCAAGATTTAGGGAAAAAACTGAATTGCGATTTTTCTGGTTAAAATTGTGATTTATAATGTGATTTTTAAAACAAATTACCAAAAAATAAATAAATAAATAAAAATAAATAAATAAAAATCACACACACACATATATATATATATATATATATATATATATATATATATATATATATATATATATATATATATATGGGGTGTGACGAGACACTTATCCCACGAGACGAGACGAGACACGAGACTGGATTCACGAGAACGAGACGAGACGAGATTTTTAGACTTTTTTATTTTATTTTATTTATTTATTTTTTTTTTTTTAAATCCTCAATGATGGGGAATATATAGGGTAAATAGTCTTTTATTCAACTGAAAAACACAAAATGCAAAAAGTGTTGGTGCATTTTGAAATCAACTTATACTTTATGAAATTAAACTTCTATTTTAATTAATTATATGCAGTAATGTAACAACATGTAAACTAGAGCTGCACGATTCTGGATAAATTGAGAATCACAATTTTTTTTAATTTATTTAATTTTATTTATTTTATAAATTGGAGATCACGATTCTCTCACAAAATAACATAATTTACTAGTTGTTCTGACAAAATGTTCATTGCTTAAGTCTTATATAATTCATTTGAACAAAATAAAAATAAATAAATAAAAATTCAATGAAGGAGTCAGTGTCTCACTTCATAAAGACTTGTTTCACTATTGGAATCTCCGGAATGAATGATTCAATGTCAAATACATTTTTTAAACAGGTTGTCGCCACCTCCTGGCGGAAGATGATAATCGTTACAATACAAGTGTTAAGATACTTTCGTTTTGATTGCTACTGTGAACAATAAGTGTTCATACCCAAACTATAAACTTTTATCCCAATATTTCTGTTATTTAAATGTCTGTAACACAGAAATAATGATGTGTGGTCGAAAAGACTGTTTGTGTTGCTCTTTCTGGATCAGCAGCAGCATGAATGCAGATTTGATTGTCTTTAACACCTGTTTCACATCGTAAGCGTCAGTAGTAGCTGCGTTTCCATCCACCTATTTTTATGCGCATTTTGGAATATCGCATAAAAAAAACGCCGGATGGAAACGGCAAGATGCGCATAACTTCGAAAAATGTGCATAAAAAAACGTATGCGCACATTTCAGTAGGCTAAACTTTTTATCCGATAAGAAAAAATGCACATAAACTACGATGGAAACACATTTACCGAATAAATTCCTCCATGCGCATCAAAAAAGTCATGTGACTTTGCGCTACGAGACGGGATAACTTGACTAACCAGCTGACCGATCTCGTTCACAGCATCTATAAGTTGTTGTAGTCACTCTGAAAAGCCTGAGCAAAGTCTGTCATCAAAGTATTTCTGTATAATTGTCTTACACGACTGTGTTCCCAAACAGCTGGCATCCTCCTCAGAACGCAGTGACAGCATTTATTGTGTTACGTCTGCTCTCTCTGAGGCGCAAGTAATTTATATCATATATGAAAATTATTATATTCAATGGCTTCTCCTATATTCTTAGTGATATTTAGTGCCACAGTTTACCAGGAAGTGACGATTTTGTTCTCTTTGACTCGTTGGATGGAAACGGTGCTTTATTCGCATATGTTTTATGCGATATTCCAGTTTTGCACATAATTTAAATTCGAATCTTTGGATGGAAACATAGCTACTGGAGCTTGAGCAGCGCGTGTTTAGTCTGACAGCGTTCACATCGGAAGCGTGTTGATGGTCGACCCTCTGATTCATCAACATCTCACGCTCCACTGACACTCGCGATGTGAAACAGTCTTAATAGACAGCTGAATCATTGTCATCCAGGAATAAGACGTGTGGGTGTGTGAATCACGATCGCAAGCACAATTTTTAATGGTGCAGCTCTAATGTAAACATTGCAAAATATTTTGCGAGGATATCGTCACGTTCTCGTGAGACCAGTCGGATCTCGCGAGATCTCGTGCCACGAGATCTCGTCACATCCCTAATATATATATATATATATATATATATATATATATATATGTGTGTGTGTGTGTGTGTGTGTGTGTGTGTGTGTGTGTGTATACATACAGGTGAATCTCAAAAATTTAGAATATAGTGAAAAACTAATTTTTTTTGTAACATTTCAAAAAGTGAAACTTTCATATATATTTTACATTCATTACATGTAAAGCATTTCAAAAGTTTTTTTTTTTTTTTTTTTTTTAATTTTGATGATTAGAGCTTACAGCTCATGAAAGTCAAAAATCCAGTATCTTAAAATATTAGAATATTTATATTTGAGTTTCATTAAATGACCATCCCTACAGTATAAATTATGGGTATCTCTTGTAATAATGGGGAAGACTGCTGACTTGGCAATGGTCCAGAAGACAATCATTGAGACCCTCCACAAAGAGGGTAAGTCACAGAAGGTCCTTACTGACAGGGCTGGCTGTTCACAGAGTGCTGTATCAAAGCATATTAAATGCAAAGTTGACTGGAAGGAAGAAATTGGGTAGGAAAAGGTGCACAGGCAACAGGGATGACCGCAAGCTTGAGAATACTGTCAAGAAAAGCTGATTCAAACACTTGGGAGAGCTTTACAAGGAGTGAACTGAAGCTGGAGTCAGTGCATCAAGAGTCACCACACTCAGACATCTTCAGGAAAAGGGCTATCAATCCACTTCTGAAACAGAAACAACATCAGAAGCATCTTACCTGGGCTAAGGAGATAAAGAACTGGACTGTTGCTCAGTGGTCCAAGGTCCGCTTTTCAGATAAAAGTAAATTTTGCATTTCATTTGGAAATCAAGGTCTGGAGTGTGGAGGAAGACTGGAGAGGCACAGAATCCAAGCTGCTTGAAATCCAGTGTGAAGCTTCCAAAGACAGTGATGATTTGGGGTGCCGTGACGTCTGCTGGTGTTGGTCCATTGTGTTTTATCAAGTCCAAAGTCAATGCAGCCATCTACCAGGAGAGTTTGGAGCACTTTATGCTTCCATCTGCTGACAAGCTTTATGGAGATGATGATTTCCTTTTCCAGCAGGACTTAAGCACCTGCCCACAGTGCCAAAACCACTTCTAAGTGATTTACTGACCATGATATAACTGTGCTTAATTGGCCAGCCAACATTCCTGACCTGAACCCCATATGGCATCTATGGGATATTTTCAAGAGAAAGATGAGAAACAGTTGATCCAACAATCCAGATGAGCTGAAGGTTCAATAGTTCCTCAGCAGTGCCACAGGCTGATCTTTTGAAATGTTTTACTTTACATGTAATGAATCTAAAATATACAGGTGCATCTCAATAAATTAGAATGTCATGGAAAAGTTAATTTATTTCAGTAATTCAACTCAAATTGTGAAACTCGTGTATTAAATAAATTCAATGCACACAGACTGAAGTAGTTTAAATCTTTGGTTCTTTTAATTGTGATGATTTTGGCTCACATTTAACAAAAACCCACCAATTCACTATCTCAACAAATTAGAATATGGTGACATGCCAATCAGCTAATCAACTCAAAACACCTGCAAAGGTTTCCTGAGCCTTCAAAATGGTCTCTCAGTTTGGTTCACTAGGCTACACAATCATGGGGAAGACTGCTGATCTGACAGTTGTCCAGGATGCACCTGGTCTGCAGTGAGGTTTAGGTAGGTGACGTGTGTCAAACTGATGTCCACATGAATGGCTGGACACAGGGTTCACCAGCAGAACATTACCCAGAGCATCAAATTTACTCATGTTCCCCCAGTGTAACCTGGTGCCATTATTTCCCAGAGTAAACATGATGTAAAAGAAAACAGGACTCATCAGACCAGACAACCTTCTTCTGCAGCTCCAAGGTCCACTTTTCTAGGGGCTGTGGACAGGGGTGATCATGTGCACTCTGACCAGTCCACATCAACATAAGCACATCATTAAAACTGTCACCACATAGACCTTGATGAGCCCCTCCAATCCTGCTCCTGGAGGGCCTGCGGAGTTTAGCTCCAAAATGCTTGCCTGGAAGCTTCTAGTGAGACTGAAGACCTTGATTACTTTGGTTCAGGTGTGTTTAATTAGAGTTGGAGCCAGAGCATGTGAGTGGAGTGGAGCGGGAGCGTAGCGGTCATATTTCCTTCAGAGCGTAGAGCGCCTTTCTGAAGATTCCGCTCCGCTCGCTCAACCCAAAATGGCCTTTGGTAAATTGCTAGTTCGAGAATCTGTGGAATAGGCTAAGCAATAGTTTGTCAATAATGTTTCTAAAATAAGGTACATTCTAAAATCCTGTAAAAATTGACAGACATTTTAATAGGCTGTATTTCCCCGCAGTTTTGTTCTATTTTAATTTTAGAAAGTGTTTATTTTATTAACGCCACTAAATAATTCTTTGTTAAGTGCATTTCATCTTGTTTGTGGGCCTGATAAGCAAGTTGTATTTTGTGAATTCTGCATTTCATCTTGTGTGCGTGTTTTGAATGTTCTGTTGTACAATAACTGAAGCTGTGCTTTCATGGAAATAAAGTAGGACTAATGAAAATCAAATATACTTTTTCAGTTACTGAATTTTTTAGGAGGTTTTGTCAAGTGGCTTCAAAATCAAGACACATTTTTTAAATTAATTTTCCGTGAGTGGAACATTAGCGGAGCGTTTGCTTTGGTCGTGAGCGACTAAGCGGAGTGCACACCCCCAGAGCGGAATATTGAGCTGAGCGTCACGCCGCTCCGCTTCGCTCACATGCTCTGGTTGGAACCAAACTCTGAAGGACAGTGTCCCTCCAGGAACAGGTTTGGAGAGCCCTGTCCTACACGCTCTAACCAATTTATGGTTTTTCCCTCCTCAGATCACTGTACATAGGTTCTCACAAATTCTGACCAGTACACCCGTATAGGTCGTTTGTCAAAATCCCTGAAATACGACTCATCTGAGTGTATACTACATCTGCGCCCCTATTGGCAACAGGACACTTTCATATTAATTCTTTGTACTCTTTTATCTGCGTCATAATTCAGATTTCGTGTAGCTCAGTTGGTAGAGCATTGCGTTATACGACGATATGCAATCATGTGATATTGCGGTCATGGGTTTGATCCAGAGAACGTATATGCACTATAAATCATGATTTTGTACCATTTCTGTGAGAGTAGGTTTAGGGATGGGGTTAGGTGTGATCATTCGTAAGAACTGATTGGACCGATCGGGTTAGACCGTGTAAAAAGTCCACACATTGCTTTTAAATGAACATGCATTTAGATTGGTAATTACAGTCACACTTCATTTCATGACGACAGATGCAACATGACACTATCATTATTTGTATGCTCGCTAAAGGGCGCTTAACTTTAAAACGTAAATATAGGTCTTAATAAGGTGCTTGCACAAACAACCTACATGGTCATTTTTTGGAGGAGGACTGTCTCGACCAGGAACACCCCACAAGCCCACTGTTTCAGATACACTGTGATGGCTGTCTGGCCATTACAATTCAGCCCTCGTCTAAAGCCCGGAAAACACCAAGCCGACGGTCGGCCGTCGGGTAGTTTTTGTTCGTCGGCTGACTAAGTTTTCTCAGTGTGTTCCGCACCGTCAGGTGAAGTTGGTCCTCGTCGGCTTTTTTTCGGCCGATTCGACATGTTGAATCGGCGTTGGAGCTGGTCGGTCAGTCGGGCCATCTAATCATTCTGATTGGCTGTTCATCTGGCGAACCAGTGCACAAGCAAGGCTGCCGACATGAGCCGACCCCGCAGTCTGTCACTCAGATCTTTATTCCCTGTCCACTTCTCTTGCACTAACACATTGACGACATGACTGTTCATTTACCATATAAATTGTCCAAACATTCACAAGTGAGCTTGTTAGGAGACAATTTACAATATTCACTTTACTTATGAGTGGTCGTAATGTTTTTGCTTGTCATTGCAAATAGTGCTGTCAACACTCCAATAATTGAAAGAGAGAAAACACTTCCCATATCGTTTGTTGATGATTTCAAAGACCAAACTATGACATTATTTCAGCATAAATTCATCTCTAGTGGCTCATTAAATCAGATACATGTCAACAAGGACAAGTTTTGACATGAGCCTATTCGCAAAAACAAAACTACATGAGATAAAAGAGAATAAGATCCAGACAATATTAAATACAGCTTCACTTACAGCCAGGATAAACAAAGTGTGTTTCGTCTGGTTAATTGTTGACTGAATCAATATGATCATTTTGTTTACCTTTGTATGATAGATAAACTCTGGTTAAATCTGGGTCCAGCAAATGTCAATAACTTTCTTAAGACTTCAAGCTACAGTCTGATTGGTGCATTCCTTACAATGTCCGAGATTTAAGTTTTGCACAGTTTTATTGACTTGAAATAGTTGTTTTACAATGAGCGTTTCTTGGTTTTGTTGGTTTTAATTATAGAAAGCCAGTTCTGTCTTAATAACTGGATGCTTAAATAAAGGCATTTCTTTAAAACAGTTTTGAATAAGATCAAAGAGCGTAACAGTTATGGAGAGTTTGGTTAACACTGACCAATGAAATATTACAGCGACAATCACATTCAGTGCTTAAAACAAGACCAGAAACCACTATGGGGTGTTTTACAGAAGATTCAGGTCCTCATGTAAAGAGAACAGATGCATCTGCGTTGTGCTCCTGTGTTTTCAGAGGGATTTTTGATTAACTTTTACTTGTTCATCTCTAATTAAACAAACTTTTGTTTTCCTTTGTAAGCTTCTTAACAAGTGAAGGTGGCTCTTGCAGTCAGACTTGTTTCTGCCGCCGGATGTCAGCGATACTGTGTCTGTAACGCTGAAGGTTTGTGGGCTCAATCATGAGAAATATGAGCGTTAGTGAGTCATGCGACAGTCAGACCCCCAAAGCCTCTTATCTGCCGTCTGGGGAAGAAAGGAGGATCGGGTTTGTCTTTAGAGTCTGGATTAGCAAAAGACAGGAATGAAAGAAAGAAATTACAAAGAGTGACAGCAAACAGGTGAAATTTCTGACACATTCTGAGCACACAGGGCAAGATTTAAGACACGACAGGAGACGGTGGCACAGATTTCACCGCTGTACATCATTAAGGCCATGTGTTAAGTGTGATGTATGATACGTGTGTGTGTGTGTGTGTGTGTGTGTGTGCGGTCACATGAGGGACGTGTCGTCTAACGCGCTCATCTGCAGTCCCCGCGTCTCTGTTCAAGATGTTCAAAGAAGCGCGAGTGATTCTCACAGGATCAGACGAGTCTCTAGACACTCGCCTGAAGAAATCCCAGAGATTACGCGAGAAACTCAATCTACATCCCAATCACAAAAAGATGAAGACAAACAGAGATACACTCAGTTTCCTATCATAGAACTGATGACATCACCGCAGTTTACATGCAAACACAAGTTAAAATGCAAATCTAATGAGATCATATGCAAACAGAGTTCATGTGATTGTTGTAAGGTGTAGTCTGCTGTTGATAACTCTGGGTTTGTATCTTGTGTCTTCCTCTAATTAGTCCTCATTGTTCTCACCTGTGTCTCGTTAACCTCATTGACCGCTGTGTATTTATAGTCCTTGTTCTTTGTCTGGTGTTGTTCTTTTCAATTCTGTGTAATTCTGTAAATCTTTGTTCTTCTTTTATTACTGATTGTTTACTTGCCTTCAGTAATAGTTTGAGATGGTTTTACACTCTTAAAAATAATGGTGCTTCACGATGCCATAGAAGAACTTTTCTTATGTTTAAATCACATGTCAAACTCAAGGCCCGCAGGCCAATTCCGGCCTGCCACATCATTTTATGTGAGCATATGATTGTCTTAAAATAAAAATCGATGCTGCTTTATCGTAAATTATGAACGTGCGTATCAATACCACAAGTTTCTCTTTCTATTAGGCTTTCTATTTATATGCAGAAATGGACTTTGGTGTGCATATGATATGCAATGGTTAGGATTAGGGGTGTGGGGTTTTTCTGTTGATGACGACTGCGTGGACGGCTCAAAGTGCGGACCTCATCAAGTGCTCGAGCACCACCGATGGAAATGGAAAAACACGATATTGTCCATTCATTTAACAAATTAAAAAAAAAAAAAACGATTGCAGCTTTCAGACACGACTTTCTTCTCGTTTTAATAGTTCGTTTGAGGCGGTTTCTATGGAGCTATTTTAATGACAAATGTCCAGAGCGCATTATAGCCTATGCGAGAGCGCATCAAATGCGCAAGCGCAAATCTCTCTGCTCGCAGGTGGATTCCCATTCATTCACTCTCACAGAAAACGGACGCGCTCTCTAGTATCAGTCAGACATTACATGTGTGCGCTCAAATGTTATCTTCTCTCCTGAGTTTCATGAATGCAACCTGGAGTGTGGGCATCCATCGGCAGAAACATACATTGGTTCATTTGCCAACTAATGTAAATCAGTATTTACAAAGCATAACAGTAGTAGTCTAAATGTATCTGTTTCGCACGTGTCCCACATTGTCCCACAAAATCACATCTACCGTCCTGCAACAGATCTATAGGGTGGTCACCCTTTTGCAGAGTAATAACATAATAATTACTAATTTGAATCAGTAAATTTTAACGAAAATATTATGAAAATAAGAAGCAGTTTTTTTTTGCGATCAGATCAACCGGGAAACTCCTGGAAAGTCTAAGTAAGCCAATGCGTTCAAACAGTAAGTTCAAAACAGCGCTAATGCAGAGAAAACACAGCCGATGTCATCAGAGATGGGGGAGATAATATTACTCACATACAGATGTCAGTTAAAAATAAATAAATAAATAAAAATCAGCAAGCTATTTGGCTTAAAAGCATGAGTGTTTTATATTGGATGCTGGCTGAAAGTGTTTTAGATTACGCAGTAGTCAGTGGTTTAGTAAATCTGGATCAGTCAGGTCAAGGGAGCTTATTTAGTGGTCTTTTGGCGTCCACCTGTGTTCCTGTTTGGTATCGCAGACTGACTTTTTTTTTTTTTTTTTTTTTTTAAATAAAAGTGCTGTAAATTACTAAATGTAATGTTCAATGTAATGTTCATTTTCTTTGAAGCTGCTTCGTAACAGTGTATCATGAAAAGTGCTATACAAATATAACTACAAACAATTATTAATGAATATATTGATTTGTTTTGGCACTATGTACATTCATTGCAAATTATAAAAATTAAAAAGTAATTTTTTTTAGTACTTTGTATTTATTTGTTTTTGGGTTGGGGAGTGGGGTTGAGTACCGTCACTTCTTTTACTACAAGCATTGATTGCGTATCATATGCACACCAAAGTCAATTTCTGCGTATAAATCACACGCCAAATAGAAACAGAAAATTGAGCTATTGATATGCATTTTCATGAGACCGGGCTCATTTGTTTTTTTAAATGCCATGTCTTTCTCACGTTCTTAGCAGCTCACAATTATGTGTTGTACCATTAATGTAACAAAAAAAGTTTTTAACAAAGTTAATGTAATGACCTGTGTTTGATGACACTTGTCTTTATTTACTTTAATTTATGGAGTAATTTGGATTTCTTAACCTGATAAATAAAAAGGATTTATGTTAAAATAACACAGAGCAATAACATATATTTTTACATCTATGCAAATGCATATGCAATATTTGTAACTTAAATAGAGACAGTTAATTAACAATGTGTTAAGGAGTAGTAACATTTGTACAATCTTACAGTTACAACCGGCCCTTTGATGGCAGCCATAATGTTGAAGTGACCCTCAGTGAAAATGAGTTTGACACCCCTGGTCTAAATGATTCCATAAAGAACCTTTAACATCTGAAGAACCTTTCTGTTTCACAAAAGGTTCTTTGTGGTGAAAGAAGGTTCTTCAGATTATAAAAAGGTAAGAAAGAGATGGTTCTTTAAAAAACCTTTGACCGAACAGTTCTTTGTGGAACCAAAAATGTTTCTTCTATTGCATTGCTGTGAATGTTTTCAATAGTTTAGAGATTCACAAAGTACTGTTTTTTTGCCTAAAAACTTGAGCACAATTGGAAGTTACTGGAAGTTATTTAACATTGCTAGCTAACATTACTAAACTAAAACAATCACATAGTATAGCATAACGCTAGTTTCTGTTATTTCAAACACTCGACTGATGTAATAGAGTGAGTTAAAGCAATAACATTGTATTAATCACAAAAATTGTTGTTTTGTCACTATGCTAAGCAAACATACTACCTAACCCTAAAGCACCTGTTGCCACCAGCGATTGTTTTATAGGATTAATTTTGAAAAGTGTAAATAGAAACCGTTTAAGTGTTTTTATGCTTTATGATGGTATTCAAATTTATTGATCATTTAAGTGTAAAGTCCAGTCTTGTCAGTTAAGTCTTTTCTTTTACTCAGACAATCTGTAATTTGTTGGTTAAAAAGCCAAGACTGAACGCATGTTTGTATCAACAGGAAGGCTTTGGAAACGCTGCAGAATAAGCCAGAATAAGGCAAGTATACATATGTGCATAGATTTGCATGATATAACATTTATTATTGTTGTTTTACCCATTCTTCACTGCACAATATACAATTGCGGTTATGTTTTAGATTGTTGTTTTAATATCACAGATTGTGTCTGTTCACTTGCAGGGTGACCTAACTCTTATAACGAGCCAATACACTTGAGATGTGGGGAAGAAGACAAACTTTATATATATATATATATATATATATATATATATATATATATGTGTGTGTGTGTGTGTGTGTGTGTGTATGTTTTTGTTTGTTTGTTTGTTTGTTCTCTATATTTTATATCTCCTGTGGTTGAAACTATGTGCAGCAAATGCAGTTCATGTTGGTAATGGAGACTGAATTGTACAGAACAGCAGATTCTTGAAGTAGCATTCAGTCATACTTTATATTTTCAGTAGACCAAACATTACCATTCTACACCACTGGACGTATGCATGTTTTGCTGATTAATATTAGTCATAACACTTTTTAATGAGGTTTTACTGAATGCACCTTTAAAACTTGTGTCTAGACTTTACTAGGTCATGTGAATGTGACTGATTCACTTCTGTTAATGTTAGGAAAATAAACTGTTTAATTGCATTTTAGTTGGGTAATTTGTGATAAAGGTATAGACAAAATGAATATAGTTTGTGGTTCTATTAATCAAAAAGAAATTAGCCATGTTTACATAAGCATAGGGAGGCATGCATACATATTTACTTCAGTAAATAGTAAGATCTACATAAATTTGATAATTTTGATAAATGCTAGGTTCCTGTCTATAAGATAATAATTAAAAAAAAAAAAAAACTTTAAATAACAACTTCAAAAGTTAAGTGCAATTAAGATATATTTTCTTAATTTCTTTATGAATGTTAAATTCAGTGGTAAGTAGATTTTTCTTGATAATAGGAAGTAAGTTGTACTTGATATTAAAGCAGTAACATTTACTTACAATGTGTTAGTGCAAATTGTTACGAGGATTTTATCAAGTAAATCTTTTTTTTTTTTTTTTTTTTTTTTTAATCAGTGTATAAGTTTGGTATCGTAACAACAACATTTCTAGCAACTACATTGCTATTTATTTTCAAATAACTATATCGTGATATCTTTATTGTGAAATAAAATGACTCATAGGGTGATATAAGTTTTTGGTCAGATCACCCAAAAAACAGGGATCAACTGCAAAAACTCACCTGTGTACACAATGCAATCGCTGTCATGTTTTATCTGTGTGTGAATATGCACTTTGAGTTTACAGCATTCTTCAGTTTGACACAGACACTTTTATATATGCACACAGCCAAATGCACAGCATTTCATTTCACAGAATGCATGAACACTGGTGCTCAAAACATACACACTAGAAAGTAATCTTTGTCCATTGTTTGTGCTGTTTCTCTCCAAGAGTTAGTCAGAATCTCACCAGAAATACTGGCTACTTTTGGCCTGCTGTTCACGCTCATATACTAGTGCATGCACAAAAACTGAAGTAAAACAAGTAAATGTTTATGACAACAGTGTTTTTTGCCGTGTGTTTATGGAACGGCCTGGTCCTGAACATCAGCCAATGAGAGACTGAAGCAGCTGAACGAAGCAGCATCTCCTTTATAACACGTCTTCATTCCACAGCTGATGAAATCTGCTCTGTTTGCTCTCATCTTTCTGTCGGCCTCATTTTCCTCCTCTCTTGCGTTCAGTTTATAAATAAGGTCTTGGTTTGCTGGTCCTGGAGGGAATCTAATGAGTGTTCAAGTGTAATCCGGTGAGCAGCAGTAAATCTGAGCTGTTTACCGCGCGCTCAGGGTAAATTACTGCTATGTAAATCTGCTCAAGTGCTGCACGACTGGAGAAGCTGCGACTGAAGCGGCTGCGGGAAACGCTAAGTGGACAGAAAGCCAATACTCTCGAGCAGAGAGAGAGAGCTCTGCCATCTATCACTGCCTGTGCTTAGCCAGCGACAAGCAATTTATCAGAGAAACCTAGAGACGCAGACAGACAGAGACTCTTCACCTGGAAGCAAATCCTCTATGATGTGGGGGAAATAAATAAATAAAATATCTGATTATGCCTTTAGATGGACAGTATACGACCAAATTCCTGTTTCTCTTGGAAGTTCAGTGTCATTTTTCTTTCATCACTTTGTATAATCCAGTGAGTTAAATACTAATGAACACAGGGAATACAGAGTAATCATTGTTTTTTTTTTGTTTGTTTTTTTTTTAATTCATGTTCTAGTTTCAAATTTAAAATACAATTTTTACACCATCAATAAATAAATAAACGAAAGAAACGGCTAAAAACACCTCTTGCATCTTTATTTGACCATCTAACTCTAGCACTCTCTATTTTAATTCTATTTTATCTATTTGTTTAATTTTTTATTTAAAAAAAAAAACACTTGCACTCTGTTCGTTTTCTAACTGCTTGTTTTCACTAGCTTTCTCTATTTCTTTTTTTTATTCTCTGTATTTGTTTTATTTTTATTTATTACATAAATAACACACAAAATCTTGTTTCGTGTACTGTGTTAGGCTAACTGAGACTTGTCATAGCACTCGCATATGATTGCTCTTTTGTTGATTTTGATTGCTTCTATTGTCCTCATTTGTAAGTCACTTTGGATAAAAGCATCTGCTAAATGACTAAATATAAATGTAAATAAATAAATAAAAAATACAATTTTGTATGTTAATATTAACAATGTATTAAATTATACACATATACATATAAAACCAAGTGTTTTTTAAGGATTTTTGGATTTATTAAAAATAAATAAATGAATAAGTTTGTAAGTAAATAAATAAATAAATAAATAAATAAATATATGAATGCAGTAGCAATTTTCATATTTGGTGTTTATTTTAATTCTGAACTGAAGTTCAGCTATTCTTTAATAATCACAGATTATTTATGGTCATTTCAGTTTGACTGGACATGATACAATGGTAAAACCTAACCGGATAAGTTGTGTACTTGATTTATTTACATCTGTTTGATTCGTGAACTGCATAACAGGCCAATCGTAGGACAAAAAACTAACAAACAGCTCTTAACTAGTTCTTCCTCATCTAGACTAGTTTATTTCTTCATTACACTCGTGTATTTCCCAGTGCAAATACATCTACAGAAGAAATACAGGACAGAGCAATATCTCATGGACTCATTTACACATTTATAGCCTTGTGTAGTTTATCATCTATACACCAGCACTGATTATATTAAAGTGAGCTCAGACACATACATGTCTGGAGTGCTGCTGAACATGACTTCAGGACTGATCTATAGATTCCTCTGAGACTCAGATCATCCTGTTATATTAGACGGACATCTGCTGGAGCACAGAGGATATGCAGCTTCGCAAATCAGAAACTCTGACCTGTATTTACTGCGATTCCTCAGAGCTCATGTTAGTTTTGTGTGAGAAACAGACTGAAATTTAAGTTATTCACTGAAAACTTCTCATTTACACTCCTGCATATTTAAATAAGGTGAGTTTCTTAAGCATCACGATGGATTTGTTAATGTAAAAAAGTTGTAGAAATATGAAAAACAGAATACTTACATATTTACAAAAACTATGAATTTAACAGAAATTGTTCACCTCTTAAATTTGATTACATGTAAACATTGTTAAAATAGTTTTTGTGAACAGTTTTCAGGTTTAAACCAATTATTCAAATGTTTATAAGGCAAATGTTGTCTGTCGAGTGTGTGAGGAAAGAAGTGTTCGATCAGTCCTAACAGTTCCAGCAGATCAATGAAGGCCATTTTCAGACTGTTTAATACATAAACCCCCGGATTTACAGACAAGGCTTAAGCCTAGTCCTAGACTAAAATGTAAGTCTGAGCTGTTTCAAATGAAAGAAACTTGCACTGACTGATCTTAAAATATATCAGTGCCTTTGTTCTGTCTCAAGATGCACACCAGTAATGTTTTTTCTAAGGCACATTTATAAATATTACTTAAATGTCCTAACTATGGCCTAATCCTTGCTTAGGCTGAGCCCTGTCTGTGAAACCGGGCCATAGTGTTTCATGTCAAGTCTATATCGCTTTATACAGACTGTTTCAAAGCAGATTCTCATTAATAAACAGGAAAATAATAGTATTAACGCTGTAAAATTCATCATTCAGCAGTAAAGCAGCTCTACAGAACACAATAGAGTCATTATTCAAATCAGTGTCAGTGTTGCAAATCAAATTTTGTTCTCAGTACATGAAAGTGAATTTAGAGTCTGAATCAACATGTAATGATGTGTTTCTGATGTTCTTGATCACTGAACTCCAGCCTGTGAAGATCAAACCATCTCTGTCGGTCAGACCCATGTCTGGACGCATTTAATCTGCATAAATAAAGTCATGATTACACCAGTAGATGCTGTGAATTCTGGGAGTCTCACAGTTGGAGTTAATCAGCTGAAGTCTGTTTGACCAAAGCCAGACATAAGAAAGAATCGCAAATGATATTTAACACCTCAGCTCTTTCTCCTGCACAGAATTAAGATTAAACTGAGAGAAATCATGCTGTGTCTCCTGCTTAGATGTTCCTCCTCAGTGTGATCTTACAGCTCTGTTCACTTACTGACTCCTCTGTATCTGTGTTTGTTTCTCCTAATGAATTACAGTCAGAGTGATGAAAGAGAAACATCTGAGCAACGACTCTTTCCTCTGAGAATCACTATCATTACTGATAATGAGCACCTGAGTCATGTGACGCTCAGTGATGACATCAGCAAACAACTGCAGATCACACACACACACACACACACACAGAGCAATGAGTCTCTGCAATCCATTTCTATGATCCCAAACGAATCTCCAGAAGGATTGTGTTTAATTAATCCAGCCAGTCATACTCTGATATATATTCATCCTCCGTCTCCTCCTTCACTCAAACAGCCGTGAGCAGGATGACGTCTCTAGTCTCAGCAGACCCTGTGTGTTTACGGTCTTAATTATCAACCATTAATATTAACATATGAGCTCATGAAACTACAGAGAAAGGTTTAGTTCAGTCACAACGTCATGAGAGTGATAAACTGATGAAGATGCTGGAGCGACGCGTTCTTATGAGACGTTAAACATGTTTACATGAGGTGAACCAGACCTTCATCCACCAGAAGCCAAATAATATTATTATAACATTATTATAACATTACAGCCCAAATAACATTATTCACTCAATAATTCATGTAAATTTTGTAACAAAACTCATCAAGAGATGAGCAACAGCGTTGGTTCTTCAGCACGAAAGGAATATTGTGAGTTAAAGTTGCACTATGTAACGTATTTATTTATTTGTTTGATCAAAAGTAACAAAATGTTATTAATGGGAGAGTTTAAAAAAGTCCATCTTCCAAATCATATCTTGATATATTTTCAGCTGTCAGAAGTAGAACAGATTTTGCAGGAAATTGCATTCATACACATGTTATAGCCTTTGTTATTCTCCGTGTTGGGAAAGTTACTTTTAAAAGTAATGTGTTTCAATATTGTGTGATTCCCTAAAAAAAATAACTAATTGCGTTACTTGGTTACTTTTCTGGAAAGCAACATGTTACGTTACTTTTGTGTTACTTTTTTTCTCATCTGGCCTGGGCTTGCATGTTTGTTTTTAATATATATATATATATATATATATATATATATATATATAAAAATAAATAAATAAAAAAGTTCTGCCAGTTTTTGATAAATGTAAAAGCCTAATTCACACCAAAAGTGAAATGAATCAGTCTCAGGCCAAAGGATATGTACATTCAAAAATCTCAAACAATCCTATCAGCTGTGTTTTCATTTTGAATTGCATGAATAAAAAGATGGAGAAGAGAGTTCGACACTCTTCAGCACTTAAAAAAAAAAAAAAAATGAAATGTTAGTTTATCTAAAGTCATTTTTACTTGTTAGTATGGTTGAATTTGATCATTGAAGGTCAGCAGCGAAGACACTGGTTAATAAAATGGGATTAAACACATAAAGGATATTTGTGTTATTTAACATATTGGATTATTGCAGGTTTGCATTTCACTGTTTTTATTGATTTTGAGGAACCTGTTTTTGTGCAGGTGAGATGAGTAAATGCATGCAATGCATATTTAGTCTATAACTACAGTAAGATCATGTTCACACACAACACTCTGCACTCACTCCTGATTTCTCTCAACATGGCAACACAAGAGCTGTCAGTCAATACATGAGAAACAAAGGAACTGGTGTTACTTATTTGAAAAAAGTAACTCAGATATTTTCTTGTAATTTAAAAAGTAATGCATTACTTTACTTGTTACTTAAGAAAAGTAATATGATTATGTAACTCATGTTACTTGCAATGCATTACCCCCAAAACAAATTAAAGTTTGTTTTCATAATGGATAAAAAAAATCCAATGTGGATCATTCAAAACAGCAAACCTCTGGAGAAAGACAGAGTGTAAAACCAATTTATTTCTTTTGTCGAAGTACAACAAAACAATGCTCTTCCACAAGACACATGCGGTTTCATTTACTAACCACCGGAGGGACTAAAGTTACAGTGCAGCTCTTTTGCTTTGTTTGTCCAGTTACAACAGAAATATGAAGCTGTGGAAATCCTTTTTTGAGGTGAAATTTTTACAATCCAATAAAATGAAATTTATCAATACATCATGTTTTTTACTTTATATCTCACAACTGCATTTTTCCTCCTTTTTCTCATATTTTTAATATTATTTCTCATTAGCACATTACATCTGACGACAGTGAGAGCAGAGACTGATCCTTCACCGAACCACAAACCCTTGAGTTTCTGTAGAGTTCATAGAGCTTTGAGTTGAACTGAGAACCAGATTAACTCAGCAGTCACATCTACTCACATGATGAGTGTGTGTGTGTGTGTGTGTGTGTGTGTGTGTGTGAGCATGCGTGTGTGAGCGTGTTTGTGTGTGTGTGAGCATGTGTGTGTGTGTGTGTGTGTGTGTGTGTGAGCGTGTGTGTGTGAGCGTGTGTGTGTGTGTGTGTGATATTTGACTGAAGGCAGAATTAACTGAGATTCAACCATCACATGATACACTGAATGAAAGAGAGATCTCTCACCTCAAACCTTAAAAAAATAACCTTACAAACCCGTATGAGCTTCTTTCCACTTTCAAACACAGAAAGAATATTTCTGAATAATATAAAAGTCAAAAAAGTCTCATGAAGTGAACCTTAAATGTCTTATGGCTTATATTCGATGTGGAAATGCAGAAAGGTTTGTAAGACTGAATGTTTAAGACTACAAAAGGAAAATATTAATAGTTTTAAACAATAGAAGCCTGTGGAAACACAAACTTGTGTGTGTGTGTGTGTGTGTGTGTGTGTGTGTGTGGATTATCTTCCTCACATGACTTTTAAACGTGGAAACACTTCAGTGCTCAAATGCCAAGAATGAATCATGAGCAAGATTTCATAACATTATACGAACACTCATTAAAATTCAACAACTAACTAGTTTTACTCATTTACAAAATATAGTAGTACTCAAAGTGAGCAGGTCAGTATCACTAACAGCACATCCAGCTCTCTCAGGAAACCTTCAGACTCTCAGAGCGAATGAAACGCCACCGAACCTGCTGTGAGTCTAACGGTATTATAATAGCATCAGCTCTCTGATTGGTCCACTGATGATTGTGTGACCTCTGAGCGCTCTGATTTGTCCTCTGAAATCCTCAGTTGACCAAACACACCAGTCAAGTCAGTTTTATTTCTACAGCGCATTATACAGCAGTGTTCGAACTATACCGTGGACTTTGGGGGAGCCCACTTGTTTTTTTTTTTTGGTTTTTTTTTATAATAACGGGGGTACTTATTATACCTTATTATTATTAATAAGGTATAATAAGTACCCTATTATACTTTATCAACACGAACTGATAGGTGAAACACCAAACAGCCACCCACAAATAGTCTATAAACAAAGCATCAGGCTGTCTTTGAGTTCACATGAACAACGGTTAAAGTTACTCGTAAGGCTACAGAAGAATACCATAATTCCTCTGTTCAATTAGGCCTAAGACATCGAGAGTCACGCAGACCTATAACAACCCAGCCACAACACATAATTACGAATAACATGCCTTACCTTAACACAGAATCGACCACAGAGGCCTGAATGGATTTCAAGGACTCCGCGCAAAGATCAATGGCCTCCAACGTTTATACTTTTTCTACGAATCTTTTGAGTTAGCGTACTAAAGATGAGTGGAATTTGCACCGCAGCGCCCCACACCTTGATGCTCATGACAAGAATAGCATGTATAGTTATCTTTATTGAAGCGAATTAGGTTTAAATCGCCGTCATGCATGAATGAATATTTTTGCAATTTTACACATGATGATCACATTAGACAAAACTGAAATTGCACGTCAAAATAACACATTGTCAATATTTTTTGAGACCCCCCAAAATTTCACAAATCACGTTTTCAGGGGAGCCCATGTCTTATTAAGGGGAGCCAAGCTCCCCCTAGCTCCCCCGTAGTTCGCACCCTGTTATACAGTACAGATTGTTTAAAATCTCAATAGCAGGTGAACGGAGAAACAGGTGGAACTGTTAAATCACGAGTGAACTGCTGCTTTGTGGCAGACAGATCAGGCCATCGACTTCTGATGGTGCCTAAATGCAAATAACAGAGTATAGAAGTCTAACAGCTCAGTTTCCACTCATGTGAGAGCTTTTAGAAGATAAACTTCCAGTTTTCAGAAGAGAAAAAGTCCCAACACTTTATGACTAATGTGTCTACGTGTTAGATTAAGCTCTGACTGAGAGTATACATGTATAAAGAGTATTACATGTCTCAGTACATTCCACTTAAGTGTAGATACAGTGGGTATGGAAAGTATTCAGACCCCCTTAAATTTTTCATTCTTTGTTATATTGCAGCCATATGCTAAAATCATTTAAGTTCATTTTTTTTTTCCTCATTAATGTACACACAGCACCGCATATTGACAGAAAAACACAGAATTGTTGACATTTTTGCAGATTTATTAAAAAAGAAAACTGAAATATCACATGGTCCTAAGTATTCAGACCCTTTGCTGTGACACTCATATATTTAACTCAGGTGCTGTCCATTTCTTCTGATCATCCTTGAGATGGTTCTACACCTTCATTTGAGTCCAGCTGTGTTTGATTATACTGATTGGACTTGATTAGGAAAGCCACACACCTGTCTATATAAGACCTTACAGCTCACAGTGCATGTCAGAGCAAATGACAATCATGAGGTCAAAGGAACTGCCTGAAGAGCTCAGAGACAGAATTGTGGCAAGGCACAGATCTGGCCAAGGTTACAAAAAAAATTCTGCTGCACTTAAGGTTCCTAAGAGCACAGTGGCCTCCATAATCCTTAAATGGAAGACGTTTGGGACTACCAGAACCCTTCCTAGAGCTGGCCGTCCGGCCAAACTGAGCTATCGGGGGAGAAGAGCCTTGGTGAGAGAGGTAAAGAACCCAAAGATCACTGTGGCTGAGCTCCAGAGATGCAGTCGGGAGATGGGAGAAAGTTGTAGAAAGTCAACCATCACTGCAGCCCTCCACCAGTCGGGGCTTTATGGCAGAGTGGCCCGACGGAAGCCTCTCCTCAGTGCAAGACACATGAAAGCCCGCATGGAGTTTGCTAAAAAACACCTGAAGGACTCCAAGATGGTGAGAAATAAGATTCTCTGGTCTGATGAGACCAAGATAGAACTTTTTGGCCTTAATTCTAAGCGGTATGTGTGGAGAAAACCAGGCACTGCTCATCACCTGTCCAATACAGTCCCAACAGTGAAGCATGGTGGTGGCAGCATCATGCTGTGGGGGTGTTTTTCAGCTGCAGGGACAGGACGACTGGTTGCAATCGAGGGAAAGATGAATGCGGCCAAGTACAGGGATATCCTGGACGAAAACCTTCTCCAGAGTGCTCAGGACCTCAGACTGGGCCGAAGGTTTACCTTCCAACAAGACAATGACCCTAAGCACACAGCTAAAATAACGAAGGAGTGGCTTCACAACAACTCCGTGACTGTTCTTGAATGGCCCAGCCAGAGCCCTGACTTAAACCCAATTGAGCATCTCTGGAGAGACCTAAAAATGGCTGTCCACCAACGTTTACCATCCAACCTGACAGAACTGGAGAGGATCTGCAAGGAGGAATGGCAGAGGATCCCCAAATCCAGGTGTGAAAAACTTGTTGGCTGTGACTCATGGCTGTATTAGATCAAAAGGGTGCTTGTACTAAATACTGAGCAAAGGGTCTGAATACTTAGGACCATGTGATATTTCAGTTTTTCTTTTTTAATAAATCTGCAAAAATGCCAACAATTGTGTTTTTCTGTCAATATGGGGTGCTGTGTGTACATTAATGAGGAAAAAAAAAACTTAAATGATTTTAGCAAATGGCTGCAATATAACAAAGAGGGAAAAATTTAAGGGGGTCTGAATACTTTCCGTACACACTGTATGTGTTACTGAGCATGAGGACGGGTGTAACAAAGTAACTGACTTTTTTGAAAAAGTAACACAAATATTTTCTTGTAAATTAAAAAGTAAAGCATTACTTTACTAGTTACTTTAAAAAAAGTAATCTGATTACGTACCTCACGTTACTTGTAATGCGTTACCCCAACACCGGTCATAAGGGTCTGAATGAGTAATCTTTCCATTGATGTATGGTTTGTTATGATAGGACAATATTTGGCTGAGATACAACTATTTGAAAATCTGGAATCTGAGGGTGCAAAAAAATCTAAATATTGAGAAAATCACCTTTAAAGTTGTCCAAATGAAGTTCTTAGCAATGCATATTACTAATCAAAAATGAAGTTTTTATATATTATGTTAGGAAATTCTCAAAATATCTTCATTGAACATGATCTTAATATCCTAATGATTTTTAGCATAAAATAAAAATCGATAATTTTGACCCATACAATGTATTTTTGGCTATTGCTACAAATATACCTGTGCTACCTGTTTTTTTTGGTGCAGGGTCATAAATGTTGTTTCTGTTTGGGCCATAGTAAATATTTGAAGCTATAAGTTTAATTATATTTTAGTTTGTTTTTATGCAGAATTATACAGTAGTCAACATTTGAAGTGGATCAAAACCTTTCCTCAAAGTTGTCCTAAAACAAAAAACAATACCTGGTCTTGTCTTAGGACAACTTTGATGAACTTTTTTGATCCACTTCAAATGTTGACTATATTTTAAAAGATATTCCTGACTGGGGAAAATAAATAAATAATAATAATAATAATAATAATTAACCAGACTGTTCCAATACTTTTGGAGGGCCTGATTTTGACGCTGGGGAAATAAATGAAGCAGATTTACCTGTGAATGCATTTTGTACATACAAAATAGGTTGGTCTAAATCCTGGTGATCACTTATATCAATGTGATATATATCATCATATCGTCCAGCCCTAAAACTTATATAGTGTTTATCAGTGTTTATTTAAAAACATAGAGTTTTGCAGAATATAAGATGGTAAATATTTAACTGATGAGTTGCCAATACGATATATAACAATACAATAATTACTGCAAAATTCAACATATTAACATGAAATGATAACTGCAAATCTGTGTTTCGCTGCCTGAAGTCCATTTGTTTCTGTGAATTGCAGCAATTCATTTGCTTTGTTTTTGTGTAGTTTTCGGCAGTCTGTAAAAATATGCCAGATTTCTTGTCAAATCTATTTGTACAGTCAATTGCAAAGCTCTTTTTTGTTTTAGATGTGTGTTTTTGTGTGTTCTGTTGCAGCATTCACACTGAAAACCAATGCTGCCTCTCGAAGCCGCACTCACTCCAGCTGACGCTGACGTCACGTGCATATCCTCTATACGTCACTTTTCGTGACGTTGGTTCAACTTCAACTTTTTGAACCAGAAGAACGAAATCGCTCCAAAAAATGAAAAAAAAAAAATAACCTCTTTTCCCATAATGACAGACATAATGAGTGCTATTGTTGTTTTTACTGATGTGCAACCTTTTCATATATGTTAATATCTCAAAAAATATATATGTTTTAGGGTTTCATGACATTTTAAGAAGATGGCATACCTCATTATCAGAGTTTCTCACAGTGCGATGAATCTATGGGCTATTAAGAAGATGAGCACCATTGCAGCTCGTATTCCTACTTCATAATCTGTTTCTAATATTCTAATATATATAGATATGATGTATGTGTGTGCGTGTGTGTGTGTGCTCTGGCTCTGATTTTTTTTTTTTTTTTTTTTGAGGTTTTGTTGAAATCTCAGCCTTGTTTCAACATTAATTGCAGGTGTAAAACAATAACATTGTGAAATATTATTACAATTTAAAATAGCTGTTTTTATTTTATTTATTTATTTATTTATTTATGTATTTATTTGTTTATTTATTTATTTTTATTTATTTATTTGTTTATTTATTTGTTTTTATTTATTTTTTTATTTTTTTATTTTTTTGTGGAAGCTGTGATACATTTTATTTTTCAGAATATTAGAATGATTTCTGAAGGATCATGTGACACTGAAGACTGGAGTAATGATGCTGAAAATTCAGCTTTGATCACAGAAATAAATTACAGTTTAACAGATATTCACATAGAAAACAGCTGTTTGAAATTCTAATAATATTTCACATTATTACTGTTTTTACTGTATTTTTGATCAAATAAATGCAGCCCTGGTGAGCAGAAGAGACATAAAACTACATGTTAATAATGTCTATAGGATGTTTCCTATCAGATGTCAAATAGATGTCTATTAGATGTCTTTGTGATGTTTATGATTTAGAATGCATGTAAAACTGAAATCTTACAGATGTCTGTCAGATGTTTGTACACAGCAGATGCTTTCCAGATCAAGTGATCTTTAACAGACCTCTTGCAGACGTATGTGTGCTATCTGTTTTTTTTTTTTTTTTTTTTTTTTTTTTTTTTTTTACATTCTTTCAACGTTGTCTTTAAATTGTTTATGTTGAAATAATCCTTTCTGATTGGTTCCAAATATGATTCAAAAATTTCAATATTTTAATGCTTTCAGTGATTGTTTGACAAAGAGGGCATCAGTCCATGACTGGAGATCAATATTCAAATACACAGGAATTGTTACTCACATTTGTGCTGGATGATTCATGATTTTCACACTTTATAAACATTATATGTGATTCTAATCAGAGTAATGGAAAGGAAGACACAAATTCCACCCTTTTTTATGCAGAAAATGTTATTAAGTGTGTAATGAGCCTCGATTAACATCTCACACAAAGACACATCTGTCTCCAGAACCAAAGCTTTCACAATATGTTTGAGTGTCTCAGCGCAGTTAAGTTTGTTCAGATTTCAAATTCTGTTTGTTTCTAAGGAAGTAGTTTGTGCAAAAATGAAGATTTGCTGAAAATGTGCTCACTTTCAGGCAATGAGTTTGTTTCTTCATCAGATTTGTAGAAATGTGTCACTGCATCAGTGTCTCAGCAATGGATGCTCTGCAGTGAATGGGTGCCGTCAGAATGAGAGTCCAAACAGCTGATAAAAACATCAAAATAATCCACAAGTAATCCACATCACTCCAGTCCATCAGTTAACATCTGGAGAAGACAAAAGCTGAAACAAATCCACCATTAAGATGTTTTTAACTAAAATCCATAATCCATAATAACGCTTCCTCCAGTGAAAAAGTGTTCTGGTCTGAATCAGGAGAGAAATCTGCACAGATCAAGCAGTGTTTACAAGACAAAACAGCTCTAAACAAATATGTGGCTGGATTTTGATGTGAGAGACAACAGGAGATGCACTTTTACACTGGAGGAAGCGTTATTAAGGATTATGGACTCGTATTTTAGTTAAAAACATTTCTTAATGATGGACTTGTTTCAGCTTTTGTCTTCTCCAGATGTTAACTGATGGACTGGAGTGGTGTGGATTATTTGTGGATTACTGTGATGTTTTTATCAGCTGTTTGGACTCTCATTCTGACGGCACCCATTCAGATCCATTGGTGAGAGTGATGCGATGACACATTTCTCCAAATCTGATGAAGAAACAAACTCATCCTAATCTCAGATGGACAGAGGATGAGCACATCTTCTGCAAATTAAATTTTTGATTGAACTATTCCTTTAAGGTTTAGCAGTGGTTTTACACACTTTCTATCTTTGATTGCCTTCATTATCAAAGATACAAATCAAATGTATTTTTCTCAGGCTGACTGAGATGCTTCTGCATGAAAGTCACTCTGTTTCTCAGTATTTTTCTGCTGTAAGTCTCTAGTTAGTGGTGTGACGTGTCTCTCTCAGGACATGATAGGAGATGCCATCTTTGCTCTGCCGTTCTGGAGTTTCACCATCGGTGGCAGCGAGTGTGATGTCTGCACAGATGATCTGATGGGCGCGCAGCACCTTCGACAGCAGCTCCATCAGCTCCAACTCCATCTTCTCGCAATGGAGGGTCGTCTGTGAGAGCGTGGAGGAGTACGACACTCTGGGAACCATTTGCAACAGTAATATTAGAGCTGTTACTGTAGGATTCTTGTTTTACAGTAAAACATCTAAACATCCTTAAGGCGAGACACAACAGGCGAAACCAGTGTGTTTCCATGCACTGCTCAGTTTTGAGGTCTATCTTGCTCCGTAACATAGGTCTTCTTTCAGACTAGTGTAAATAATCTAATAGTTAAATTTGCACTGTATTCACCTGCAGTCTTGCCTTCGCTTCAAGATTCAAGAAAGATTACAAATGCAAATAGTTTTTGTCATTACAATAACATGCACTGATGAACCTGCACAATAAGTCCAGAAACATACATTGTATTACATATATAACCTGTTGCAACCTCAGTCTGTTTAGTGAATGTTGAAGATATATCAGTATTTGTCTGATTGTACAGTAGAGCTGCACGATTCTGGATAAACTGAGAATCAGTTTTTTTTTATTTTTTTGTCTCAAATAGAGATCATGATTCTCCCACGATTCTGAACTAAACAAAATAAGGTGTGACAAAATATTATTGCTGCAGTCTATTGTTTAATTAATTTGAATGAATTAAACATTTTAATATATGATATATTTAAAATGTTATAGATTTAATACACCCATTTTTAATATTATAATTATGAAAAAGTGGTTTGAATGAATGATTCAGTGACTCGTTTCATTACTGGATGAATCAGCGTTTTTGAACGAATCTCTTGAATGAATGATTCAGTCACCTGTCACCACCTAGTGGCGAAATTATGCAGTGACACACGTTATTTGAAGTGCCAGTTACTTTCAAAAAAATCAACTTGCTCTATTTTGATCGCTACGATAGACATCAATGTTTATATCCGAACAGAACTATATCCAATGATTTTTCAAAGGTTTAATAGACATGGGTGAATCATTGTCATTTAGAAATTAGATCATGTGGGTGTTTGAATCGAGATTGCGATCTTTTAACGATTAATCGTGCAGCTTCATCATACAGTGATCAGTCAGTTTTGTAAAGCGTGTTGGGTGTGTCTGAGGTTTGGAGAGCAGTCCCATCCGCAGAAACCCCGCGGGTAACGCGGCCCGTCCGATGGTGCAGCGGCTGCCCGAACCGCAGGACGCAGCGGCCTGTTTGGAGCTGAACCTCTTCGACACGCCACCCTTCTACTCCACATCCACAGACACCTTCAGGAACTCCATCAAGGGTGAGGCGCACTTTCAGCTGCAGTCATGCTATGGAAGGTGGCTCAAAAACACGTGAATTTTACACATAAAATACGCATATTTAACGCTTATTATACACGTACAGTGGTGACCAAAATGATTAGAACACTAGTATTTTCAGCAGCTAAAAATGGTTTTAAGTCAGTTATTTCTATCTTTTGCTGTAGTGTGTCAGTAGGAAATATCAGTTACATTTCCAAACATTCATTTAGCCATTAATTGTAATAATCCAGTGAGATTTTTTAGATCTGATCTGATCATCATCAGTCTGTCTGGAATGACATGAAGAAACAGAACAAACTGAGACAGACTAAATCCAGAAGAGAGATTAAATCTGCAGTTGTTTGGTCAGGTTACAGCGCTCCTCAGGGCGAGTATGACCTGGTAAAGCTGACTCCGCTCAGAGCTGCTCTTGAAGACTCGCAGGGGTTAGTGTTTGTGTGTCTGCAGATACGTCCGAATATCCGCTGGAAAACACACCCATCGGACACAACTGAGAGGTCAACATGGTGCCCTTCTGGCCGCCGGTGACCAAAGCAGAGATGTTCGTCACAGCGGCCGAAAACCTGGGTTACTCCTATGAGTCCGAGTGGCCAGGTCAGCGGCGTTCCTCTTCTCCTTTATTATTGTTGTTTTAAATAATAATAATAATGATGATGATAATGATAATAATAATGATGATAACAATATTATTATTATTATTAGCATTACTGTTATTATTTGAATTAATATTATTACATTATCATGTTTATTAATAACTATAATAATATTAATAATAATATAATTCATGTTGTTATTGTTATCATCATAATCATCAACATTATTATTATCACAAAAATATTTATGTCAGATAAATGCTGTTCTTCTGAACTTTCTATTCATCAAAGAAACCTGAAACAAATCTACTCAGCTGTTTTCAACATTAATAATAATAATAATAACAATAATAATGTTTCTTGAGCAGCAAATCAGTATATTAGAATGATTTCTGAAGATCATGTGACACTGAAGACTGGAGTAATGATGCTGAAAATACAGCTTTGATCACAGAAATAAATTACAGTTTAACAGATATTCACACAGAAAACTGTTATTTTAAACAGTAAAAATATTTCACAATTGTACTGTTTTGCTGTAGTTTGAATCAAATAAATGCAGGATTGGTGAACAGAAGAGTCTTCTTTAAAAACATTAAAAAAATCTTCCTGTTTAAAAACGTTTGACTGGTAGTGTAGTGAGAAACGGGTTTGACTCAGAAAAATATCTGTGGACTTTACTTAATGGTTTAATTGTGAATAATAGTGAAAAGATTGAAATAAACCAACAGCTGTTTCCTCCTTTCACCGCTGTTCATATTAAACACATTCATTCACATTAAACACAGCGACTGCTGCAAAACACGACTGGCCTGTATTCAGATGTTTTCTGTGAGAATATTTCAGACTGATTCTCATAATAAGAAGATAATAATAAGCAGTGATTCCAGCACAGCGCAGGTGTTTCACAGGTGATCATATTCATCTGCACGCTGAGGAACGGGTCTAAATGAAGAGCGTGCTGCGCATGCGCCGCCTGATGACGAGCGCGAGTCACCTGTGCGTCAGTGCGTCAGATTCAGATCAGCGGAGCAATCCCGTGATTCAGAGCGGCGGCGTGTGACGTCATGCTCCGCTAGCATCGGTTACCTGCGGCTCTGAATCATTGATGAAGATGATGGAGGATCTGCCGGACTTCAGAGACGTGGAGAACAAACTGGGCCGGAAAGTTCCGGAGAGTTTGATTCGTTCATTCGCAGGAGAACCGTTCAGAGGCTCGGAAACACCCGAGCGAACCGATGATCTACAGACGCTCCGCAACAAAATCAGCTTCCTGCGACAGCAGATGGTGAGAGCCGCGATTCAAAAGAGTCGTTTAGACCGATCCGAAAGAGTCGTTTAGACCGATCCAGTGACTCGTTGCGTTTGTTTCGCTCAGTTTGTTCTTTTTAAACTTCATACGCGCGTTTATAACTGTATAATTATGACACATAGATCTGTATAATAATGAATTGAGATTTTTAGGTCTGGCTAATGATTCACTTCACGGATTAATGGGTTTATATTCACATGAACGCGATGACCTGTCTGTTTGGGTTCTGTGTGATTATCGTTAGGTTTGGTTTGTTCTGTGATCATTATAGTTGACATTATAATATGAATGAGTCTGTCGTGTTCCTCAGGTCTGCTCTTGTTTGCTCGAGTCTCTTATCGTGTCGGGTCCTGCTGGTTTAGAGCGGGTTAACGGGTCAGTTAGTACTGGTTAACAGCTGATCCACCGACTGCTGCTCGCATCTGTTTGACTGACTCCAGATCACCAACAAACACTTCATCTGCGTTTGATTTACACCTGTTCTCTGGTCCAGCAGGTGAAAACAGTGCATCTGATCACCCAGACCTGAACACACACACACACACACAGACACACAGACACACACACAGACACACAGACACACACAGACACACACACACACACACACACACACACACACACACACACACACACAGACACAGACACACAGACACACACACAGACACACAGACACACAGACACACAGACACACACACACACACACACAGGCTTCAGCACATCACTAGTACTAGTTTGATAAAATCATCCTCGTGTCATTCTGTGTTTTTGAAGGTCTGATTCACATTAAATGTCGATACATCACATGATTTTATCAGATCATCTTATATTAGAGTTCAGCTTGTGCTGATGTGATTGGTCACAGTGTTTAGTATTGTTTATATTGAATTAGTTTTTGTTTTAATTTTAGCTTGTTTTAATTACAAAATTGTGCTTTTGTCATTTTTCCTAGTTGTATTTTTAATAATTTTATTATTGTTCAATTATTCTATATCTTTCTATTTAGCCTTTATTCTCAATTTTAGTTGTTTTAATTTCATTTATTTCAGTTAAGGTCCTTGCACCTTTTCACATGCGTTTTTTCATATTCGTCATCCAAACCTTGCACACCCCTTATGTAATTTAACCATGGTTTTATTATAGTAAATGTGTAGCAACCATGGTTTTTTTGGTGTATTGATTACCATTTGTATAACCACAGTTTTACTACAAATAATACCATGGTAAAACTATGGTTAGTGTAGCTAAACCATGGTTAATTTGTGGTTACCATGGTTTAACTACAGTAACCATGTTATTTTGGTGTTATTTGTAGTAAAACCATGATTAATTTTCGTAAGGCCTCAAAACACCTCTCAAAATGCATGGAGGCATTTTGGAGGCAGTGTGTCAACATGATTGACAAACTGAGGTCGTATTTATTTTTTAACGTGCAGAAATTTCAGATGAAAATTTCGGACTCGGTGTGCAAGGACCTTTAGGTTTTTTTTTTTTTTTTTTTTTTTAATTTAATGAAAACTATTTTGAGTAGTAACTTTAGTACTTCAGCTTATTGCATTCAGATAGTTGCAAAGGCAACATTTCTAATCTTAAAGTTTTTTCATCAATTATTTATAATTTGTTATTTCTGCTTTATTTCACCTAACAGAAGCTGATTTCAGTAGTTTTAGTTTAGATGTTTGTTGTGTGTTGGTGATTTAGTGTCGAGGTCGTTGACCTCTGCAGGCCTGACTGCACATTTAAAGAGACGGACGCCGTTTCTCTGACCATCATGAAAGACTGGAGGGGCATTTTCAGGTCAAACCAAACCCAGGAGCACATAAACACACACACACACACACACACACACACACACACACATACATACACATAAACACACACACACTCGTTCACACGCCATAAATGGACACACACTCTTTCACTCAGAGCTGCTGTTGCCTTTCAAGGCTGTAAACCTTTGAACCATTAAAACTCGCAGTGTTCATCAGACCATCAGATACTGAAAGTGTGTCAGTATTGATCGCTCTTAAAGGGACAGTTCACTCAAAATGATTATCCCACATGGACTGCATTAGTGACATGGGTTCATTCGCTGGAGCAGAGCAGAGTGTGAGCATCGTTTGGGTCTGAGACCAGAGTTAATGAATCACTGGACTGTTCCTGTAACACACAGCAGACCTTTATTTGGATAATGACAGCGTGTGTGGATACAGACAGCCGTTGCCGTGGGGAACAGTAGCAGTATTATGGTCTGTCTGATTCATGACACTGAGCTCAGGGTTCATGTTTCAGTTGATCGTGTTCACGTCTCATGCAAATCAGCCTGTTTGGATTGCCTTTATTTGCCTTGCTGAAATGTTTTGTCTGTATTATGTCAACGACTGCTGCAAATGAAACAAAGCCAGTTCGTCCAAGAAGATCTTGAGTTGAATCGCCTTAAATGATTCGGTGTGTCGTATTCGTTTGACTCTTTTGAATCTCCAGTGTTTCAGAAGTTTCATCATGTTCATCTATTCAGCTATTGTCTGGAGCAGACGAGAGATTATTACTGAGGAATGAGTCTCAGTTAATTAGACTGACGAGGAATTGTGTTTCCATTAGTGTGTGTTTACTTGTACATCAGCAGCTGCGTAATTACACCGTTGACTTTAATACTTTTAATATTACAGGAACAATCATGTTCAGCTGAATCAACAGCACTCGCGGTTATAGTTTAATTTCCTCTGTTTAAACCAAAAGAGAGCCTGCGATTGCTTTAATGTGCTTCAAGTTGGAAGTGAATGAAAATGAAGATTTGGAAACAGAAATGTGAAATTTGTTTGTATTAAGGGACTTCTTTGCATTTTTCTGTACAAAAGTGTGCATTATTTGTGCTGTAAAGTTAAACAGACCTTATAGTACTGAAACTAGGGGTGTGCAAAATATATAGTCTGCGGTAATATCATAATTGTTGTTTTAATGTGCAATTTGACATTATCAAGTATATTGCAAAAATCAAACAAAACACACCTACAGAGCATACATTGTGATGAAGTCTAGCAGGTTAGTGCACATGCGCATTTAGATTTAATACTTTTATTATTGTTCAGTTATTCTATATCTTTCTATTTAGCCTTTATTCTCAGTTTTAGTTGTTTTAATTTTATTTATTTCAGTTAAGGTCCTTGCACCTTTTCACATGCATTTTTTCGTATTCGTCATCCAAACCTTGCACACCCCTTATGTAATTTAACCATGGTTTTATTATAGTAAATGTGTAGCAACCATGGTTTTCTATTCTATTTAAAGAATAATACTTTTATTTATTTTAAGGACACATTGAATTCATCAAAAGTGACAAAAAAGGCATTTATGAAAGATTTATTTTTCAAGTAAATGCTGTTCTTTTGAACTTTCTGTTCATCTGTGAATCCTGAAAAATAAAATGTATCACGGTTTCCACAAAAATATTGGGCAGCACAACAGTTTTCAGTTTTCAATTTAGCTTTCATCACAGCAATCAATTATATTTCAACAGATATTCACATAGAAAACAGCCGTTTTAAACCGTAATAATATTTAGCAATTTTTACTGTATTTTTGATCAAACAAACGCAGCATTGGTGAGCAGAAGGGTCATAAGTTCTGTTTCTCGCCCGCAGGCTCATCTGCGTGCCACTGACGTCAAACTGATGCATCAGCTGCTGTCCATCAATGAGGGCATCGAGTCGATCCGCTGGGTGATGGAGGAGCGAGGGGGCGTGGCCAGCCGCGAGGGCAGTTTGACGGGCAGCTTGTGCAGCCTATCAGAGAGTCCGGATGTTTCTCAGCACGGGTCCTGCAGTGATGGGCTGGACGGGATCTCTCTGGGCAGTTATCTGGACACGCTCGCAGAGGACGAGCCTGAAACCCTTGCGGATGAGTTCAGCTCCAGACCCGCTGCGGATGAAGAGACGCTCACCAAACCTCTGCAGCCTCGAGTGGAGATCGACGAATACTATTGCTTCGGATAATGCTAGAATAAAGACGTCTGACGCCGATCCAAATGGAAAGCTACACTCTTACAAATCGCATTAGAAAATTCTTATTGTTAATCGGCTGTGACTGGTTTAGCCCACACTATTCCGTCTAAAGGCAGTGGTGAAGTTTTTCTCTAAGTCATTGATGTCTGACTTTCTAAACGTTTCTTAAGAGAAACGGCTTCAACAACACGACCAGTCCTTGAACCTGATTGTAAACCGAGGGAATCTGTTCAACCCTTTGTCTTAAATGTTTGTTCAGGCGTGGGAATCCGGCTCTAGTCGATGGATTGGGTGTGTTCACACTCATTCAGTCTGGTTTGAATGCTGAATTCAGTTCAGTTTAGTGTGGAAGAACAGGACATCCATTCTGAAGATGAACTGACTATCCAGGAATATCTCTATCAACAGTTTAAAATGTTTTTGCAGGTCTTAAAAAAGTCCTAATTGAAGTTTTCACAAACTATACTTTTGGCAATATAGTGTATTTACTGGAGATGCAAAATGAACACATGAAGTCCTGTTTTCTGAGAAACTGAACAAAATAAAGTGTTTATGATTACAACAAGAACAAATATCTGTCAACAGGGAATGAAAACTTGTTTTCTCTTTGCATTACGTTTTCTAAGCCCATTGACAGATATTTGCTCTTCATTTTGTTCGGTTTCTCAGAAAACAAGATTTCATATGTTCATTTTGTATCCAGTAAATGTATCTTGATTTAAGAATCTTTAGACATTTGCACTGGATGACGACAGAAGTTTGAAGCAGAGCTATTCTAGCCTTAAACTTTTTATTTTTTGTAAAATGATTTAAAAAATAGTGGAGATCTATCAGAAGTTGTATTTTCAAACTTTGAAGCATTTCAAAAGTCTTGAGTTTTTAAAAGTCTTAAATTACGAATCAAACCTGCAGGAAACCCTGTTAAAAGCACTTGAGTTTATTGTGCCGTATTTCTGAGTGAAACGAATTGTTGAGTATCAAAACAGAGACTGTGGTTTGATTTTAGCAGCTCATCTCCGTCTCCACCGGTCAAACTGACGTCATCAGAAAAGAAACACCATCCCTGCTGTTTTTCGTATTTAGACTAAAGTCAAATCGAACTGCGAAGGCAAACTCATGTTTGTTTTTCCTAACATTATGCTTATTATAAGCACGCTGCAGTTTTGTCATCTGCCGCTTTAAATTCTTGCACCCTATAAAGCAGGATGGATTCTGATTGGCTGTCAATGTTTCGTTTATCCACTGGAAAAAAAAAAAAAAAAATCATTCTGGAGTTTTCAAAGACAGCGGTTGATCCGTATGACTGTGAAACTGCTGTAGCATTAACTAATGCTGTCTTTCGCAAATTAGCGTTAGAGCACAATTCCATAAAAGCGCCATTGTGAGGGGAAAATTCTGCGTGTGTTTTACTGACAATTAAAGAACACAGACACAGCCAGCTCTTTTCCGTAATGACCAGCACAATCTACCAAGAGCAGCGCAAATTACCGCCTGCTTGAAGACATGCTTTTTTGGGCGTTAAATAGTGGTGCAAATACCAGTAATTTGGCAAGTGCAAACATTAGTAAATTGTGTTGTGTGATTCATTTTAATACTCTCCTCCCATAAATTTAGCATCTGAAAGAGAAACTCCTACAAATGCATGCCCAAGCGCTAATTCTTCAGTGTACGTCTTTAGTAAATCCTGAAAGTACTATATTAACGCCAAAAGATGGTTTGCGCTGGCGCAGGCTGTTAGTAAATCTGGCCCTAAAACATGATTATTTTATCTGCCATTACTTTTAAAAACAGCAACACAAGGAGTGAATCTGAGCACTAGAATTAATTAACGCAAACCTACTCGATCAAATTATGATCACTCATTGCTCCTTAAACCACCTCAGACCAACTGAATGCTTATATTGAAATATATTAAAGAAAAAAAAATACTGAAATATAATTGCATCTTTAACAGGAAATATTGCTACAGTGGTCTGACACAAACTATTTTAACACTGTTTGATTTTATTAAATGAGTTTGAATCGCTCACTCATCACGTCTGGCTCACAGGCTAGTGCTAATGCTAACGTGTTTACATTGAGCGCGGTGCTCTGCTAATGTGTGGACTGAAGTCGTTCTGTGACGATTCGAGCGCTTTTGTGTTGAACTGCTCATGCCAAAGCTAGTTAACGACTCTGTAACGCGTTTAACTGACGCTCGTTCAGGTTTGACTCTTCACTGCAGTAATGAGATTGTTCTTACTTGAATCTTTGACGTTTTCAAGTCAGTTTAGTAGCTTTATTTTAACACTGATATTGTGGGAACTGTAACCTGCCACAGCAGGTTTTTGTTATTGTTTTGTGTTGATGTTGAAACCCACTGTTTGAAATGTAGTTGTTTGCGCTGCTATTTCTTTTGTTTCTCTTTGTGTGCTTGATCGATTGAATACTCCTAATTTATGATATTAATTTTCAACTTTGTTTTTGGGGAAATGTCATAATACATTGTGACTTATTTTGTTTTAAAGTCTTTTAACGAAATGTTTTAATGTAAAATAAAACTGCATAATTACAAATGGCTGAGTTGGAAATGAGCATCACTTTACCTATCATGACACAGCACTGGAAAAAAAAAATGAACAGGATCATTGAAAAAAGAATTAAGATGAAGTGCAAAAATATAACTATAAGAAAATAATTGAAAGTGTGATGATCGCAGTTCTCTCAAGCAATCTTGCTTGGGTAAACGAGCAGAACTAATTGTGTTCAGTTGATCCATGCACAGAGTCTCATTGATTCACTGCACAAAGAGTCGAGTTCAGTCAGTGCATCTGATTCACAGTCTGCATGACTCCATGAGCGCTTACCCTCGCTAGCAGAGATAAAGACGTGCTTGATGCTGCTCGCATGTGTTTTGCAGAATGATATTCTGAATAATATCATGTTTCTCCATGAACTGAACCTGACGCTCTTACAGCATCCGTTCATGTTGAAACATGCAAGCTTCAGTGTTTGACTGCAGCTCAACTCTGACGGTCATCATCATCAGAACAAAACTCTGCAGAACACTGGAGATCTGCTGCAGTTCATAAAACTAGAGAAAACCGTTACTAGAGACAGACTTATGGTTGGCTTGAGAAAGCCTGACTAGAACCTTTGAAGAAGTTCGAATAAAAGCTTGAAGGTGTTCAGTGTGAAGCAGTCTGAAGTTTGAATAAGTAGTAGCTTTAGAAAAGTTTGAAGCCGAGGATTTTAATGTTGTGCACTCTGCTGAAAAAAAAAAACAAAAAAAAACAGCATATGCTGGTTGGGTATGTTTTGACACTGGGATTCTGGTTTATGCTGGTCCTTTGCTTGGTCATGTGCCGGCAAAGAACCAGCATAAACCAGCAAAATGACCAGCATAAACCAGCAAAGAACCAGCATAAACCAGCAAAGAACCAGCAAAGAACCAGCAAAAAAAAACAGCATAAACCAGCAAAGAACCAGCATAAACCAGCAAAAAAAACAGCATAAACCAGCAAAAGGACCAGCATAAACCAGCAAAGGACCAGCAAAGAACCAGCATAAACCAGCAAAAGGACCAGCATAAACCAGCAAAGGACCAGCAAAGAACCAGCATAAACCAGCAAAAGACCAGCATAAACCAGCAAAGAACCAGCATAAACCAGCAAAAGACCAGCATAAACCAGCAAATAACCAGCATAAACAAGCAAAAGGACCAGCATAAACCAGCAAAGAACCAGCATAAACTAGCAAATAACCAGCATAAACCAGCAAAGGACCAGCATAAACTAGCAAAAGACCAGCATAAACCAGCAAATAACCAGCATAAACAAGCAAAAGGACCAGCATAAACCAGCAAAGAACCAGCATAAACTAGCAAATAACCAGCATAAACCAGCAAAAGACCAGCATAAACCAGCAAATAACCAGCATAAACAAGCAAAAGGACCAGCATAAACCAGCAAAGGACCAGCATAAACCAGCAAAGGACCAGCATAAACTAACAAATAACCAGCATAAACCAGCAAAGGACCAGCAAATAACCAGCATAAACCAGCAAAGAACCAGCATAAACCAGCAAAGGACCAGCATAAACCAGCAAATAACCAGCATAAACAAGCAAAAGGACCAGCATAAACCAGCAAATAACCAGCATAAACCAGCAAAGGACCAGCATAAACCAGCAAAGGACCAGCATAAACCAGCAAATAACCAGCATAAACCAGCAAAGGACCAGCAAATAACCAGCATAAACCAGCAAAGAACCAGCATAAACCAGCAAAGGACCAGCATAAACCAGCAAAGGACCAGCATCCCAGTGTCAAAACATACCTAACCAGCGTGTGCTGTTTTTTTTTTTTTTGTTGTTGTTGTTGTTGTTTTGTTTTATTTTTGTTTTTGTTTTTGTTTTGTTTTTCAGCAGGGCAGTCTACGCTGCAAAGACACATTGCTAGCATGTTTTAGAACTTTGGTGTTTTAGCATGTTAATAACGTTTAGCTCATTGCTGGCATGTCTTAACATTGCTAGCATGTTGTTACAATGTTTTAAAATGTTGCTAGCATGTTTTAGCACATTAACATGCTAACATGGTTTAGAACATTGCTAGCATTTTTAATCACATTGCTAAATTGTTTTAACATGTTGCTAGCATGTTTATCACACTGCTAGCCTGTTTTAATGTGTTGTTAGCATGTTTTAGCGCATTGATAGCCCATTTTAACATGTTGATACCATGTTTAACATGTTAGCATTTTCTAGCACAATGCCAACACATTTTAGCACTGCTAGCCTATTTTAACATATTTAGCCTATTTTATCACATTGCGAGTCTGTTTTAACACACTGCTAGCCTGTTTTAGCATGTTGCTAGCATGCTTATCACACTGCTAGCTTGTTTTAGCATGTTGCTAACATGTTTTATCATATTGCTAGGCTGTTTCAGCACAATGCCAGTGTTTTAACACATTGCTAGCCCATTTTAGCATGTTGCTAACATGTTTAATGTGTTAACATTTTAGCACAATGTTAACACATTTACCACACTGCTAGCCTGTTTTAACATGTTGTTAGCATGTTTTATCACATTGTTACCCTGTTTTAACACAGTTTTAACATGCTGCTAACATGTTTAACATGTTCACATTTTTAACACAATGCTAACACGTTTTAGCACTGCTAGCCTGTTTTATCATTTGTTGCCTACGTTTAGTGTGTTGTTACCATTTTTAGCTCATTGCTAACATTTTAGCACACTGCTAGCCTGTTTTAGCACAATGCTAGTGTGTTTTAGCACATTGATAGCCCGTTTTAACATGTTGCTAACATGTTTAACATGTTAACATTTTCTAGCACAATGCTAACACGTTTTAGCACTGGTAACCAGTATTAACATGTTGTTAGCCTATTTTATCACATTGCTAGTCTGTTTTAACACACTGCTAGCCTGTTTTAGCATGTTGCTAGCATGTTTATCACACTGCTAGCTTGTTTTAACATGTTGCTAACATGTTTTATCATGCCAACATGTTTTATCATATTGCTAGCCTGTTTCAGCACAATGCCAGTGTTTTAGCACATTGCTAGCCCATTTTAGCATGTTGCTAACATGTTTAATGTTTTAGCACAATGTTAACACATTTAGCACACTGCTAACCTGTTGTTAGCATTTTTAGCACAATGCTAACATATTTGAATACACTGCTAGCCTGTTTTAACATATTGATAGCCCATTTTAACGTTGCTAACATGTTTAACATGTTAGCATTTTCTAGCACAATGCTAACATGTTTTAGCACTGCTAGCCTGTTTTAACGTTGTCAGCCTATTTCATCACATTGCTAGTCTGTTTTAACACACTGCTAGCATGTTTTAGCACATTCTTTAGATGTGCGTTAGATAGATGAGAAATGTACATTGAAAAGCTCAAGGGCTTCTGGGGGTTTAAATTTGAATTTAGTCAGCTGGAGTTTGTATAGGGGCTCATCTGAACATTTGATGGGGTTTTTCTGAGTTTTATCATCAGGTCTGACCTGAGTTTGGTGTCTGTAGCTTTAGAGCTCTAGGATCAATTAGACTCAGACAGATACTGCAGTCTGAGGATTATTTTCATGCTCATGAAGAGCTGCATTCATTCAGCACCAATGAGTGAACAGATGAGCGTGCAGAGACATGCTCCTTTCACACAATGCGTCCGATCGCAGGCCTTCAGCAAAGAACAAACATCAGATCGTCAATATCAGGGTTCAGTCAGGTTTCCCATCACGCCTGAGAAATCCCCATATAATTACAGCACTTCACATAAGCTGAGCCGGACCCAAATCATCGTTATCATGAGGAGAAATGTCAGATCACTCTGTGTGTTTGCTGAAAGAGTGAGTGTAACTGGTTAATCTGTGGTTTACAGTTTTTTACGATCACTAGGACACATTTCTCAATACTAAAGTCACGTTTTCACACAGTTCTCCTAACCATCTTTCAACTTGACACAGCAGTTCATTTCACATTCAAAATGCACTAAAACTACCAAAACACTTCATTAATGTCTCAAATCAACTCATTCTTCCAGAACTCTAGCAAAGGTTTGTACCAAACAAACACACTTTATCACTCATAACACAACAACCAAAAAACACTAAAAACATGGAGCATTATACATTGTGTACTTTTGTAAAATTTCTTTACAAAACAAGAATAATACTATCCACTGTTTATAATTCACTGCAGTATAAATTGCATGCTCCGTGTTTACATTACAGTACAAAATCATCCCTAGTTTATCTCCTTTTGTACAGATGGTAATGAAAGTGAAAGTCTAGCCTAGCACTTGTGAAGATGTTCAACTACATGCAACTGCTTTGATAGTATTTGATTTTGTACATTGAGAACACTTTTCTGTAATTTATTACTGTAGAAATGTTACAAATGCTAACTTACTCATTTTTGTACTGTGCTAGGTTTTGAACTTAAGTTTAACAGTTTTGGAAACAGTATGAAAACGTGCAAATTTGCTTGTATTGTACATAAAGTTTTAGTGGTGTTTGTGTCAAAGTGAGAAAATAATTCATGAAATTTGACAGATGTGGTCAATGAATGCATTTTATGACAAAGCAGCGATAAATGATTCACAGTTTAGCCACATAGATTGATGTTGTGCTCGCTGTGTGAAAAGTTTTGAAAAAGTGACCTAAGTATTGAGAAATGTGTCTTAGCAATAATCAAAAAAAAAAAATAAATAAAAAACTAACTGTATTAGAGACATGTACCTGCTTCTGCATTCAGTTTTACTGTAGTAATTATTACACACATAATGTAAAGCAGACAGAAACGGCTGCAGGTTCATCAGGCTGAGACAGAGATTTCATTATGTTTACACTCATAACTGTTACAGGAGGGGGAAAAACAGTGTTTCAGGTCTGGAAAAAGAATATTAATTGGATTCAGAATGAAAATTAAAAACTAGATGGAGTCAATCAACACCCCAAAGCTTGATTGACTCCATCTACTTTTTGATTATCATTCTGAATCCAATTCATATTCTTTTTTTTTTTTTCAGCTTTTTGTTCAAAATGTTGTTGATTTCTTTATTTTTTATTTATGAAACTTACCCACATTTAAGTGTTTTAAAAAAAGGAATGCAAGAAGCTAGAATAAAATGTTTTTGTTTACAAGCAGATACTGTTCTTTCTTTGGATGTTTTGTATGTTCAGATATGCATATAACCAAATATATACAAATTAATACCTAAATAGAGACATAGTACTATATTTAAAGTATGATGCAAAGTTCACTTACAAAAAAAAAAAAAAAAGTGTACTGAAAATGCTACTACAAGTATTTAATTAGTAAACTATCAGTATACCTTTAAGTTCACTTTTAGTATAGTTGCAGTACAAGCTAAAAACTTTGATGTAAACTAGTTGTGTACTCAAAGTTTACTACTGTTATACTTAAAGTATGCTTAAAAGTATACTTTTATATACTAGAAAGTGGGCCAATTTAGTCCCAAGGAGTATTGAAATAGTACACTTACAAGTATACTACAAGTACACTGATATTTGTATACTTACTACATAAAGTATACTTAAAAATATACTTAAACTTTACTTAAGTATACTTAAAATAAACTTGAAGTATAATACTTTTTGGTAAGGGTGTGTACATCAGAAGGACATCTTTGGCCGTTTAAAATTTTTTTCAGCAACTTACGCTGTGAGTGCATATCAGCTAGAAATGAGTTCTGCTTTTTGGAAAAGTTACTTCGGCTGTAAACTGTTGGCATGTTGAGCTGATATAAGAGTCAGAGATGTGAATAAGAAAAACGCCATCAGTCCAGCAGCTGATGAACGAGTGTGTTTGCTGCAGCTCTGTATGCGTTTATTTTGCGGTTCATTTCAATAGTCCTGCAGTGTGAGGTGAATTTGCAATCAAACTGCTGCTGTTTTAAAGGTTTGCTCTGAATTTCCATGGGAATCAAGAAACGATGAGAATGTTTTTGAGAAAATGCTTCTGTTCTCTCATATTTTGCATATGAAAGCACATGATTGATGATGATGAGATACTCGTTACACAAGCCGCTTTT